>OY728139.1:417733755-418167321 GCA_963277665.1 Viscum album | reverse complement strand
TGTATGATGAAATTCCCCAAAGGGGTACCTGTTGGTTGAAGACGAGTTTATGGATTCTATGAAAGATTGATTTCCCATCCCAATCATGAGATTTATACTCAACTAGAGACTTATCATCAAAAGAATAAAATTGAAATAGATTTTAAGATGTTGAAGAAACCATTGCATCGATCTACCGGTTGAAGGGGAACTCACTGTTGGTAGTAACCATCACTGATTATGGAGATTCTTTGCTACCATAGACTAGACATAGAAGTGCCACCCTCACCAGTTATATTGAAGGATATCAAGTTGAGAAGAAGAATTACTACCCCATCCTGCACCACCACTAGAGTTTCTTTGCGCCTTGAGATGATGTCTAAAATAACCACCAGTGTCCAAAGATATTAACTGTCACAACCACATTCCTCAATCCACCGTAGTGGATGATGCAGTGCTACTATGCTGTAGATTAGAGAGTTGTTTCACAGTATAGATTTCTAGTAAGAACCAATCAATACCCCCCTTCAGTGTGTAAGGAAGGGGGTTGGGGAAGAATAAAATAATTATACAAAAACTAAACAAAAACAAAAAAAAAATTAAATAATGAACTAAAAAAGATATTAAATAAATATAGATTAAATAAAATAAATAGTTAATAATAATAATAATAAATATTAAAGTATGTAAATTAAATTTAAATATATAACATCCAAATATTTATAAATATTTATAAATAAATTTAAAATAAATAATAATTTTGTATTTAAGATAAATACATTAATACTAATAATAATTATAAAATTATAAAATTAATTAAAATTAACATTAATAGTAATATAAAATAACATAAATAATTAAATAAATAAAATAATAAACTTTTAATATGAAAATGATAATTTTAATTATAATAATTTTAATTATAATATTTTTTTATAAATGTTACAAATATATAAATGATAAACTATTAATTAATAATTTATAATAATTTAATGGTTTAACATATTCATTATGTTTTTTTATTAACCATATTTTAACTATTACATATACTCTATTTTATACACTGGTTCTAGAATAAGACTAAAATGCTTCTTGGTGCATTCAACAAATTCACCGGGGGTTATTTATAAAGGAAAACCTAAAGCGACGTGTGATTCACAAAAAAGTGCACTTGTGTGGTGCAACAATGATGAAAAATTGAAGCCTGTGGAAACCATGGGGTGACATGTGGTGCATGATGGAGATATTAAAATTGATAAGAAGCGCAAATTCTATGGGAAAAATCTAATGAATTTTTTTCACAGATTACGAGAGAAGATCCCAGAGACCAGGAGAGGAGAATATCTTGGAGTCGAAGGATCCAGAGAGTAGAGCATCATTTGGGGAGTTCCTTTTACCCATTGATTTAATTCATGTACTCTATTCTGTGGTAAATTTAACTACTGTAATGAGATTTTTAGTTACCTAAATAATTATTTTTCAAGAAATTTTATCCTCTTCTGGTTACCTTTTTATTTTCCTTCTCACATTTTAAGATTAATGTATTCCTAATAGATCGATGAAATCGATTATGAATTAATTAAATCTCATCATGCCACATCATTTCAATTTTAAAACTATGATAATTCTATATAACTAATCATGGATAGATTTCTAACAAATAATTATGTTCAAAAAAGAAAACTGAAGAACATTTGAAAAAATTGTCTCTCTAAATGTTTCCAAAGATAAATTTTTATGGTTAATATTTCCCTATTTTGGAGAACCCCATGAATGTTCAATATGAGTGATTTATCTCCTAGTGAGGGAAATAAGTCAGTATCATTCAGTGGATATGGTTGAATCCCTATTTTCTTAAAATTAAATAATTTAAACTGGATTAATAAGATTTTCCCAAGCATTTTATCCTCATAGTTCATTTCCTATCATTACTATTCTCTTGTGTTCCTACTTATCATTTTAGTCTCTATCTCATTTCATCACACATAAAAAACATAAAAAAAATAGGATTTCTCTATTTTTTTGTTATTTCAAAAAAAAATATAAAAAGTATAACATGAAATTGTTACTCTACCCAATGTAGAAAACATTGAGGTTTTCTGAAAATTTTATATAAAATTGGTAGTTCCACCTTCCCTATGGGTTTAACATACACTCCACTATAAAATATTTTATAGGATATAAAAATAATTAAACTTTTATCTAATTTTAATGATAGTTGGGCATCATATTTGGGTTCCATTATCATAGAGGGCATTCCCGGAGTGATTCTATGGTTATAAAATCCAAAAAAAAACATTTTAAAAAACAAAAATTTAAAAAACAATGAGATATATTCAATTAAAAATATTTTTTTTTGTGTTGAAGTATTTTTTTATTCTTGAATTTCAATTTATATCTATAATATTATATTAGTTGAACTTGTATTTTTTTAATTGTTTTCATTGTTTAAATTGATCATTTAAAAAATTTCGAATGATTTTTGGGGGTTAGATACTGTTAACAAACATTAATGTTACTACTATGTTTATTATGGACACACTTCATGGTGGTGTACCTATAATCAACCAGAATAGTTTAAACACTTTTAATATAATGAACAATATTCTGGGTCTAATCCTGAATTCCTAGGTAATGTTTTATTATTTTAATATCTAATGGATGATAGGGAGGATATGTAGAACACTTGGTTAACTAAAATCCATGAAATTAAAGTTAGAGATTCTCAATGGCAAGATCAAAGAACAAAAAGGTGATAAAAAATTCTATTAGAATCACATATAATGGTTAAATAAAATCAATTTGTTGAAATGAAGGAATAATAAAAAAATATTTATATATGATTGAAAAATATAAATTCAGATGAAAGTGAATATGAACATGGGAAACAAAGAATATATTCTGAAGAATCAGAAATTGACAAACCAAGTCTCGTAATAACCAACTCAATGATTCAAGAACAAAACATTGAAAATCCCTTATAAACATTAATGTAGTTGATTTGGACAACTTTGAAATTGAACTGAAATAGATTGAACAGAAATTCCACGTAATCTTCATAGTTCCTACTATTGAACAAATTTAGTGTTTTAGAAAATTTAAAAAAGAAATGGAATTTTATTATGGGAAACATGAAAATTAAGACATAGAATTTAATTACCCTTCACCCAAATTTTCTAACATTTTCAACACTAAACTTGAACCTGAAATTGGGTATCTGAAAGAAGAGAACATTAACCTGGAAGTCACAGAATTTGAGTTTTCTTAATAAGAAATGAAAACCACTCTTCCTTATTTTAAAACTGTAAACCCAAAAATCACTGAAATTTTATTACATGAAGTTTATGAGTGCATAATCATTAAAGAATGGCTAAATGATGAGCTTTCATTTCAATTTTATCACAGTGACACTCATTCTGAAAAATTGTGTGCGGAAATGGATTGTATTTTTGTTTTGCTTGGGGAATTTTTTTATCTTTTTGCAGTATGAAACATGAATTTATTAAATATATAGTAATCATTTCTCCATAAAAAATATACATTTGGGAATCCACTAAATACATTTTTTAAAAAAATTAAATTTGTGATCACAAACGTAGAGTAGTGGATGAACACACACCAGATGATGGTTGCAAAAATTATTTTTCAGAAGTCATAGATGATGGTCTCTAATTCTATGATGAGTATGTATTAGAATATATTTAAAATATTTTAATACAAAAATTTGTGGATTAACAAAAAACAACACTTCCATGTTTTTCACTTCCATCCATAACTGTTTGGGTGTTGTTTATTATTTTGATTCTGAGATTAGTTTATAGGTAGAATTTTATTTGGATACCAATGTTTCTTATTATCATCTAAATACTACTATCGATTCCTCTCATGATCATTTTTTTTAAAACTCACACAGAAGCACCCTTGGTTTTGAATATGTATGTAAGAAATTTGAGGGACATGGTTGTGAGGAAAATGTTACATCCTTAACGGCACCCAATTCTTTTCTTTCCATTCTTCAAAATATTAATTTTTTCAAATCTAAAACAAATGTGTAAGTTGATAGTTTAACGACCCATACTTTACATACATGGTTATTACATCAGAACTCAAGCATACTTATTACAACATATAACAAAATCATTAAATTTTCGTATAGGGATAGTGTCTATAGAAACTGGGAAACATAAACTACTGGTTCATAAATCATCTACATTGTCACCAATTTATTTTATCATATATGGAGTCCCCTTTGGCATATTCTAATTAATACCCCTCTTCAAGACTTGGGGAAAAGAAATCATAAAAAAGGGTGAGCTTAAATGCTCAGTAAGGGTAAACAAAAGAAATATCAATCATATCATATTCTTAAGAACACAACATTTCGAAAATCTTGTCCTGCAAAAGAGATCATAATATCATGAAATGGGATCAATAATAATAGTGAAATGTTATCCAAATAATCATAACATAAAACCTGACACATTTTGGCATACACACATAATCATAGAGAATCATTTCTTATTAGTCGAGACTCATTTCCAAGACTATCTTACCAGACAATGTCCATTCCTGAACCGAGTTCACTCTTCGTTTCAGTTCGATTTCACTGAACCGGATAAACCTACCTTTACATCCATGACTATCTTATGAGATATAAATCATTACCCAATGCATTTTAGGGATAAATAGGTCCCACCCATCTCATAATGAAACCATTCTAATGTGTACCACAAAATCATAAATCATACATCAGAGCATAACCCATGTAATAAAAATGGGGTTCTCAATCATCATGAAATCATAAAAAAATCCATATAAGATAAAAGGAAATCATAAAACTAATTCCATCATAACATAATAAAAACAATGTAAAAATAGGGATTGAAACAGAACCCTATATTACCTTAGATGGAAAATAATTTTGATAAAATACTTGAACTCCATTCTTGTGGAAAATAACCTTTCTACTTCAAAAACATTTTTCCCTTCTTAACATGTCATATAATTTTAAGCTAAAAGAAGTTGATTAAAAATAAACATAAAAACATGTAATGTAAGCTTCATGAAAATATGTTTCTAAAAATACATTCATGCCGTATAAGCTAAAAAACATTCTTCTCGTACTTTGGCCGGAAAAGTCAAAAAGCACCTCTTAAGAAAAACGACAAAAGTTTCCTTTCATATTTTTACTAAAAACTCACAAAAGGGTAAAATTGGATTTAAACAATTGTAGGAGGATATAAATGATATTAAATATTGACGCAACATGGATATTGATGATAAATATTCCCCAGTAAATTATGAAGTAAAAACATTCCCGGATAAAAATTGAGATTGCGAGATTTTCCCTCAACATAGGACTGATTTTCTTCTTAAGTGTCTAAACCTCCTATATAATGATTTAAATAATGTCATTGACTTATTCCAGAATCATACATAATGTTATGATATCATATATGGTCATATTCTTAGCTTCTTATTAGTAATATTTCATTACCACTTGTTATTCGGGTGTTTATTACTACTTGTTCTTATCCGTGTTTTGTAAAATAAATTCTTATTCTTATTTTTATATTATAGACAACTCATTTAAAGAATGTTATTACTGTAATATATATCATATTTATTAATTCAATTCATTTATATAATCATTATTCAATTTAGATCATGTAGAACGAGTCACATCACATCATGGAGACGGTACTCCGTACGTACGCACGAGCGATGATATCGTTCCCATGATCATGGAATTGTATTGGAATGTATGTATACTATTTCAGCATCAATATCAATTTAAAATAATTATATATAGTTATTCTATACACTATTATACCCTGCCAAGTAAGGTGGTGGTGGAAAACAGATTACACCACGGCGTGGAGACAGTATTCCGTGCGTACGCACGCGCGGTGATTTCATTCTCCATAGGATGGATAGAAGGTGAAATAGGTTTGTTTCATATTTACAATAAAATATCAGTATATGAGTTATAATGATGTTATTCATTCATTCTTAAATAACTAAAGAAGGAGTAGAAGAATAAATAATGTTTAAATAATCTGTTACGGACATTACCTCTTCTTTGAAGCGCCTCTTCTTAACCTCCTCTTTGGGCAATAATGATGGTCATTGAAGAAGACCAGAACCTCTAGGATGTTTTTAGGGAAGTGGAGAGGATAACTTTTCAGGGTATGGTGGAGTTTTAAGGCTCAATGTGGTGTGAGATGAGAGGGAGGAGGTGCCCTTTTATAAGGGAGGAGAGGGGAACCTTAGGAAAACATAAAATATTATTTTATTATAAAGTCATATTAGGATTTAATAGCTCCAAATTGATTTATTTATAAGTTAAGGTGGGTATGGGTAGAAATACTCTAATAAAATAGAATTTAGACATGTTTAGGTTTCTATTTTAACCTTATCAATTAGATTTAACTTTAATTTAGATAATTTAACTTTTACCATGTCTTCTTGTTTTCTTACACTATAAGGTTAATAAACATACTATAACAAGCCAATAGAACTAAAAGTTGTTTATTATTAATATATATTACCTTATATAAGTTATTTTTTTGAACCATAGATTTTCAGAAATAAAATAACAATTAATAATTTAATATTTGTTTAAAAAACTATTTTATATCAATTCTCACACTATTTGGTAATTGATTTTTGTGAAAATCATAATCGATTTATTAGTTAGAAAAAGTTATTTAAGTAAATACAAACATGTCCTATTAACCTAGAAAATTATTGGAATTCATTAAAAGTCTGAAATCACATTTATTTGATTATTTATAACATCAATTATGTTAATATTTCATTAATAAGATAATTATTGCATCCTCATTGTGTCATAAATAAATTATATTATTTAATGTCTATAAATTATAAATAAAATACAATTATGTAGAAAATAGTTTTATATTTATAATGAATATTTATAGTCTAATTTATCTTATGTATAACCCTATATAAAAAATGTTTTAGTTATTAAACATTGATTTTAACTATTTTAACAATTCTTTAATTAAAATAATATTAAGTCTTCTAATATAACCCAAGTGGGCCTAAATGGTCATATTTTATTTCTAAGGTTGTTTTTTGTCGAATTTCACGTATCCAATAGAATTAGAACATGTGTTAGGGTAATAATAATATCATTTTTACCCTTAATTACACTATTTACTTTTAATCGTGTTAAAAAAGTAAAATGTTACTATTACCCAAAAATTATTTTCAACTCATTGAACCACATTTTAGTCCTTGATATTAACCATGTCTCTCAGATTTTCGAAATTACACTCATAGAAGTGGTAAAATTATGTTTTATGTGAATTTAAAAATTCTCCTAGAAGGTGGGTAAAATACGGTGAAAAGATCAATAAACTTTTTATATATCTAAAATTATTATAAAATTACTCCAATGAATTACTTTGAACTTATATAGGTATTATCTATCAATTTTGACTTAATATAAATTTAAATAAAATAAATAATTATTTAAATAAAAAGTCAGTTTTTAAATAGTAGCCTAGTGTTTTCACTATTCATCAAAAATGGAATGTTTTTAGAAAAATACCAAAATTCCCTCTAGGATAATTTTGATATTCCAAATCAAAAAATGAAGTCCATTTTGAAAGATGAAATTTACTAAATTTCAAAAATTTGTTATTACTATTCATAACGACTAGTTTTAATAATATTTTAATAGCATATCATTGTTTAGTGAAACTCGGTATTGCGTACGACGCAAGCTATTGAGGACGGTCGTGATTGCGTGTAAAGAAAGCCAATATAGTGTTGCGTATAGCGAAAGATTCCTTTGATGATGTATAAAACATAAAAAAACATTTTTCATAAAAATCTCGGGTGTTACATTCTACCCCCCTTAAAATGAATTTCGTCCTTGAAATTCGTCACTTTGTAACAAACAGATGAGGATACCTCTCCCTCATCATATAATCAAGATCCCATGTAGCTTCTTCTAATTCATGGTTTCTCTATAAAACATTTACCAAGCAAGTGGTCTTCTTCTGTAGGACATTTTCGCTATAATCCAGAATCTCTATTGGCTGTTCTTTATAAGAAAGATCTTGCTCTAGTTGTACAAATTCTAATCTTAGTACATGGGAAGGATCGAGAATCTAATTTCTCAGTAGTGATACATGGAACACATCATGAACTTAAGAGATAATCGGAGGAAGATCAAATCGGTAAGCTACATTCCCAACACGATCCAGTATTTCGAAAGGACCGATATACCTGGGGCTCAGCTTTCCCTTCTTTCCAAATATCATTACTGTCTTCCAATGAGATATTTGTAAGAACACTTTATCACCCTCTTTAAACTCTAGGTCTTTTCTTCAGTTGTCGGCATAACTTTTTTGTCAACTCCGAGGTACTCTAATGTGTTGTTAAATAGATCTGACATTTTCTGCCATCTCATCAACCAGATTAGGTCCTGATAGCTTTCTTTCCCCAAATTCATCCTAGCAAGTTGGAGTTCTGAATATATTTTCATAGAGAGCTTCATATGGATCCATCTAAATATTGGAGTAAAAGCTATTATTATAAGAAAATTGCACAAAAGGTAGGTTTTGATCCCAACCACCTTTGAAATCCATAGAGAAAGCTCTTAAAATATCTTCTAGAGTTTGAATTGTCCTCTCAGACTGACCATCAGTCTGAGGATGATAAGAAATGCTGAAACTAAACTATGTATCTAGAGTACGCTGAAGACTTCTCCAGAACTTTGAGGTAAACCTCAGATCCCGATTAGACATAATGTAATGTGTCAATCCATGCAATCTTACCACTTCCTTTACATATATCATGGCAAGCTGATCCAGAGAGAAATCCTCTCTAATAGAAAAAATGTGTGTAGACTTTTTATGATGATCAACTATGACCCAGATAGCATTATTTCCTTTGGATGTTTTAGGAAGTCCAGTGACAATGTCCATAGTGATGTTTTTCCATTTCCATTCAGGTATGGGAAATGGTTGTAACATCCCCTTAGACTTCTGTCTCTTAGATTTAACATGCTGACAAACCAAGAATCGAGAGACATATTCAGCAACATATCTTTTCATGCCATCCCAACAGAAGTTCTCCTTCAGGTCCCTATACATCTTTGTGCTTCCAGGATGAATATAGAATGAAGAACTATGAGCCTCATCCATAAACTCCTTCTTTAATTCTGGGATGGGAGGAACACAAACCCGATTTATGAACATTATTATCCCATCACAACCAAGGGTGAATTCAGGAACATTTCTCACCTTCTTTTGTAACTCTACATATTTTTTATGTGACTCCTTACTCTTCACATGTATATATGGTTGAAAATTCATTTGAGAATGATAAGATTTTCCCCCATCCATTATAATTCCATGATCCATCATTTGTAAATCCATAAATATTGGATCTTTTGTGATCCTCATCATGGATAAGCTAGCGCGGTCTTGTCGACTTAATGCATCTTCCACCTTGTTTGATTTCCTTGGGTGATAATGAATTGAGCAATCGTAATCCTTAATCAACTCAAACCATATTCATTGGTGCATATTAAACTCCTTTTGTGTGAAAATATACTTTAAACTTTTATGATCAGTATAAATATCACACGTTTTACCATAATTATAATGCCTCCAAATCTTTAATGCAAAGATTACTGCAGCTAACACCAAATCATGAGTTGGGTAATTTTGCTCATGGATTTTCAACTATCGTGAGGCATAAGCTATCACCATATCATTTTTCACAATAACACACCTTAGACCCTTCTGGGATGCATCACTGTAGATCAAAAACCTTTCTCCACTACAAGTATGTGTGAGTACAGGTGCACTAGATAACCTTCTTTTCAACTCCTTGAAATTCACTTCACATTCCTCCATGCACACGAACATAACTCATTTAAGAGTCAACCTGGTGAGTGGATTATATAATCATGAAAAATCCTTCACAAAACGTCAATAATATCTATCCAAACCAAGGAAACTTCAGATCATAGTTACTATTGTTGGTCTCATCCATCTTTCGATAACCTCTGTCTTTGATGGATCCACATATATCCCCTCTTTTGAGATTATGTGACCCAAAAATGCAACTTTTTAAAGAAAAATTCACATTTGGTAAATTTGGCATAATGCTTCTCCTTTCTCAGGGTCTTCAATATAATTCTCAAGTGATCTTCATGTTCTTCATTTCTCTTTGTAAAGACAAGAATATCGTCTATAAATACTACCACAAACTGATCAAGATAATATGTAAAGACTCTATTAATCAGATCCATGAAGACAACAAGGGCATTAGTAAGACCAAATGGAATCACTATAAATTCAGAGTGTCCATACCTTGTACGGAAAGATGTTTTTTGTATATCCACTCTTTTGACCCTAAATTAATGATACTCTGAATGATGATCAATCTTGAAAAAGTATTGATCTCTGTGTAGTTGGTAAAATAAGTCATCAATGCATGGGAGAGGATATTTGTTCTTGATTGTGATCTTGTTAAGTTCTCGATAATCAATACAGAGTCTCATTGATTCATTATTCTTATAAACAAACAGAACAGGTTCTCCTCAAGGTGACACACCAAGGCATAAGAATCCCTTATCAAGATTCTCATGGAGTGGCTTCTTCAATTCCTATAACTCAATTGGGGATATTCTATAAGGTGTCTTTGAAATAGTTAAAGTACACGGTACGAGTTCTATTGAAAAATCAACTTCAAGATTTGGTGGAAGACCCAACAATTCCTCCGGAAAGACATCATCAAACTCCCATACAATGGGAATATTCTTAATTATGTGTTTCTAACAAAAAATTTGAGATAAATAATCTTCATTTAGTAGAATCAAGAACCATAAGATGGAAGAAATTTCCACTGGAAGGTTATGTTCATCCTTGAATCAATAGATGATCATAGATTGACCTGGAATATGAAATGTGACTTCCCTTCTTTGGAAGTTGATATAAGCTCCATATAAAGAAAGAAAATACATTCAAATAATAACATAAAATTCTACTATAAGATGGATCACAAGATTTACAGGAAGCACTTCCCACAAACTTCAATCGGAGAAGAATTATAAACTTTTGATGCGACTATTGTGCCATTAGGGGTTATCACAGCTAACTCAACATCTAATTGTTGAGGTAATAAGGTGATACACTTATAATATTATTCAGAAATAAAAAGTGTGTGGATCCAGAATCAAATAAAACATTTGCTACATTAGAGTGGATGGTATTTGTACCTTTCACCACTTCGTTCTCATACTCCACAACACTGATAGAAATTTCTTGTGACTTTCCTTTGTCTTTATCCTTAAGAGTTTGTTGACGTTGATCATCATCAACAAACCTTGGATTAGGGCATTGATTGGCCTAATGCCCCATTTCCTTGCACTTGTAACATTGAAGTGTAGGAGGTGACCTCTGGGTAGCATTTTCATTGTTCGCATCACAAGAAATCTTCTTCCCATCATTACAGCATTCAAATGCCCGATGACCTTCCTTTCCCCATTTGAAACATTTACTTGTCCCTTTAAGACAACTCCCTCCATCTTTCCTTCCACACTTTGAGGATATGGGAAAACTCATCTTCTTTTCAGTGTGCTCTTTAGATTTTCCTTTGAATTCCATTTTCCTCTTCTTATCAATCCCATATGACTAATGGGTTACTCTAATCTCCATATCAACTTTGAGAGCACATCGAATGATTTCCTCATATCTATTGAAGTCCATTATGGCTAACTCCCATCAAAGACATGGTTTCTAACCACTAAAGAATCGATCGATATAACTCTCAGGTTGTATAATAATCCTAGAAGCATACCTTGCAAGTCTTGTAAAATTTTCTTTATAGGTACCAACATATTCATCATCCTTTTTCATTAGTTCAAGAAACTCATTCTCTATCTTTGTCCAAAGAATACGAGGGAATTACTTATTGAAATATAAGTTCATGAACTCATCCCATTCCATGGACTCAATTTCATCTATTGGGCTCATATTCTTGACAAAATTCCACTATTGACCAGCTTCCCCTTCCAAACAATATACTGTTAAGATGACTATTCCATGTTCAGAACATTGAAGATTTGAAAATATCTTTTCAGTAGTACAGATCAATTGTTCAGTAAATAATGGATCAGTAGACCCACTAAATGATGGTGGACGCTGCCTCATTAATGGATTGAATAGAATGTTTCTCCTTTCTTTGCTCATTTGGAAGTACTTCATGATTAATAGCTTGAGAATTTTGTGTGAAAATGGCTACAATAGTTTTCATTACAGCTCCAATTATGTTTGGTTGCTCAGAGAGACAATCGTTGCATTTCCCATCACATTCATAATTAACACGGGTTCTTCTAGTTCTAGCCATTAACTAAAACCAAGAAGAATAGTGTGAGAAATACTAATTATAATAGGAAAACCACATAATCAAGAATAAAATTTCATGCTTTAGGTCTTAACATAGGTTATTCATAGATATTTCTATAACACTAAGATTGTGTTCTATTCTTAGACTTATCCTTAGGGTTCTTACTAAGGCTTTCACATCCCAGTTTCCAAGGGATCATTATACCTTTACTCTGATACCAAAATTAATGACCCATACTTCACATACATTTTTATTACATTAGAATTGAAGCATACTTATTACAACATATAAAAAAACCATGAAAGGACCGTATTGGTATAGTGTCTTCAGAAAATGGGAAACATAAACAACTGGATCATAAATCATCTACATTGTCTCCCATTTATTTAATCATATCTAGAGTCCCTTTTGGAATAATCTACTAAATACCCTTCTTCCCGACCTAGGGAAAAGAAATCATACAAAAGGATGATATCAAATTCTCAGTAAGGGTAAACAAAAGAAATATCAATCATATCATATTCTTAAAAACATAACATTTTGAAAATCTTGTCCTGAAAAAGAGATCATAATATCATGACATGGGGTCAATCATAATAGTGAAATGTAATACAAATAATCATAACATGAAACATGAAACTTTTTGGCATACACACATAATCATATAGATTCAATACTTATTAATCTAGACTTATTTCCAAGACTATCTTAGTAGACAAAGCCCATTTCTGAACAGATTTCACTCCTCGTTTCAGTCCAATTTCACTGAACTGGATTAACTTTTCATTCCAGCCATGTCTATCTCATGAGATATACATATTTACCCAATTCATTGGAGGGAGATATAGGTCCCACACATCTCATAATTAAACAATTCTTATGTGTTCCACAAAATCATAAATTATACATGATAGCATAACCCATGTAATAAAAATGGGATTCTTAATCATTATGCCATCGTAAAACAATCCATATAAGATAAAAAGAAAATCAAAAAAATAATTACATCATAACATAATAAAAACAATCTAAAAATAGCGATAGAAACAAAAACCTATATTATCATAGATGGAAAATAATTTTTATAAAACACTTGAACACCATTCTTGAAGAAAATATCCTTTCTACTTAAAAACATTTTCCCTTATTAAAATGTCATATAATTTTAAACAAAAAAAAGTCGGTTAAAAATAAACTTGAAAATTTTTAAATGAGGCGTCATGGAAATAAGGTTCTAAAAATCCACTCATGTCGAATAAGTTAAAAAACATTCTTCTCATACTTTGTCCAGAAAATTCAAAAAGTACCTCTTACAAAAAACGACAAAAGATTCCTTTCATATCTTTTACTAAAAACTCACCGAAGGTTAAAATTGGATTTAAAAAATTATAGAAGGATAGAAATAATATTAAATATTGACAAAACATTGATATAGATGATAAATATTCCCCATTAAATTCTGATGTAAATACAATCTCGGATAAAAATTGAGATTTTTATATTTTCCTTTACCTTAGTTCCAATTTGCTTCTTAAAGGTCCTAACCTGCTGTATAATGATTTAAATAATTTCATTGACTTATTATATAATCGTAATTATTGTTATGATATCCTATATGGTCATATTATTAGCTTCTTATTAGTAATATTTCATTACTACTTGTTATTCGGGTGTTTATTACTTTATGTTCTTATGCGTGTTTTGTCAAATAAACTCTTATTCTTAATTTTAGGTTATAGATGCCTCATTTACAGAATGGTATTAGTGTAATATATATCATATTTATTCATTCAATTCATTCAATTCATTTATATAATCATAATACAATGAATATCATGTATAACGAGTCCCATCACATCGTGGAGACGGTATTTCGTACGTACGCACGAGCGATGATATCATTCCCATGATCATGGAATTGTATTGGAGTGTATTTATACTATTTCAGAATCAATATCACTTTAAAATAATCATATATAGTTATTATATACACCATTATACCCATCCAAATAAGGTGTTGGTGGAAAACTGATTACACCACGGCGTGGAGACGGTATTCCGTACGTACGCAGGCACGGTGATTTCATTTTCCGTAGGATGGGTAGAAGGTTAAATAGGGTTGTTTCATATTTATAATAACATATCAGTATATGAGTGATACTAATGTTATTACTTTATAATGAAATAACTAAATATGAATAAGTAGAAGAATAAATAAAGTTGAAAGAATCGGTAACTAACATTACCATTTCTTTGAAGGGCCTCTTCTTAACCTCCTCTTTGGGCACTAAAGATGGTCTTTGAAGAAGACCAGAACCTCTAGGATGTTTCTCAGGAAGTAGAGAGGAGAAATTCGGTAGGGGTTGGCCGAGCATGAAGGATCAAAGTGTTGTGAGGTAGAGAGGGAGTAGGTTTTATTTTATAAGGTAGGAGAGGTGTAGAGACCTAAAGCCTGATGTACATATATGTTACATTAATTTTGCAGAATTCTTAATACATAAAAAAAACAAACACACATGTTCTGTAATAGTTTAGTGTCTTTGGAAACTCGGAACAAAATCTTCTAATCATGGTGAAATATCTTCAATATCTCCCATAAAGATCTTCCACTTTTTGTTTTCTTACCTAAAATCATTCTTTAAATCCCGGGGAAAAGAAAACAGATAAAAGGTGAGCTCAAATGCACAGTAAGATTAAGAATGGAGAAAATACAACAAATCATATTCATTTGAACTTAAATACCTGAACATAATGTTTAAACATCAAGATCTTGAGCAATGACATAAAACATGGTAGTATGTGAGGCATAAATAATAAAGAAACATTAATCCAGATAAAATACCATGAGAATAAAACATTTAATTATGGAAACCATTAATCAGATGTTATGATTTCCATATTAGCCAAGGCATTACTTCCAAGACCATATTAGTGGACAAAGTCCCTTTCTGAATCGAGTTCACTCCTCGTTTCAGTCCTGTAACACTTAACAGGATTAACTTACCGTTCCAGCCATGTCTATCTCATGAGATATAAATCTTTACCCAATGCATTAGAGAGAGATATATGTCCTACCCATCTCATAATGAAATCATTTTTAATTGTTCCACAACAAGAACATAAATCATTCATCATTACCCAAAGTATAAATTGGGTTTCATAAACATCATCTCATAATAACATAATCCATAAAAAACAAAATGGATATCATTTCATCATATAAAAATTGAAAACATGTAAATCATAGAGAAATTATACTTGAAACATACACATATGAAATAATGACATATTATATGGAAAATGGTTTTCATAAAACACTTGAAATGAATTCTTGAGGAAAATATCATTTCTTCTTCAAAATTATTTTCTTTTCAAAAAACGCCATGCAATTTTAAAAGAATGAATTTTGTTGAAAATATTCATGAAATATTGTAGAGTATGATTTATGAAAATAAGGCATTATGAAAACCGTAAAAATCCGTTCATGCTGTATAAGTTAAAAAAACATTCTTCTCATACTTTTGCAGTAAAAGTCAAAAAGTACCTCATATGGTAAACAAAAGGAAGATTCCTTACATACCATGTAGTTAAATTCCAAAATGGATAAAAAGGACATTAAACCTACATGAAACCATTTTTATAAAACAAGGACTTGGATGATAAATATAATCCAAGTAAATACTTACGAATAAGCAATCTCAGATAAAAACGAGATTGGAAAAGTTATCCCTTACCTTAGGTCCGATATGCTTTGTACGTATCCAAAACTCTTGTATAATGGTTTAAATAATGTCATTGAATTGTTAAAGAATCATATTCATTGTTATGATATCATATTTGGTTTGATTATGACTTTATATTACCCATTCATTTGTAAATTCATGTTAAATAGCGTTTTGGGTAAAATCGTTTCATTTATCGTTCATGTTTTGACTTGTAATTATTAATATGATTACTTAGATCATGGTTACATAAATCCAAAATATAAAACATGATTTATATATAATATATATTCATAATATACATATATATATATATATAATAGATCGATAAATGGAAATAAATACACCGTTCATGGAGACAGTAGGTCGTACGTATGCATGAACGTTGTTTTCGTTTCCTTATTGAGTTGAATGGAATTACGTAGATGACATAAATATATATGTACATAAATACAGTATCATTATTAGGTCGTATATTTCATGATTACATATTATAAATACTTTATAATAATTCTTGAATTGTTAACATGGAAAATGAGTCTCATCGCGTCGTGGAGACAGTAATTCGTACGTATGCACGAGCGATAATATCATTCCCATATTTATTCAATGGAATTGGAGTGGATGATATAATATCATAGAATAATTATTATATTATAATAATCACATATAGTTATTATTTACACCATTAGACCCATCCATGTAAGGTGGTGGATGAAAAACAGAATACACAACGGTGTGGAGACAGTATTCCGTACGTACGCACATGCGGTGATTTAATTTTCTATAGGTTGGATAGAAGGGGAATTCAGGTAGTTTCATATTTATAATAAAATAACATTATATGAGTGATACAGATGTTATTAATTCATAATTTAACTACTAAAGAAGAATAAGTAGAAGAAGAAATAAATTTGAAAGAATCGGTAAAAGATATTACCTCTTCTTTGACATGCCTCTTTGAAACCTCCCCATAGGGAACTAAGATTGGTGTTTGAAGAAGGCTATGACCAATTGGATTTTTCTAGGGAAGTGTATAAAAAGAATTGGAAGAGTTTTTCTGAGATTAAAAGCTCAAAATGGTGTGAGGAGGAGAGGGAGGAGGTTTCCTTTTTTAAGGGAGGAGACGGGCACCATTGGAATTATAAGAAATATTAATTTATAATAAATTCCAAACCTACGTAAAAACCACCAAAATGAATCTAATCTGAAGCTTAGATGAGATAAGGTCGTAATCTCATCATCCAAAAAAATTTAGACATGTTTTAAATTTATTTTAAACATTATCAACTTGATTATTCTTATTTTATCTATTTAATTTTATTTGTCGTAATAATATTCTAAATTTTAAATCATTATAAATAATTAATTATGTGTTTTTAATTGTCTATAATTGTGTATTATATTACATTTTCTACTATATAAATTTTAATTTATAAATTTTAAAAATATTTGTGATTTTTAAACTATTTTATAATATGTAATTTTTATAAAATAACAATAGTGTCAATTTTGACACTATTCAATTATTTGAATTTCAATAAGATATAAACAGAAGATATATTCAAACTAAAAGATTGAATAGACTCATAAAATGTTATATTTATCAATAAAATTAGTGGATCACATTAAATAGTTCATTTAATATTTATTTTAATACCTTTAAAATCATTTATTTGATATTTCTCTTAATAAAACAATTACTACATCGTTTTTGTATAATAATTTAATATTATTATTAGTTGTTTAAAAATTAAGAATAAACTCCTGTGATGAAGATAAAAATAATAAATTCTATAATAATATTTTTACTCGAATGTATCACTTAAAATCACAACATTTAAATCATTATATTTATTAAATTATGATGGTGACATCTTTACATCATTTAAAATAAAATAATATAAATGTCCTAAACTGTTTTATAAGTCTCAAAATGATCCACAAATCGACCCTTGGATGACTAGGGTATATATATACTCGACCAATAAGTTTTGGTCATGTTTGGGGTCCTTTTGATAGGTATTATAATTTAAATAAAAACTATATGATTGATTTTTTCGCTTAATAAACAATTTCTGCATCACTATTGTTTCACCATTAATGAAAATTATTTAATCCCTAAAAATTATAAATAAATATACATGATGTAGAATATTTTATTATTTTTTTGTATACTATTAATTTTAGAAGATTCATGAATTATATCACTAAATTAAAATTATTATACTTATTAGATTTTAGAGAGTGACATGCAGTCACTTTCTTTGGTTTTGAAAATAATTAAATTATTTAAATTGTAAAAAGTCCATAAAATGAATCTAATCTTACCCTTCGGTGACATGAGTCGACCTTTATTCATAAAATAGAATTTTGGAATATGTTAGGGTAATTTTATAATCTTATTTTTACCCATAATTACATGATTTACCTTTAACTGCAGTAAATAGCAATTACCGTAGTCACTATTCATAAAATCAAAAAAAAATTAAGTTATTAAAATAATTTGGACACACAAAATTCAAATATGGAATCCATTTTTCAAAATTCAAAACAATGAAGTTGCAGTAATTAATTAAAAATTAATCCAGTTGTTAAGAAAACGGGGTTGAAAAGCTAAAACATTACAAAAGATTGAAATGATTTTACCTATAAATTCAATGTAAAATCAATGATAATGACATAAAATATTTTAAATGGTAGAAATATATTATATTTATACTTAAAAATCATTCAATATTATAATTTAACCATATAAATTGTTACGATGAAAAAAGTTGTTTTTAATTAAATTGTAGTGTGTTTTTTACTATTCATTAAAATATGAATGTTATCAGAATAATATGAGAAATTTATCCAATGTAAATTTTTATATCCTGATTCCAAAGAGGAATTTTATTTTGTTAAATTGAGCTTATAAACCTGTCAAAACATGATTTAAAGTGGGTGCGCCATCAAAAGGCAGCAAAACTGCATTTTTTGAAAAATACTTATTGTACCCAAAAAATTTATTTTATTCACATAACATGTTTTTGAAAACATGTAGGATTAATATTTATGTTATATAATTCAAAATTTTGTTCATACTATTCATTAAGGCTAGTTCATAATATTATAATAATATATCACTGTTTAGTTCAACCCGATATTGCGTACAACAGACGCTATCGAGGAAGGTAGTGATTGCATGCAATGCAAGCCAATTCAGGGTTTCGTGTAGTGAAAGACTCCTTTTTTGTTGCATATAACAAAATCCAACCATATTTCATTTATACATTGAATATTTATATATATATATATACTCAAAGTTGCATAGAATAACTACTATCAAACGAACATGAAATTGTGTGTAACAAAATCCAAGAATAGTGTTGCGTATACTGCAAGCTAATACGGTGTTGTGTATAGCACATGATAATATTGGTGTATCATAAAAAATAAGATATCAAATAAATTAAAAAGAATATATCTAATAAAATCTCAGGGTGTTAAAAGATGGGCACGTTAGGAAAACTTAAAATATTATTTTATTATGAAGTCATATTCGGTTTTTAATAGCTCGAAATTGATTTATTTCAAAGATACGGTGGGGATGGGTCGAAATAATCTCATATAATATAATTTAGACTACTTTATGTTTCTATTCTAACCTTATCATTTAGATTTAACTTTAAGTTAGATAATTTAACTTTTACCATGTCTACTTGTTTTCTTACACTATATGGTTAATAAAATTACTATAACAATGTAAACTAACCCCAAGTTGTTTATTATTAATATATATAACCTTATCTATGTCATTTGGCAGAAACATTGATTTTTAGGAATAAAATAACAATTAATAATATAATTTTTATTAAAAAACTATTTTACGTCAATTTTGACACTATTTGGTAATTGATTTTGGTGAAAATAATAACAGAATGATTAGTTAGAATAAAGTTAATTAAATCAATACTAACATGTCATGTTAACCTATAAAATTAGTTGAATTAATTAAAAGTCTCAAATTTAATTTATTCGAGTATTTATTACATTAATTATTTTATTATTACATTAATAAGATAATTACTGCATCATCATTATGTCATACATAAATTAAATTATTTAAGGTCTAAAAATTATAAATAAAATAAAATTATGTAGGAAATATTTTTATCTTTCTAATGAATTTTTATTGTCTAATTTATCTTATTTATAACCCTATATTAAAAAGGTGTTAGTTATTAAACATTGATTTTAACTATTTTAACAATTTTTTTAATAAAATAATATTAAATGTCATAATGTAATCCAAGTGGGCCTAAATGGTCATATTTTATTTCTGAGGTTGTTTATTGTCGAATTAAACTTATAAACGAGAATTAGTACATGTGTTAGGGTAATAATAATATCATTTTTACCCTTAACTACCCTATTTACTTTTAATCGTTGTAAAAAAAATTAAAAAGTTACTATTTACCAAAAATTATTTTCATCTCATTGAACAAAATTTTCATCCTTGATATTAACTGTGTCTCTTGTATTTTCGAAATTCCACTCACAGAAGTGGTAAAATTATGTTTAATGTGAATTTGAAAATTCTCCTAGGAGGTGGGTAAAAGACGGTGAAAAGTTCAATAAAATTTTTATATATCTAGAATTATTATAAAATAACTCTAATGAATTACCCTGAACTTCTATAAGTATTATGTATCAATTTTTACCTAAAATAAACTTAAATAAAATAAATAATTATTTAAATAAAAAGTCGGGTTTTAAATAGTAACCCAGTGTTTTCACTATTCATCAAAAATTGAATGTTTTCAGAAAAATACCAAAATTTCACCCTAGGGTAATTTCAATATTCCGAATCCAAAAATGAAGTCCATTTTGAAAGATGAAATTTACAAAATTTCAAAAAGTGGTTATTACTATTCATAACGACTAGTTTTAATAATATTTTAATATCATATCGTTGTTTAGTGAAACTCGATATTGCGTACGACGCAAGCTATCGAGGAAGGTCATGATTGCATGTAAAGAAATCCAACATAGTGTTGTGTGTAGTGAAAGATTTCTTTGATGATGTATATAACATAAAAACAAAACATTTCTCATAAAAATCGCGGGTGTTACAAATAACATCTTTCCCACAATTGTTAAAGTATTCTACATAGGGGTTATTTCAGGATATGGGAATATAGATTCAATTTTATTAACCATATGAGCCCATTAAATTCATTTCCACATTAAAAAAATTTGGGTAAACATATGTGGTGGTTCTTATTAAGGAAACCACACCCACCTAGTGTATATTATTAGTTCTAGGTGAGCCCGGCTAGGGACTATAAAACTTACACTCCATGGGTGGAAACACCTGATTTATTTCATTGTATCAACAAAATTATTCTTAAATAAATTTAAATTAAAGACTATAAACTTATTGGTTCATGGGATTCAACCCATGTTTTCTCTTGTTTTTACTTTTTCATGTTTTGGTTTTGAATAATTTAAGCTTTCTTTTCTTTTATGAAATTCCTACAATTTTTTTCCTTTAGCATGTATATTCCATGTTTAGAGTGAATTATGTTGCTGGTATCATATAAGAAGTGGAATTACCATGTCCTTTCATATCAGAACAACATTTAATTCAGGTAAGCACATTACTCTTAATTCAAATTTTATTTTATGCTCCTTTTACATTCAGAAAAAATATTTTTTTTTCTATAATAAGGCACTGAAAATACAATTCAGTCACCAAAACGCTACTCTTTTTTATTCATCTCAATGGGGACTCGCTAATATACTACTAATGTTGAGTTGGTGAATTATACTTTTAAAAAATATTCTTTATAGCATGTTGCATTAAATATTATGGATTAATTGTTATGAATGTCGGTTGCATGTCACTCTATTTTAAAAATTTATACACGTTCCACCTTGTAGATAATTGAAATTCATTGATGCATAAACCACTCCACAATATTTTAAAATGTGTGGGGGGGGGGTACACGAAAGATTTTTTTGTGTTTTTTTGAATTTGTTTGGGTCTATTGGGTGTTTAATCATGCATTTTTCTATTTTATTGAACATATTATTGAACCCAGTCTGTTGAACATGATTTCACCCAATTCACATTCCACTTACATGGTGCAAAAAATATTATTTGAACTATGTTGAAACTTTTTTCACTTCCTTCAAGAAAAATCATGTGAACTTCTAGTATTAAAATATTTTGTAGAATAATAGTATTCTTTTAAAAAAATAGTGTGACCCTGTACATGTCATAAATCTACATAAATGAAAATCATATTTGAACTCTAATTTCAAAATTGTTTTTGACCACCATTGAATCCAACATTTGAGAAAAAGCTGTGTTTTATGTGTGGGGAAGGGGTTCAACATATATTAATCTAAATTGTTTTATAATTTAAATCCCTTCAATTAACACTGCTCCTTCAAAAATTTTGATTAAAAAAAGGATAATTGTTTTTCAAAATTCATACACATATGTAGGATTCAATTTTTTTTTCTACTGAGTATTGAATAATTATAATGCTTGAATGGTAGTTATGAACTACTTTGATTCTGAAATTATTTGTTGGTGAATTATTTCTCAGTAATTCTATTAATGATTTTATAAAAATTTGGTTACAGATTACTTTTTAGAATTATATTGGTAGTAATTTTGTGGAATTGTGATCATAACCATAGGAACTCAAAATTTGACCTTTTTAATATTTGAATAACTTTTCATTAAAATATTAAAATAAATCACCTTAGTGACCAAATAGAAATGGGTTTGGTATAGTCCTTATGAAACTAGTGTTGTTTTAGAATTTTGGATCCCACGGTGAATCTCTAAGACCCTAGAGACTAGGAGCATTTGTGTTAAATAAACTCCCTCTCAACACATTAAATACATTATTTTTCACAGTGATTAGACCATATTACAAGACTTGGGAAAACATTTTAGTGTCTAGGGTCAAAAAAGTGTTCATTATGGTGAGAGGAAGGATTAAAACAAAATAATGAAGGGGAAAATTTGTTTATATGGGAATAAATTAGCTTGTATCAATACGGTGATTCAAAAAATTATTATATATTTATTTTTAGAACCTAGGTGATGACTCGAAGTAAAAAATTTCATGTGGTTACATTTTTAATTCAAATTATTTATAATCTATTATCACTTTTCAATTTATCATATAGTCATGGATTGAATTGGGTCAATAAGTAGAGTCATATATAGGTAAGACATCTTGCTGATTCTATGATTTATTTCTCTTTTCATTACATTTGAGTATTTTAATTATGTAAGTCTTGATTTGATGTTATCTTTCAAAAATACTATCTACAATTCTTGTCCTCTATTGTGACAATTATAAACATGTTACTATTTGAGATGATTCAAAATATTATTTTTAATGTAAATAAAAAATTGTATTTTTTGAGGGAAAATAATTATTCTGTGTGAGGTGATTTGATGTGGCCTTAATTTGTTATAGTATTCCACATATTTTATATTAATTTTTAGTAATTTAGTTAAATAATTTTTCACTTTTAACAAAAATATTCACACAATAGAAATTTTATAATTAAATCTACAAATTAATAAATTTTTATGAAAAATTTGGTAATTTTAGTCGTTAAAAAATAACTATTGTCTAATTATGTTCTTTAAAATAATAATTTTTTAATTCTTTAAGTAATTTTAATCTGTTTGAATATTAAATAAGTTGATATGTTTTCTAATTAATCTATTAATAATTTTATATCCTAATTAATTACCTCAGTTGTAAATCTAATATCTTTTAATTTAAACTGATTTAGATAAATTTACATTTTTATATTTCTGTGTTTAGTTATTTTATTAATTGGTATAAATTAAAACATTAATTTTATGATTAATAAAATAAGTTTTTTTTGTTTTAATTTAGTTAATTAATTAAAAAAATTAGTTTATTAAATCATTAGTTTACTTTAATATTTTAATTTTATGTGTACAGTTTAAAATTTTAATGTCACTGATTTTTCTAGTCTTTCGATCTCACTGAAAGTCATACAAAAAAAACAGTATATTCCTTGAACAAATGCACCAATATTCTCTTTTTTCCACTGATAGTGAATCATTGAGTCACTAAAACATTTTATTTCAACAAACTGATAACCCTTTAACAAATAAATTTTACAAAATTTAAACAATAATATTTTAATTTTTACCTTTTTAAATTAGTTAATCTTAAGTCAAGTAATTAATTAAACTTTTTAATTTTAATAATTTTAATATGTCAATTTAAAGTTAAGATTTAATTTAATTAATAACTTTAATTCAATTTATTATTTAATTTTATTATTGATCATTATTTTTAGTTTTATATTATTTTAGTTTTATTTTATTAATTTATATGTAAATTAAAGTATTAGTTTAAATTAATATGAGTTTTTAATCTTTTAATAAATTCATGTTAATTTAATATTTTTCAATTTTATGTTCTATAGACTATTTATTTTTATTTCATACTGACAGTGACCTTCGGTTTCGATCTCACCCACAACCAACTAATCCTCCCTACAGACACTGATACTAGCCCACAGGCATCAGTGAGACTGATGCAACATCTCCCTGATGCCACTTCTCACTCACTGATATCGTAACTCTCACTCATGCTTCAACATCCATTGTGACTGAAATTTTGTTACAGCATGTTTGGGTTCATTGGTTGAGCTGGTGTGCCATATTGTAGAGGAAAACAAGATGAAGCTTAATTGGTGCTGAATCGAGGAAGACTTAGGATGAAGGGAGGTCAGTAGAGTTTTTGAAAACATCCATGTTAGGTCGAAAAGGAAAAGAGGTGGAACAATTTTTGATGTTGGTGGGGCCTCATATCTCCCTAAGAATTATAGCTTCAAGGTCAAGTAATTTTACACTTATGGTGTTTGATGAAATGCTCCAAACAGGGGAAATATTGGTTGAAGCGAGTCTATTGGTACCGTGAAATCATGATTTATCAGCACATGACGGAGATTCAGACTCAACCATAGACTCAAAATCAAAAGATTAAAATTAAGACAAAATGGAATGAATTGAAGAAATAATTTCTTTGATTTTTCATTAATGGGGAAAGCAATGCTGGTAGAATCCATCACTGATTGTGGAGAAGATTTACTTCCATAAACCAGACACAGGAGAACCACTCTCAGCAGCCATGTTTAATGAGATCCAACTGAGGTGAAGAAGAACTCAGTCGTGTCACGCCATCACTCCAGTTCCTCCATGATGTGAGCTTCTATCCTGAAGAACCAACGTCATCTGATGATATCATACTTCCACTACCTGGTCCTCAACCCACAACCATAAAATGAAATGCACCATTTATGGAGACGGTAAGTCGTACGTACGCATGAACGCAACATTCATTTATATTCTGTATTTAATGTAACGAAATCATAATGATATAAAAGTATATTATAATTCCAACATAATATCATATATAATATCATTTACTCAATCCTTTATACATCCCACATATGGAATTAACAATTCAAATCACTTTGAGGGGGCGGTAGTACGCACTTCCTAAAATGAAATTATCATGTTTACCTATAATGGAAATCATAAAGGTATGTCATAAATGAAAAATACATAAGCATAAGTAAAACATTATCATAATATACATCATATATAAAAAATAGTGTCATCATAATGGCCACCATGAGAGGTGTTAAAAGAAGATTGAAAAATCATCGTTTCGTGAGGCAGTAATTCACCACCCACAGAAACAGTATGTTTGTTAACCATTTGAAGAAGGTGTGTGTAATTTTAAATAAAATTCTTATCATAACAACATCCTAGTATATTTAAGATACTTGGGTTGTTACAAAAGAAAAGAATAAAAAGAGTTTAGGGGGTTGGAGAAGTAAAATAAAACAAAACAACATAAGAGAAGACATTACATTAAAATTGGGTAACTCTTTCTGATTTGAGCCAAGGGCTTCCTTGGGAAGACTTCTGCCCATGGTGAGACTTCTAGAGGTAAGATAGGGAAATTTAGAGAGTATTTGGAAAGAGTTTGTCCGAGGCAATTGGCTTTGATGGTGTTAATAAGGTGGTAGAGGTGGGGCATTTTATAAGAGGAGAGGAGGGGTACTCTTTGGAAATCATGAAATGTTACATTATTATGAAATGATTTTGCGAATTATAAAGGTCCAAAAATGTTATATTTATAGGATAAGGTGATAAGGATTCTAAATGTACTCATCCCATAGGTTTTTAGAAGTTTATGTCTTATAATTTACATTATCTTTTCATTTTGTTTAAATCGTTACTTAATGAGGTAATCGTTGCACCATCATGGTGTCATAAATAATTTTGTTTATTTAATGTATAGAAATTATAAAAAAATATCATGATGTAGGAAATCATTTTATCTTTCCAATGAATACTTATAGTCGAATATATAACTTATATAACCCCATGTAATAATTATTTTATTAAAACAACACATGTTTGTGACAATTTTATTTTTACTTTAAACAAAAAGTTATTAATATCATTTTCGTACCCACGTGGCTCCATGGGGTCCTCAAGTTGACTCATGGGTTGTCTTGGTCGTCCATGACTCATCCAATAGTTTTAGGAAAAGTGTAAAGGTATTTTCATATTTTTATAATATCATTTTTAACTTAAATTTCAAAAATTACCTTTAATCGTGATTAATAAAACATAAAAGTTACTATTCACCAAAAAATAATTTTAATCCCATTAAACCACATTTAACATCCTAAAGACAACCATGTATTTCAGATTTTTGAAATTCAATTCACAGAATTGGTAAATTTTCATTTAAACGAAAAATTAGTTTTTTAACTACCACTTAGTGGTTTCACTATTCATCATAAATTTAAGTTTCTCAAAACAATACCAAAAATTCACCCTAAACTATAATTTATATTTCAATTCAAATATTATGACTATTTTACAAAATTCAAAACATATATTTTTCATTAATTAATTTTATAAATAATTCCCGCTGTCACAATCAATAGCATTTTTTTAAGAAACAATATATATCAAAAAATTGACTATTGTTTATGTCCAATTTCAAACTGAAATTAATTCTAATGAATACCTTTGGATAAAATGGTAAAAATATATTCTAATTATACTTTAAAACCACTCAATAGTATAATTTATCAATATAAATTATTTTGATTAAAAATGATGTTTTTAAGTATTTTTTACTATTCATAAAAAATTAGAAGTTCTTAGAAAATTACAAAAAAATTCAACATAGGATAATTTCGATATTCCGAATAAAAAAATGATGTCCATTTTAAAATATAAACTTATATAATTTTGATTAGTGGGTATTACTATTCATAACAGCTACTTCGATTGGTCGAGGTGTGTTAGAATTTGTGGTTGGGAAAAATACACGCAGCTCTATTATTCAATGATAAGTGTACCATGTAAGCTTGGGGTGTTACATTCTCCCCTCCTTCAATAATTATCTTCCTCGAAATTTGAAAATGTTATTTGAAAATAAAAGGTCGAAACTAGAAATTAACTGTGTGGAAAACCCATATCAGAAATAGGGTTAATAAAATTTAGCCTTAATAAGAGGGAAAGGGAAATTAAAATGTCACCATCAAATTATGATGGTGAATTAAATGAATAATTCACATTGGGGATATTCTTAGGATTAGAGTTTTAGAGAATTAGACCATAACTATTACATTTTATCTCAAAAAATACAAAGATGAAAGATCTACTGAGTTTCCATTTTTTCCACAAAAACAAGAACTCTTGAAAAAAAGAGTCATGCAAAGTTCCATGTTTAAGATAACATGACTTTTTTTTTATCCCATCCAGGACCATATTCCACAATATTTCCTGTGAAAAATATTTCAAGAACTTGGTATTAGCATAAAAATCTTAGTAAGGGATGCACAATGAAGAAAAACTGTTAGTTTTTAAAAACTATAAGTAAACAATGAATAATTTATCAAAAGTAATAATTTTTACCAATATGAAGTTGTAAATACTCTTCATGGAATAAAACATCAATACATACCCTTTTTTAACCAATATATTACCATAAAAAACATATAAAGAACTCATAACATATAAAGTTAACTTGGGACATAAACAAACATAAATGGAATAACCATACGGTCGACTTCCACACATATCTCTAATTAGAATAGCCAGACGACCGACTTCCTTACCCAACGCATTGGAGGATATAACATAACTACCCATCCTAGTTTATCAGGACATCACCCATCAAATTATTTATCTTGTAAACACCCTTAAAATGTCCAAGTACCATTAAAAAATCATAACACATAAAACAAATATAAAAGAAAGAAAACATTTCCACATTACAATCACAATATATCACTTAAATATATTTACATAAAAAATATATTATCAAAACCAT
This sequence comes from Viscum album, assembly GCA_963277665.1. Classification (NCBI taxonomy): domain Eukaryota; kingdom Viridiplantae; phylum Streptophyta; class Magnoliopsida; order Santalales; family Viscaceae; genus Viscum; species Viscum album. Next base: position 418,138,796 of record OY728139.1, on the reverse strand, counting down.
TTTCAATTCAAAAATATTTTAAATGAGTATATGGTATTTAATATCCTTAAAAAAACAATACGGGTTGTTAATAAAGCCAACGATCAAATAATACTCACGGCGATAGAATGGTCATTTTCAGTGATTGCGTTAAAAATAAAAATTATTTTTTTTAGTCATTTAGTAAAATGATTCATTGAAAAAGTTTCCCTTTGAATGAAATTAAATTTCAAAGGTGTTTATATAGTGTATAAAATAATGTCGTGTATTAGAACAAAATATGCCTCAATAAAAGGAGATTGAGACGAAGTCCCTTACCTCATGTCCAACTTGACCCGTTCATTCTTTAATATCCTGAATAATAAACTAAAGTTAATTTATACTTTCTTAAGAACTTTTTTAAAGTTTACTATTCCTTTTATATCAATTATTACCTTGTTATAAAGATTATGTAATCATTTAAGTTAATAATGTTCTTTATGTCGATATTTGGAACATGAGTCAAAAATGAACACTTTATAATTACAAGTTGTCCATGTGGTCAATAGTTTATTATCTCTAGAATTATATTCACTATTTAGATACTATATGCATCATATATATCAAGTATATATATGTATTTATAATAGTACGTAACATTTTGAAAATAAGAAATGAAATGCACCGTTCAGGGAGATGGTAAGTCGTACGTACGCATGAACGCTACTTTCATTTCTATTTCATAATTTAATGGAATTTAAACATACTTATACATAGGTATATTATAAATCTATTATAATATCATACATAATATAACTAACTCTATCCTTAATACATCGCACATATAGAATTAACGATTCATATCACTTTGAGGGGGCGGTAGTTCGCACTTTCTCAAATGAAATTATCGCGTTTACACACAATGAAAACCATAAAGGTATGATATAAAAGGAAAATATATAAGAATAAAGAAAACATAAACATAAAATATATCATATAAAAATACAGTTCCATCAAAATGTCCACCATGAGAGGTGGTAGGAGATAATCGAACAGTCATCATTTCGTGAGGCGTTAGTATGCCAACCACAGAAATAGTATGTTCTTCACACATTAACTGGAGGTGTGTGTAAGTGTACTTATAATACTAATAATAAAATCATAATAGTATATTTAGGATACTTTTTTTGTTAAAAAATAATGGAATAAAAAGTGTTTATGGGGTGGAGATGTAAAATAAAGAAAATAAGTTAAGAGAAACCGTTACCTTTAATTTGGGTAACTTCCTTTGGTTTGAACCAAAAAAAATTTTCCTGTTCCTTATACCTATGGTATGGCTTCTAGGTGGAGGAGAGGGATGTATGGAGCACAATTGGGCCGATTTTGGATGAGACAAAAGGATTGAGAGGTGTGAGAAATTGGATAGAAATGGTCTCCTTTTATAAGGGGGAGGAAGTTCTCTTTGTGAAAGTGTGAAAATATTATTTTATTGTATAATGATAATCGATTTATAAAGTACCAAAAATCATTAGAGTCAAATATTGGATGACTCATGGTCAAAATAAAATTATCCAATAAGAATTGGACAGGTTTTGGATTTTATTTCAATATTTATAATCATATTTAGTTAAATTATTTATTAATGAGGTAAACACAACATCATTATTGTGTCAAAAATAATTTAATTTATTCGATGTCTAAAAATTATTAAAAATATACCATTATTTGAGAAATATGCTTATCTTTCTAATGAATATTTTTAGTCAAAAATTTAACTTATATAACACCATGTAAAAATTAATTTACTAAAATATTTTTTTTTTGTCATTTTTGTCTTTATATTAAATTAATTAATCAAAAATGTCATTGTCTATGATAAGTATCTCTATGGGGTCCCAAAATATACTCAAATATTTCCATGGTTGGCCATTACTCTTCAAATAAGGTTAGAACAAGTGTTAAGATAATTTCAAATTACTAGAATATTCTTTTTACCTTCAATTACCATATTTACCTTTAACCATAGTAAATTAAATTACAATGATACTATTTTACAAAAATTATTTTCATCTTATTGAACAAAATATTACTTAATAATAACAACCATGTTTGTATTATTTTAAAAATTCAATTCGTAGAAGTTTTAAAATTTAATTTAAATGAAAAATTCAGTTTTTTTATCTACTACAAAGTGGTTTCACTATTCATTAAAAATTGATGTTTTTCAGGAAAATATCAATTATTCAGCCTAAGATATATCTGATATTCTGAATTAAAAAATGTTGTCTATTTTACCAAATTCTAAACATACAATTTTCATTCATTAAATTAAAATTAATTCCTATTGTTAAAAAAATAATTTGTTTTTAAGAAATAATAACTATCAAAATATTGACACTTGTTTATGTCCAATTTTAAAGTGAAATTATTTCCAATGACCAAAATTTGATTAAATGGTAAATATATATTCTAAATACACTTTAAATAGAATTAAAAAGATAATATAACTATATGAATAAAATATATTAAAACGTAGTTTTGAATTAATATACAATGTTTTTCACTATTCATTAAAAATAAAAATTTATCAGAAAAATTCCAAATATTTACACAAAGTAAATTTTAATGTCCCCATTATAAAGAAGGATTTTATTTGGTCAAATAGAATTTATTAGAGTAACTAAACCTAGATTTAAAGAGGGTTCACCAATTAAAGGTAGTAAATTGACCTTTTATTGTAAATTATGGTTAAAATTAGATTCATTCACATTTTAAGCCTATAACTTTAATTGGATAAAATTAAATACATCTAACAAACATGTATAATCATATTTTAGTTATTTTTCTTCATTACCGCTAATACAATGACTATGAGTTAACTTCTATTTAAATTAATAATATTATATTATTAGTGTAGAATGTATGATTTCAAAGAAACTCGTTGTTGCGTATCAGGTACGCTATCGAACATAACAACTCTTTTAAAGAAATATTAATATTAAATTAAAAATATTAATAAATATGAAAATATCTGATTCTTTATTTACCTGGGATGTTACATCCTTCCCCCCTTTTGGAAATTTCATCCTCGCAATTTTTATTCACATATCAAAATAAGCGGGGGTATTTATCCCTTGTATCATTTTAGGACTCCCATGTCGCCTCCCCAACCACATGGTTTTTCCAAAAAAACATTTACCTCTTGAATTACCTTATTCTACAAAACTTTCTCTCTACGGACTAAAATTTGGACTGGTAGTTCATCATAAGAATGATTCTCTATTAACTAATCTACCTCTAGACTCAAATCATGAGATAGATCTGGAATATACTTTCTCAACATCGAAACATGAAAAAAGTGTGTAACTAGGATAAACATGGAGGTAAATCCACTTTGTATGCAACTGATCCAACTTTATCCAAGATTTCATAAGTTCCAATGAACCTCGGACTCAACTTTCCCTTCTTACCAAAACACATCACACTTTTCCATGGAGAAACATCGAGAAAGAAATTACCACCCACCACAAAAGAAATATCCTTCCTCCAGTTATCCACATAACTTTTATGTCTGCTCTTAGTTGTTCTCATGTGCTTCTGAATCAACTAAACATTATCTGCCATCTCTTCTACTAATTTTATAATGTCCCGAACCTAGTTAACTAGATTCAATGCATTATTGCGTAACATTGTCATGATCACAAAAGATCAAGTCTCAACAGATAGATTAGTTTAGTAACCTTGGAAACACTAGATATATTCATAAGTATTACATTACATCATAAATTAAAACAAAACTACAACAATATCATGTCTTCATATCCCCTCATACTATCCCTACAGGTCATTCATAATATACTTCTTAGCATCATGGATAAATTAAATCATTGGAAGGGGTAATCTTAGATATTCAGTTAGGATAACAATATAGCGGAAGCTCTCATAAATAAACATTAACATTTAAGGCAATGTATAACTAAAACAAAAAACTTTTAACACTACTAGAAAAAATAGGTATTTGCGAGGGGTCATTTGCGACGGGATCCCGTCGCAAATTGCCTTTTGCGACGGGGGTCCATCGCAAATCGCCCGTTGCAGAAAACGTCATCGCAACAACAATTAGTTGCGACCGGCCCGTCGCTAAAGATAGTATTTGCGACGGGTATCCTTCGATCGCAAATATTACTCCGTATATTTGTAAAAACTTTTAGAATAGTAATTGTGACGGGTGCCGTCGCAATAGGTATTTGCGACGGGACCGTCGCAAATAGTAGTTGGGACAGGACCCATCACAATTATGTTTTAAAAATAGAAATAAAAACTATTATTAAATTATTTTAATGGATATAAAAATAATATTATTTGCGACGGGCATAGTATCCCGTCGCAAATACTATAAAAAAAAGAAGAAAAAATAAATTATTAATAAATTATTTTAATTAATATAATAATTATACAATTATAATTCAAAAATAAAAAATAATAAAATATTAATAAATGATATTAATTAATATAATATTAGAATTATATATCCCAAATAAAAATAATAAATTATTAATAAATTATTTTAATTTATATAATAACAATAGAATTATAATTCAAAAATAAAAAATTATAGAATATTAATAAATTATTTAATTAATATAATAATATTAGAATTATAATTCATAAATAAAAAAATATTAATAAGTTATTTTAATTAATATAAAAATAATAGAATTATTTTATATTCAAATATTAAAATAATTCAAATATTACAAAAAAATATAATTAAATTATAATATTATAAAATTTTAATATATATATGTAATTTAATATTATAAAATATAAATAATTTTATTATTTATATTAATATTGTTATTTCAAAATATAATATTATTAATATTTTATAATGAGACAGAAACTACGAATAGAAAAAAAAAATCATATTTTGATTTAAGAAACTTTATAACAAAAAAACAAACTCTAATCTGAAGGAGGGGGGAGGGGGGATCTGCAGATGCTGCTGGAGGAAACGTCATCCCTAAAACATGAGTGAGTCGACGCATGTACTCCATTTTCTCCTAGTGCTGCTGCTGCCACCGACTCATCTACTCCTCGTACAGCTGCTGCTGGCGTCGATGCTCCTCCTCAGGCTGCTGCTGCTGCAGACGCATCTGCTCCTGCTCCTGTCGGAGACTCTCTATCAGTGCAGTCTGAGATCGCAACTGATCCTCATACTGTGTAGCAGAAGAAGATGCACGAGCTCCTCTTGAGCTGGACGCCGATATCGCAGCACTACCATAATAATCTCCTGGAGTCAGTCGAGAGCTAATACCAACTACCTGGCCCTTCTCGAAGGCATACTGGGTGGCCTGCATCCATGATGCCTCATCAAACTGACGGCCAGTGGTCTGATCTGATGACGCGGCCTGACTCTTAGGCCGGGTCTGTGACGTTGTGGCCTCATATGACTCCTGTAGTTGCAATTTAAAATTAAAATTGTGAATATATTATATGCAGTTAATTTTTAAACTTGAAAACAAATAATACTGACCATGATGTGATGCTGATGATCACCTCTGAGCTCCCCAGTAGCGGGATCACTATACATCCTCTGATATATGTCGTACTCCGTAATATAGGGGTGCTCGACAGCCTATAAGAATAAAAAATAAACCGTTAATATTTATAGTTATATAAAATATTTATAAATAATGTACATACCAGATGCTGTCTATGAGTACTGAAAGAACGACTCCCAGCTCGATGAGTCACCTCCTGTCTCCCTCGATTCTGCCTCCCCACCGATGATCTCCTCTTAAAGGCACCACTCAACCAGTGCGCACATAATCCATCCCATACATGGGATGAAATGTACTCTAGTCAGTGTGCTCTACATGACTCGTCAAAATCTGACACTCCTGCTTTCTTCATGGAAGATTTTCTTACATTGTGCAAAAACTGACGAAAACGATCACGCATGGCCACCTCTCATGCCTTGTGGATGGCGTCACGTATGGTATCCTCGATCGGATAATATAAACCCCACAAATAAATCAAAATATCAAGTTAGAAATGAAATAATTTTCAAAATAAAAATTATTTATTTACGTACGTACCAACCAATGGCCGAAAATGGCCTGCTGCACATCAATGGGAATCTGTTCCCATGTGGTCCACGGCTGAGAGAAATAGTTGCGAAAAATAGAGCTGCCCTATCCAACTGCTATATGCGGAAAACTGTAAAAATAATAAACATTTATTATGTGAATAGATTAATGAAATCTTAGTCAAATTCACAGATTATCACATAGGTTATCACACCTCCGTGTGCGTGGATCAAACCCAAGACATGGACGTCGCTCGGGGACGGGGTCAGGAATCATCAATCGTGCAAGACCGCACCCCCTCCATGTACTACCTGGAGCGCCTGCAGGCTGAGGGTCATCTGCCAGCAACTCATCCGCATCGAAAGGCATGTCAGCATCCACCAACTCACGAAATGTCTCATCGTCCATCTGAAACAGAAAATGTTAATGTTGTTTGCAAATAATTGATAATTACTATTATATATACATATATATATATTATGATTGTATATAACTACCATGGAATTATATCAGTGTTCAGCTTCATCATCATCTTCATATATGTCAATGTCATCTTCATATTCCTCCCCAACATCATCGATATCCATTCAAGTTCCAGTTGCTTCATCTCTTACCATTTCAAATTCATATGTGACATCATTAACATCATCGTCATCACCGACTCTTAAATGTGGGGTGTCATCATCGATACTTATGTCTCTTTGTAAAAAAGATTGATTTTGATGACTCTCTTGAAAAACTTCAATTATTTGCACATCAGTGAAAGCCCATTCACTTTGACTAAACTGATTGTCTCGAATTTTTATTTTTATTACACTCCACCAATCAGTCAAGTATCTGGATGTTGCACAGTACTTTGCGTAATAAACTTGATGTGCCTGTTGATCCAATAAGAATGGTTCATTTACTACGAGAACACTTTTACATTTAATATCGATGATTCCATGAGTCGGATGAACACACACGCCTCTCTCTGTATCCAACCACCAACATTTGAACATGGTTATGTAATGTTGTCCGAGATAACAGAGTTCAATGATTTCATTAAGTATGCCATAAAAGTCAACTTCATTTTCTCCATGATGAGATCCTCTCAAGCGAACTCCAATGTTCATGGTTTTTTTTCGATTCCCCATATGCATGTGTGTGAAATCGAAATCCATTCACCACATATGCATTATAAGTTTTAACAAGTTTGGAAGGTGGGTTACTCAATATACACAGCCTTTTGTCAATTTTATCAGCTTTTCGAGACACCTGAAAATTTGTGAAATAATTATCAATATAGTAAACGATACATTGAATGAGTTTCTAAAAGATAAAGAATTTATGATACAAGTTTTTGAAACCACTGAGAGAAATTTTTCAGTCGGCATTCTTCGAGAGCAGCTGCTGTAATTTGTGGAATTTGTTTCTTGATATGATTATCATACAACCTAAAAAAACTGAAGTTATTTACTGTAACATAAATGATAGAATAATTGATATAAATACATATAGTACAACTGATGTCATCTATTCACAGTTGAGCAGAACATACGTATGAGCTCTATGATGTTCATCATCTGAAAGCCAGCGTTCATAAACTCCACCAAAACCAAGCTCTGGCTGGTCGAAAATAGATAATTGATTGTTAATTTCATCAATATTCCTCTCGTTCCGTCCCATTCGGTTGTGTTTTTAAGGATACTCAGATTCAAAATAATGGGAGTAGAAAAAAGATATTTCTTCTTGAAAATAAGCTTCTGCAATAGATCCTTCAACAGATGCTTTGTTGCGTACTTTTCTTTTCAATTTTTGCAAGCATCATTCAAATGGGTATATCCATCGAAACTGTACTGGACCTCCACATTTGGCTTCATATGGAAAATGTAACATCAAATGTTCCATTGAGTCGAAGAAAGATGGCAGAAATATTTTTTCCTGTTTACATATAATTACAACCACATCTTCTTCAAGTTTGCATAGAGCATCATAATCTGCTGTAGCCGCACAAATTTCTTGAAAAAAATGAGACATGTCTATTATAGAATCCCAAATCACAGAATTCAACAGACCTATTAATCCAATGAATATAAGTCTTTCCATTATATCATGACAATCATGACTTTTTAATCCAGTAATATGACCATTATTTACACATCTACCCAAATTGGAAGCACAACCATCTGGAAGTCTCAAATCTGCAATCCACTAAAAAAATAATAAGCGGTTTTCTTTAGACAGTGTATAAACTGCTTTTGGTTTCAGTAACCTTTCTGTTCTGACATTCTCAAACAGTTCTAGTTCTGGATGCCTGCAAATTTGGGCAAGATCTAAACGTGCATTTAGATTGTCTTTTCTCTTTCCTGGCATATCCAAAACTGTATGAAAAAAATTTTCAAAACAGTTCTTATCAATGTGCAGGACATCTAACATGTGTCGGACCAACAAATCGGACCAATATGGAAAATCCCAAAATATGCTACGTTTAATCCAATTGTGTTCTTTCACAAAACCAGAAATTTTCTTTTGGTTTATTGTGGGACCAAAAGTGATGGGAGGTAATGAAAATACAACTAATTTTAACTCCGAACCTGATAGCAATTTTGGAGGTTCATCTCATTCAAAAGTTTCTTTTCTGAAATGAGATCTGTTTCTGTGAAAAGGATGATCAGCTGGAAGAAATCAGCAATGTCATTCAAAATAAAAAGGTTTCTTTCCATGAATGAGCATAAATGCTTTGTTCTCTCTCATACAGTAAGGACATGATTTCTGACCATGTGTACTCCAGCCATACAACATCCCAAAACCGGGAAGTCACTAATTGTCGACATCAATGCTGCTCTCAGTATGAAATTCTGTTTCGTTGCAACATCATATGTACTGACACCAGTACTCCACAATAAACTCAATTCATCAATCAATGGTTTCAAATAAACATCAATATTTTTCTTCGGATGTCCTGGAATTAGTAAAGTTAAAAAGATATATGGATCCTTCATCAACATCCATGGAGGTAAATTGTAAGGAGTTAAAAAAACAGGCCAACATGAATATTGACTACCATAAGATCCGAACGGACAGAAACCATCAGTGGAAAGGCCCAGTCGAACATTTCTATCTTCTAAAGAAAAGGATGGATGCACTCTATCAAAATGTTTCCATGAATCACCATCGGCTGGATGATTCAATCTTTTATCGGTTGAAATATTCTCTTTATGCCATGACATCATTGTCGCTGAATTCTTAGACAAGAATAAATGCTGAAGTCTGGATGTAAGCGGAAAATATCTCAACTATTTTACAGGAATCAAACCAGACTTCCCATGTTGTCATTCTTTATATCTCAGTTGTCCACATGTGGGACTACTATCCAACGACTCATTTTCCCCAGAATATAAAATGCAGTCATTTGAACATGAATGAATCTTCTGACAAGTAAGTCCCAAATTTCAAACCATCCTCTTACTCTCATAGTAATTTGCAAGAAAAACATTTCCTTTGGGTAACAGTGATTTAAGCAAAGAAAATATCTGGTCAAAACAGGTGTTTGACATTCCTTTATCGGATTTTATAGCCATAAATTTTGCAACTGCTTCTAATTTTCTCATCTTGCAGCCAGGATATAATGCATCTTCAGCAGACCTCAACATCTCATAAAATTCAGACGGTGCCAACTCAGGATTTGATGCTATATCAGCCAGAGTTTCTGTATATTGAACAGATGAACCTGCAGCATCATGTACTAAATCTTGAAACCGAGATGGATCCGGAATCAAGTTGGTATCACCTGCTCTGGAACTGCGTTCACCATGTTGATACCAAAAACCATAATCTGGTTGAAAACCAAAATGCAAGAGATGTCCCCCCACTTTGTCAAACGTGTCAAACATTCTCAATGCAAATTTTCTACAAGGGAATTTTATTTTTCCTTCTGAAAGAAATTCTGGATTTGATGCCGCAAATGATAAAAAAGTCTCCACGCCCTCTACATGTACCGGATTTAAACCAGAACCATTTGGATTTCTACGTTGATTTATCCATATACAGTCACCAAATAATGATTTTTTACGACCTCGTTGTTCCATATTTTTCTATAAAATATAAAAGCATTACTGGTTTTGAATAATTTGTTAGAAAAAACACTCAAGCAAGGATAATTATAGAGTTTACATCATACACGACTGACGCAAACTTTTTATTGAGATAGACCTAAAAATTGACCCTTTAAGAATTGAATATGTTGTGAATAAAGCAAAGCCTATTTCAAATATTGAGAATTTTAATATTATATAAATTTTTTATTATTTTTATTGTACTAATATTATTTTTTCCTAAATATTAATTATATAATCATAACATTATTAAATTATTATTATATCTTATTATTAATATTAAAATAATATAATTTTCTATATTATATACAATTCTCCTTTCATCTGTGTGTTTAACATTCTGTCTCCACATGTAATATTTGCATTCACTTTCACCTCTCCATTAGTGAGTAGGTTGATAATTTTGAAAAAAAAATGCAAATATTACATGTGGAGACTAAAAACACACAGATGAAAGGAGAATTGTATATAATATATAAAATTATATTATATTAATATTAGTAATTAAATATATTAATAATGTAATAATGTTATTATTCCTAGGTATTGGTAATTATTCCTAATTATTGGTAATTATTCTTAATTATTGGTAATTATTCTTAATTATTGGTAATTATTCCTAATTATTGGTAAGTATACCAATAATTAGAAATAATTACCAATAATTAGGAATAATAACATTATTACATTATTAGTATATTTTATTATTAATATTAAAATAATATAATTTTCTATATTATATACAATTCTTCTTTCATCTGTGTATTTTCTATCTCCACATACAAATATTACATGGGGAGACAGAAAAAACACAGATGAAAGGAGAATTGTATATAATATAAAAAATTATATTATTTTAATATTAATAATAAAATATACTAATAATGTAATAATGTTATTATTCATAATTATTGGTAATTATTCCTAATTAATGGTAATTCTTACTAATTATTGATAATTATTACTAATTATTGGTAATCATTACGAATCATTACTAATTATTGGTAATTATTCCTAATTATTTTTAATTATTCCTAATTATTGGTAATTATTCCAAATTATTGGTAATTATTGCTAATTATTGGTAATTATTGGTAATTATTGGTAATTATTATTATTTATTGGTAATTATTACTAATTATTGGTAATTAATACTAAATATTGGTAATTATTATTAATTATTACTAATTATTGGTAATTATTGTTAATTATTACTATTTAGTGGTAATTATTGGTAATTATTGGTAATTATTACTAATTATTACCAATTATTGGTAATTATTGGTAATTATTGGTAATTATTGGTAATTATTACTAATTATGGAAATTATTGGTATTTATTTCTAACTAATTGTAATTATTGGTAATTATTGGTAATTATTGTTAATTATTATTAATTATTGCTAATTATTACTAATTATTGGTAATTATTACTAATTATTACTAATTATTGGTAATTATTTCTAATTATTATGAATTATTGGTAATTATTATTAATTATTACTAATTATTGGTAATTATTATTAATAATTACTAATTAGTGGTAACTATTGGTAATTATTACTAATTATTACCAATTGTTACTAATTATTACGAATTATTGGTAATTATTCCTAATTATTGGTAATTCTTACTAATTATTTATAATTATTACTAATTATTGGTAATCATTACGAATCGTTACTAATTATTGCTAATTATTCCTAATTATTGGTAATTATTTCTAATTATTGGTAATTATTCCTAATTATTGGCAATTATTCATAATTATTGGTAATTATGGATAATTATTGGAAATTATTTCTAACTAATGGTAACTATTGGTAATTATTGGTAATTATTGGTAATTATTATTAATTATTGGTAATTATTACTAATTATTGGTAATTATTTGTAATTATTACTAATTATTGATAATTATTTGTAATTATTACTAATTATTGGTAATTATTACTAATTATTGCTAATTATTGGTAATTATTACTAATTATTTCTAATTATTGGTAATTATTACTAATTATTACTAATTATTGGTAATTATTGATAATTATTTTTAATTATTACTAATTATTGGTAATTATTAATAATTATTACTAATTATTGGTAATTATTATTAATTATTACTAATTATTGCTAATTATTACTAATTATTAGTAATTATTGCTAATTATTGGAAATTATTACTAATTATGGATAATTAATGGTAATTATTACTAATTATTGATAATTATTTTTAATTATTACTAATTATTGGTAATTATTACCAATTATTGGTAATTATTACCAATTATTGCGAATTATTTGTAATTATTATTAATTATTACAAATTATTGATAATTATTAAGAATTATTACTAATTATTACTAATTATTGGTAATTATTACTAATTATTACTAATTATTGGTAATTATTGGAAATTATTAATAATTATTGGTAATTGTTGGAAATTATTACCAATTATTGGTAATTATTGGAAATTATTACTAAATATTGGTAATTATTACGAATTATTTGTAATTATTACTAATTATTACTAATTATTGGTAATTATTGGTAATTATTACTAATTATTGTTAATTATTGGAAATTATTACTAATTATTCCTAATTATTGGTAATTATTACTAATTATTCCTAAGTACCATTAACTATGAACAATGAATACTAATAATTTAAATTTATTAAGTAAAAAAACAATGTAAACATAATTAAATTACAACTAATTAAGAATAATTGAAACCAATAAAAAATTTAAAGTAAATATTAAATTAAAATGAACATAAATACCTTTAAAATTGATCTGAGGTTGATCTCTGATCGTTGTTGAAAACTTCAATATCAACTCCAGACAAAAAAATTAAACTTAAGAAACTCTGAAATCTAAAAATAGAGTTTTGAGAGAAGGAGAAGATTGAGTTTGAGAATGAATGAAAAAAAATGGATGGGGGTATTTATAGGTTAGATCATTTGTGACGGGTCTATTTGCGACGGGATACCCGTCGCAAATAGTTTTATTTGTGACGGTACCCGTCGCAAATACCTTAGCCCTCATTTATTACGGTCAAAGGTTAAATAATTATTCGCGACAGGACACGTCGCTAATAATAACATGCCGATATACTATTTGCGACGGGGGTAGATTTCTGTCGCAAATAGCTTTTATCACCGCCGGATTGTTGCGGCGGGGGTAGATTCCTGTCGCAAATATCTTTTACCGCCGCCTGGTATTTGCGACGGGCGGTAACAGCCCGTCGCAAATAACTTTCCCGTGATTTGGCGCGCAGAGCGCGCCAGTCCTTTTGCGACGGGGCAAGCTAACCCATCGCAAATAACTACTTATTTGTGACGGGGGAATTTGCCCATCGCAAATAAGTTTTTAGCTGGACTATTTGCGACAGGATTTATCCTCGTCGCAAATAACCCCTCTCAAATACCCATTTTTCCCGTAGTGTAAGATTGAACTTTAGCATAACATGGAAAAAATAAAATGAAATAATGACATTTACTTATTCACATGGATATGCTACTAGTTGAATAAGCACATGAAATATCAATAACCACTTTCACAATGATGGAATGCATAATGTCAGACTATCATAACCACATAGCCAAGGCCTCGTTCCAAGACTAAAAATAATATTTTGTCAAGGCCTCATGCCAAGACACTTGTTTGTCTCATTAGACCTGCCTCTGCATCGAGGAGATATAGCGGGATCCACCCATCAATTATTAAGTCCAATGCATTTCTCATATGAACAGGTTTAAACATATCATAAAACATAACATATTCATATCACATAAAACATGCATAAAGGAAACATAAAATTTCCACATTTCAATCACAATATATCAATCCATTAAATTGATACAATAATAATATTATCAAAACCATTTTCAATACCAAAATAAATGAAAAGTAAAACATGGTATTTAATTTTCTTTGTAAAAAAAGTTATGGCTTGTAGAGGAAGGAAAAACTCAAATAATGGCCACGGCGGCGGAGAAGCCGGTGTCACTGCATACGTACGACAAATAAAAACATTCCATTTTGTCGTTTAGTAAACCCTTTTATAAAAAAAATTCCTTTTGAATAATCATAATAGTCAAAGGGTTTTATACACCATATAAAATAAAGTTGTGTATAAAACAAAATATGCCTCAATGAATGGAGATTGAGACGAAGTCCAATAAAAAGATCATTTTTTAAATAAAATAGATCTATTATGTGTAATCACTATAAGTATACATAAATAAACTACAAATACAAGATATGACATAATAATATCATGACATTATTTGAAAGTAGGAGATTAAACCAAAGAACAGAAATTAAGTTAAGAAGTTCCCTTACCTCATGTCCGACTTGACATGACCGTTCTTTAATCTCCAGATTAATAAACTAGAGTTAATTTCCACTTCCTTAAGAACCGTTTTCAATTTCATTATTCCTTTTATATCACTTATAACAATTTTATGAACATTATGTAATTATTAAAGTTAATAACGGTCGTTTTGTCAATCTTTGGTACTTGAGTCAAAAATAAACATCTTATAGTCACAAGTTGTTCATGTGGTAAAATATCCATTATATCCAGAATAATATTCATGATGTAGATATCATATATATCATATATATCCAGTATATACTTGCCTTTATAGTATTACATAACATTTTGAGGTATGAAATGAAATTCACCATTCATGGAGACGATAAGCCATACGTACGCATTAACGCTACTTTTATTTCTATTCCGTATTTAATGGAATGAAATCATAATTATATAAAGGTATATTATAATTCCAGTATAATATAATATATAATATCATTTACTCCATCCGTTATACATCCCACATATGGAATTAACAATTCAAATCACTTTGAGGGGGCGGTAGTCCGCACTTCCTAAGATGAAATTATCATGTTTACCTATAATGGAAATCATAAAGGTATTTCATAAATGAAAAATACATAATCATAAGTAAAACATAAACATAATATATATCATATAGAAAAATAGTGTGATCATAATGGCCACCAGGAGAGGTGTTAAAAGAAGATTGAAAAATCATCATTTCGTGAGGCAGTAATACACCACCTATAGAAACAATTTGTTCTTTAACCATTTGATGAAGGTGTCTGTATGTTTAAATAAAATCTTTCTCATAACAACATCATAGTATATTTAGGATACTGGTGTTATTACAAAAGAAAAGAATGAAATGATTTTAGGGGGTTGGAGAAGTAAAATAAAAAAAACAACATAAGAGAAGAGATTACTTTAAAATCGGGTAACTCTATCTGATTTGAGCCAAGGGATTCCTTGGTAAGACTTCTTCCCATGGTGAGGCTTCTAGAAGTAATATAGGGAAGTTTAGAGAGTATTTTTTCATAGGTTGGCTGAGCCAAATGGCTTTGATGGTGTGAATAAGGTGGTAGAGGATGGGGCCTTTTATAAGAGGAGAGGAGGGGTACTCTTGGAAAATTATGAAATGTTACATTATTATGAAATGATTTTCGGATTCTAAAGGTCCCACAATGTTATATTTCGAGGATAAGGTGATAAGGATTCTAAATCTACTCATCCAATAGGTTTTTGAAAAGTGTAAGTCTTATATTTTACATTATCTTTTAATTTTGTTTAAATCTTTACTTAATGAGGTAATCGTTGCACCATCATGGTGTCATAAATAATTTAGTTTATTTAATGTCTAAAAATTAAAAAAAAAATCATGATGTAGAAAATAGTTTTAGCTTTCCAATGAATACTTATAGTCGAAAATTTAACTTATATAACTCCATGTAATAATTATTTTATTAAAACAACACATGTTTGTGACAATTTTATTTTTACTTTAAATAAAAAGTTATTAATGTCATTTTCATACCCAAGTGGCTCCATGGGGTCCCTAAGTTGACCCATGGATTGTCTTGGTCTTCCATGACTCATCCTATAGGTGTAGGACAAGTTTAAAGGTATTTTAATTTTTTTATAATATAATTTTTACCTTAAATTTCAAAAATTACCTTTAATCGCGATTAATAAAACATAAAAGTTACTATTCACCAAAAAATAATTTCAATCCCATTGAACCACATTTAACATCATAACGACATCCATGTATGTCAGATTTTTGAAATTCAATTCACAGAAGTGGTAAAGTTTCATTTAATCGAAAAATTAGTTTTTAACTACCACTTAGGGGTTTCACTATTCATCATAAATTTAAGTTTCTCAGAACAATACCAAAAATTCACCCTAAGATATAATTGATATTTTGAATTCAAAAATTATGCCTATTTTAAAAAATTCAAAAAATTTATTTTTCATTAATTGATTTTATAATTAATTCCCACTGTCACAACAAATATCATTTTTTTAAGAAAAAATATATATCAAAAGATTGACAATTGTTTATGTCCAATTTCAAACTAGAATTAATTCTAATAAATACCTTTGGATAAAATGGAAAAAATATATTCTAATTATAATTTCAAACCACTCAATATTATAATTTATCAATATTAATTATTTTGATTAAAAATGTTGTTTTTAATTATTTTTCCATATTCATAAAAAATTGGACGTTCTCAGAAAATTACAAAAAATTCAACATAGGATAATTTCGATATTCCGAATAAAAAAATGAAGTCCATTGTGAAATATAAAATTTATATAATTTCAAAAAGTGGGTATTACTATTCATAACATCTACTTTTATTGGTGGAGGTGTGTTAGAATTTGTGGTTGCGTACAACACACGCTGCTCTATTATTCAAAGAGAAGCGTACCAAGTAAGCTTGGGGTGTTACATTCTCCACTCATTCAATAAATTTTGTCCTCGAAATTTTCAAATGTTCTTTGAAAATAAAAGGTCTAAAATAGAAAATACCTTTGTGGAAAACCCATATCGGAAATAGGGTTAATAAAATTTAGCCTTAATAAGATGGAAAGGGAAATGGAAATGTCACCATCAAATTATGATCTCGATTAAAAGACCATTGGTGACAATTAGAGACATATAATTTGTGTGAAAATGTAAATATTTGTAGGGAGTGATTAAGGTCATCAATCATAAACAAGTGTAAAATTGAGGGCCTCAAAGCCTTCAATCTATGTTGATTTAAAATATTAACAGTTCAACAAGACCTAAGGTATTAGGATAACACATTTTTTGTTTTAATATCCCTTTACTAAATTTTAATAATTATTTTATTCGTAGAATAAGAGATAGGTATATATATATTTATGCTTGAAATGTAGAGTTTCAACCTTCAACTAATTTCTACCACAAACTCATCTTTCACTCAAAAAGATAATAGAACTCAAAAATATTATATTTATCCTAATCGTAAAAGTTTCAAAATATTTACACATACCATTTAGATTAGGAAAACTATTTTGTAATAACCAGGGACTTCCTGTAGGCTAGTGGCAGGTAATAAAGGCATGTCGCACTATGGTTGTGGGTTCGATTCCTAAAGCTTTGTCCGACGCGACGAGTTATCCCCCGACCTACAGGTTATCCTTTTCCTAAAACAATAGTATTATAATATTCCAAAAAAATATTCAGAAATGTTTTAACCTTAAACAATACTATCTAAGGTTCAACTTAATCCATTCCAACCTTTATAGTTATCCAAAATACCTCTGACTAGACTTTCTCTAAAAGGTCTCTAAATTCCAAAATCAATTGTAACATCAAATTCCCCAAACAAAGTAAAGATTATCTTATTGTCACATCCTAAAAGTATGATTACATTCATCATATTAAAACCATAATGAAAACAACATGTACTGAAGCACAATCCTTATATATATCACATTATTCTTATAACCAAAATATAATCCTTTAGTCCAAAAGCACCAATACATTAATTATTCCACTTCAACTGTAGTAACAGTATAAGATTGGCCTTGATCAATTAGGCTTTTTGGAGTTATGTTTCCCTGATGCTTAGGAAATTCATTTTCATAGTTCCCCATTTCCCTACATTTATAGCATTCAACACTGATAGTCTCTTTCTTTCCCTTACAATCATGAGCCTGGTGACCTTTCTCTCCACATTTATAACAAACTACCATCCCTTTTTGGTAGGTACCTGGGTGATTTTCCTACAATTATCACATTATGGAAAATCCTTCTTTCCCTTTTTCCCTTTATCTGTCTATTGTTCCACCATTCTCTTCTTCTCATGCTTTACTTTATGGTCATATGATTTAGAGAATTCCTTTTCTGTCTTGATAGCACACGAGACAATATCTTCGTATGATGAGAAGGATTGTGAGACTAATGCTCGAAATGGAAATGGTTTTAACCCATCAAATAAACGATCAATCATACTTCTTGGGTTATGTATATAATTTGAAGCATGCCTCCCTAACCTTGTAATGTTAGCATCATACATTGTGACATTCTCATCCTCCTTCTGCCTCGGAGTCAGAAATTTCCTTTCCCTATATGCTTGATGGTCATGTGGAAAGTATTTTTATAAGAAAATTTCCTTAAACTCCCTCCATTCCATTATTTATACTTCTTCATCTTCCTTTGTGTTTTGAATAAGCGACCACCATTGATCGGCATCTTCAGTGAGGCGGTAAACTTCCACGAAAACCTTCTCCCTTTCGCTAATCGCCAAGGCGTGGAATATTTTCTCTAAGGAGTTTATTGATTTCTTAGATACTAATGGATTTGTACCCCCATTAAATGTTGGTGGTTGTTGCCTCATGAAGAGGTCTAACATTGATCCTCCACGTTGCAGATCAGGGTGCTCCATATGAGTAAGGTTATTATTTATAACCTGAGTGAGTTGTCCCAGTATGGTGATTAGTTGTTCAGCCCCAGTTGTATCAACAGCTCACCTATAATTATCCTGAGCAGGAGGGAAATCCCTACAAGGAGTTTGTGCATTGATACGGTTTCCATTCCTCCAACTAGGTTCCATTTATAAACAATGGTATAAACTATATTAGTTTATGAATCAAAATACATAATAACAAACATGCAAAACAATTAACATAAATTGAACTATTTATGGATAGAATTTATAATCATAAAAATGTTTTCTTTGAAAATGTATATCCTCATAAACCCTTCACAATTGTTTGTAATGAAAATGAGAATTATCCAAATCATATCCCCTGGGGGTGTCGTAACCAAGAGTGCATCAAGGCCTGTTGTCGTGCACCAGTTCCCATTCGAGTCTAGCACAAAGTGGTGTTCTCAGGTTTTAACCCTAGGTACATCTATGCTAGAGCCGCCTCTACCTTATCGTATCCATAAAGGGATGTATTGCATGGAAAACTCACAAAACCTCTATAATACCAAAATTCTAGGAAGTTCATATAAACTAATCATCAAAGTCTATATTTGGGCTATGTGCTCTAATCAGAGTTTATCTAAATCTAGCTTCCAAGGTTAGTACTAAACTACCCCTGATACCAACTATAACACCCCAAACCCAGTTAACTAGAGTTAGTGCATTATTGCGTAACATTGTCATGATCAAAAAAGATCAAGTATCAAAATATCGATTAGTTTAGTAGGCTTGGGAACACTAGATACATTCATAAGTCTTGCATTACATCATAAAGTAAAACAAAAGTACAACAACATCTTGTCTTAATACCCCTCATACTATCCCTGCAGGTCATTCTTAATATACTTCTTCACATCCTGGAAAAATTAAAACATTGGAATGGGTGAGCTCAGATGATCAGTAAGGATAACAATATAGCAGAAGCTTTCATAAATAAATATTAACATTTAAATAAATGTATAACTAATATAAAAGCCTTTTAAACTTGATCATTAGCATAATATGGAAAAAATAAAATGAAATAATTCCATCTACTTATTCACATGGATATTATACTAGTCGAATAATCAAATGAAATATCAATAACCACTTCCACAATGATGGAATGCATAATGCTAGACTATCATAGCCACGTAGCCAAGGCCTCCTGCCAAGACTACAAATAATATTTTTTCAAGGCCTCGTTCCAAGACACTAGTTTGTCTCATGAGACCTGTCGATGCATTGAGAAGCTATAGCGGGCTCCACCCGTCACTTATTAAGTCCAATGAATTCCTCATATGAATAGGTTTAAACATATCATAAACTATAACATAATCGTATCACATAAAACACGCATACAGGAAACATAACATTTCTACATTTCAATCACAAGATATCAATACAACACATTGATATAATAATAATATTATCAAAAACATTTTCAATACCAAAATAAAAGAAATGTAAAACATGGTATTTATTTTTCATTTTTTAAAAATGTTATGGCTTGTAGAGGAAGCCGAATCTCAAGTAGTGGTAACAGTGGTGGAGAAGTCATTATCACCGCATACGTACAACAAATAAAAACATTCCCTTTTGTCATTTATTAAATGCTTAATATAAAAAATATTCCTTTTGAATAAACGTAAAAGTCAAAGGGGTTTATACACCGTATAAAATAAAGTTGTGTATAAAACAAAATATGCCTCAAAGAAAGGAGATTGAGACGAAGTCCCTTACAAAAATCATTTTTTAAATAAAATTGATTTATTATGTGTATTCACTATAAGTACACATAAATAGAGTACAAATACAAGATATGACATAATAATATCCTGACATAATTTTAATGTAGGAGATTAACCCTAAGAAAGGAAATTGGGTTAAGAAGTTCTCTTACCTCGTGTCCGACTTGACTCGACCGTTATTTAATCTACTGAATAATAAAATAGAGTTAATTTCTACTTGCTTAAGAACCTTTTTCAATTTCATTATTCATTTTATATCACTTATTACAATGTTATTAACATTATGTAATTATTTATGTTAATAATGGTCGTTTTGTCGATCTTTGGTACTTGAGTCAAAAATAAACTACTTATAATTAGAAGTTGTTCATTGGTAAAATATCCATTATATCTACAGTTATATTCATTATGTATTTATCATATATATATAATATATATCTAGTATATACTTTCCTTTATAATATTACATAACATTTATAGGTAAGAAATGAAATGTGTCGTTCATGGAGACGGTAAGCTCTACGTACGCATGAATGCTCCTTTCATTTCTATTTTGTATTTAGTGGAATGAAATCATAATGATATAAAGGTATATTATAATTCTAGTATAATATCCTATATAATATCATTTAATCAATCCTTTATACATCCCACATATGGAATTAATGATTCAAATCACTTTGAGGGGGAGGTAGTCCGCACTTCCTAAAATGAAATTATCGCGTTTACCCATAATAGAAATAATAAAGGCATGCCATAAATTACAAATAATTAATCTTAAGGAAATAATAAACATAATATACATCATATATACAAAATAGTTTCATCATAATGGCCACCATGGGAGTTGATAAAAGAATATTGAACAATCATCGTTTCGTGAGGCAGTAATTCACCACCCACAGAAATAGTATGTTCATTAACCATTTGACGAAGGTGAGTGTATGTTTAAATAAAATACTTCTCATAACAACAACATATTATATTTAATATACTGTTGTTTTTACAAAAGAAATTAATAAAATGAGTTTAGGGTGTTAGAGAAGCAAAATAAAACAAAACAACCTAAGAGAAGACATTACCTTAAAATCGGGTGACTCTTTTTGATTTGAGCCAAAGGATTCCTTGGGAAGGCTTATGCCCAAGGTGAGGCCTCTAAGATTAAGATAGGGAATTTGAGAGAGTATTTGGGCATAGGTTGGCCCAGAAAAACGGCTTTGATGGTGTGAATAAGGTGGTAGAGGTGGGGGCCTTTTATAAGACGAGAGGAGGGGCACGCTTGGAAAATGATGAAATGTTACATTATTATGAAATGATTTTGGTATTCTAAAGGTCCCACAATGATATATTTCTATTATAAGGTGATAAGTGTTATAAATATACTCATAAAATAGGTTTTTGACTGGATTAAGTCTTATAGTTTATATTATCTTTTAATTTTGTTTAAATCGTTAATTAATGAGGTAATCGTTGCATCATCATGGTGTCATAAATAATTTAATTTATTTAATGTCTAAAAATTATAAAAAAAGTATCTTGATGTAGGAAATAATTTTATCTTTCCAATTAATATTTATAGTCCAAAATTTAACTTATATAACCCCATGTAATAATTGTTTTTGTAAAACAACACATGTTTGTCACAATTTTATTTTTACTTTAAATAAAATGTTATTAATGTCATTTTCTTACCCATGTGGCTCCATGGGGTCCCCAAGTTGACCCATGGATTTTACCCATCATCCATGACTCATCCAATAGGTGTAGGAGAAATGTAATGGTATTTTCATATTTTTATAATATCATTTTTACCTTAAATTTACCTAATTACCTTTAATCGTGATTAATAAAACATAAAAGTTAAACTTCACCAAAAAAATTTTTTAATCCCATTGAACCACATTCTACATTCTAATGACAAACATGTATGTCATATTTTTGAAATTCATTTCACAGAAGTGGTAATGTATGACTTAAACGAAAAATTTGTTTTTTAACTACCACTTAGTGGTCTCACTATTCATAAAAAATTTAAGTTTCTCAGAACAATAACAAAAATTCAACCTAAGATATAATTGATATTCCAAATTCAAAAATGATGTATATTTTACAAAATAGCAAACATATATGTTGCATTAATTAACTTTATAATTAATTCCCACTGTGACAACAAATAGTGTTTTTTTAAGAAACAATATATATCAAAAGATTAATAATTGTTTAGGTCCAATTCCTAACAGAAATTAATTCTAATGACAACCATTAGATAAAATGGTAAAATAATATTTTAATTATACTTTAAAACCATTCAATAGTATAATTTATCAGTATAAATTATTGTGATTAAAAAAGTTGTTTTTAAGTATTTTTCACTATTCATATAAAATTTGAAGTTCTTAGAAAATTACAAAAAATTCAACATAGGATAATTTCGATATTCTGAAAAAAAAAATTAAGTCCATTTTGAAATATAAAATTTATATAATTTCAAAAATTGGGTATTAATATTAATGACGGCTACTTTGATTGGTCGTGGTGTGTTCGAATTTGTGGCTGCGTACAACACACGCTGCTCTATTATTCAAAGAGAAGCATACCTTGTAAGATTGGGGTGTTACAAATTCTGGTCCCATTATATTCCTTTCACCTACTTCATCTCAAAAAGTTTGATTTTGACAACACTTTCCATATAATGTCTCAAATGGAGCCATCTATATACTAGAATAAATACTATTATTATAAGAAAATTCAACCAAAGAAAAATGTTGGTCCCAACTTCCATGGTAATCCAGTGAACAAGCACATGGCATATCCTTCAAGGTCTAAATTTTTCATTCTGACTGCCCATATGATTGAGGAATAAATGATGTACTAAAATTTAATTTAGTACCAAAAGACTTCTAAAGGCCCTTCCAAATGTTAGAAGTAATCCTAGGATCATGATCAGATACAATGGAGAGGGGAACTCCATGCAACCTGACTATCTGTTTAACATACAACAGAGGAAGTTTATCTAGAGACAAATTATCTCGAATAGTAATGAAATGAGTATATTTAGTCAATCGATCAACTATAACCCAGATTTCATTATTACCTCGAGGTATCTCTGATAATCCCACATACAATTCCATGGATATATTATCCCATTTTTACTCTAGCAGTTGTAAAGACTGAAGAATCACTTTCAGTAACTGCCGCTCTGCTTAACCTGCTGACAATTCAAACACTTCACAGTAAAATTATAAATATAACATTTCATTACATCCCACTAGTAATACTATCGAAGAACTCTGAACATCTTAGTACTACCAGGATGAATTCAAAATGGAGAGCAATGAGCTTCACGTAACAAGTCATTCTTCAACTATGAATTACAAGGCACACATAATCTCTTCCAAAACCACAAAACACAATAATTATCAATGTTAAAATAAGGCAACATACACTTATAAACCAAATCTACCTTTTTCTGAAAATCACTGTCTTCTTTCTGCGGTTTCTTTATTCTATCTAATAGAGATGATTTCACTAAAACCTGAAACAAAATAGAAGAATTTTCTGCACCAAAAAATTCTATTCCAAAGTTCATCCAATCAAAAACAAATGGATCATTTTCCAAATGTACCTTGGTTAAGGATACATTGCTATTTCGAATCAAAGCATCAGCCACTTTATTTGATTTTCTCGGATGTTAATGGATTGTGAAATCATAATCCTTGATTAATTCCACCCATCTCCTATGCATCATGTATATTTTTTTCTGAGTGAATATATACACTAATCTTTAGTGGTGATTATATATTTCACATTTACTCCATACAAATTATTCATCAAAATTTTTAAATCAAAAAACAATAGATGCTAATTCCAAATCATGTGTCACATAATTTAACTCATTAGGTTTCAACTGACGTGAAGAATAAGCAATTACCTGATCATTCTGCATAAAGACACATCCAAGTCCTTTCAATGAAGTGTCACTATAAATAACAAGCTCACTAAATCTGGAAGGCAGTTCCAAAACAGGTGGATTCACAAATATTATTTTCAATTTCTGAAAATAATCATCAAATTCTTTTGTTAAAATGAACTTAACACCATTTCGAGTTAACTTAGTCATTGGACTAGATAAACATGAAATATTTTCAAAAAACCTCTGGTAATAACCTTCCAAACCAAGAAAAATATGGATCACAGTTATATTTGTGGTTCATGGCCATTATTCAACAATTTTTTTTAAGGATCAATAGTTATGCCATTTTTTGAAACAATGCGACCAAGGAATGCAAATTGTTGCAACCAAAAATCAAACCTGCTGAATTTCCCATAATGTTTCTTTTCTTTTAATCTTTTCACGATGACCCTTAAATGACTTTCATGATACTATTTACTTTTAGAAAAAACAAATATATCACCAATGAACACTTCCACAAACATATCAAAGAACTCACAGAAAATTTGATTCATACGATCCATGAATAAAACAGGTCCCTTGGTTAACCCAAAAGGCATATCTACAAATTCATAATGTCCACATCTAGTATGAAACAAAATCTTTTGAATGTATTCTTCCTTTACTTTCAACTGATGGTACCCCGTTCTCAAGTCAATCATCGAAAAATACTGAGCTCCCTGGATCTGATCAAACAAATCATTGATATGAGGCAACGTATACTTATTCTTATCAGTGATCTTATTCAATGCTCTATAATAAATGGAAAGTATCATTGAAGCACCATTCATTTCAACAAACAAGACAAGAGCACCCCCAGGTGATATTCTAGGTCGAATGAATCCTTTATATAACTACTCCTGCAATTACATCTTTAACTCTAAAATTTCAATTTGAGCCATTTGAGAAGGGGATTTTGAAATTGGCTTAGCATCAGGAACTAAGTCAATTGTAAATTCAACTTCACAATCCGGTATACTACCAGGAAATTCATCAAGAATAACATCAAGGTACTCATTTACCACTGACACATCATTAATCTCAACACTTTATTTATTTTCAACAATATTTGCAAGGTAACATTCATTTCCATATTTTACTAGTTTCTCATCTTCTTGATATGTTATCAAAACCAGGGGTTCATTCTTGTACACAAACTATAAATATTTCTGAAATGATACCTCTTTAGCTCTGAAATATATCTTATCATGATAAACAGACATCCAATCCATACTCAAAATAACATCAAACTCTACTAGAGGAAAAACAATACGGTTTGCAGGTAGATTTTTCTCTCACACAAGGACATGAAGGTTCTTATGTTTTCTTTTTGTCTCAACATTTCCTCAATGTGTTTTTACCATAAGTTTAGTATTAATATCATGAGATGAAATTCCCAATTTATTTGAAAATGTCTCAGAAATGAAAGAGTGTGTAGACCCTAAATCAAACAAAACATTGGAATAATCTGAAAAAACAAATAGTGAACCTGATACAATTTCATTTGATGGCCCAACATCTGATGAAGTAGTTGCAATGGATTTCAGCACCACTTTTTGCTTGTAGTATGGTTTCTTTCCCTCAGTTTAGTTCATTGTGGGACACTCATTTTCATAATTACCCATTTCATTACACATGAAACATCATACCGATGGCTTTTCATTGCTTTCTTGATCATCTTCCTTTCAGTTATGAGCAATATGACCAGACTTACCACACTGGAAGCACTTTCCATACTTTGATAAAAATACTCCAAGATGATTTTTACCACACTTCTCACAAGATGGATATTTAGTTTTCTTACCTCCAGGATTATTTGTTGAATTCTTTCCATTTTCCTTCCATATGGACCTCTTATTTTGTTGTTTTTCAACGAACACCTATCATCGGAAAACTCCATTTTCACCTCCTCCACACATCGAACAAGTTTTTCATAACTCTTGAATTCACGAGAGGATAATTCTATTTGATATCATGGATTTAGTCTAGAGTAAAATCTTTTTATCTTAATATCAGGATCTTGGATGAAATTTGGTGCATACATTTCCAGTCGAGTGAAATTTTCTTCATAAGCAGTCACAGAGTCATCCTCCTGCCTCAATTCGAGGAATTGTTTTTCTATCCTATGATGAACTACCTAAGGAAAATATTTCTCAAGAAACATACCTTTGAATTCATCCCAATCAAGAGTATCAATGTCTTCACTATCCTTGATATTTTCTACCATCAACCACCACTGATTAGATTCAACTACAAAATGGTAAACATCAAGACTATCCTTTTGATGATCTAAACACCCCCATAACATTGAAAATCTTCTCCAATTATTTAATCCACCCTTCAGCAAGCACAGGGTTAGATGATTCTCTTAATTATGGGGGATGTTGCCTCATGAAATTCTCCACTACTAACATGTTCCTCTGTGGTTGATCTGGATGATCTCGTGCATGGATACCAACTCCATTTATAGCCTGAGTCAATTCTGTCTTCACTAAAAACAATGTTCAGTTCTGATTCCAAACATCTTAGGTTGCTGATTTCTATGTTTTTCTTCTTCCTGATGTCGTCCCAACATATATGCCATGTTTCCTCTATGGAAAACCTTTCTGAAAAAAGAAACATATTAGGAGAAGCCACAGAGTAATCTGTAAATGCTATATCATTTCAATATTACCATAAAATAATTTATGGACATTTATTTAAAAATATCCTAACTCCTAACGTTGACTAAACCAACCTCTGATACCAACTATAAGGACATGGCCTTAAAACATTACATAATCATGAATTAAATGAATAATTTACATTTTGGATCTTTTTAGGGTTAGTGTTTTAGAGAATTAGGCTATAACTACTACATTTCATCTCAAAAAATACAAAGATGACACTTCTACTCAGTTTCCATTTTTTCACAGAAACAAGAACTCTTGAAAAAAAGAGTCATGTCTAGTTCCATGTTTAAGAAAGCATGAATTTTCCTTAATCCCATCCTTGACCATATTCCACGTTATGTATTGTGAAAATCATTTCACAAACATGGGATGAGCATAAAAATATCAGTAAGGGATACACAATGAATGAATATTGTTAGTTTTTTAAAACAACAGGTAAACCATAAATACTTTAACATAAGTAATACTTTTCACCTTTATGATGTAGTAAATACTCTTCACTAAATAAAAGATAACTACTTGCCCTTTTGTACCCAAAATATTACTATAAAACTCCTCTAAATAATACATAACATATAAACGTAACGTGGGACTTAAACATACTTAAATGGAATAACCATACGGTCGACTTCCACACATATCACTAAATGAAATAGCCATATGGGAGACATCCTTACCCAATGAATTGGAGGTTATAATGTAACCACCCATCCTGGTTTATAACGGCACCACACATCATTTGGTTTATCATTGAACCACCCGTCAAATTTCCTCATATCATTATAAAATAATAACACATAAAAAATATAAAGGAAAGAAAACATTTCCACATTTCAATCACAATATATCACTTAAATATATGGACATTAAAAATCCATTATCAGAACCATTTTCAATACCAAAATACAGAAAATAGTATATGGTATTTAATTTCCTTTAAAAACACAATATGTCTTATTAAGGAATCCAAAGATAAGATAATACTTGCGGCGGTGGAAAGGTCATTGTCACCGCTTATGTTAAAAAGAAACATTATTTTTTTACGATTAGTAAAAATATTCATAGAAAAAGATTCCCTTTGAATGAAATGAAATTTCAAGGGTTATTTTACAGCGTATAAAAGAATTTTCTGTATTATAACAAAATATGCCTCAATGAAAGTAGATTGAGACAGAGTCCCTTACCTCGTGTCTGACTTAACCTATTCGTTCTTTAATATCATGAATAATAAACTAAAGTTAATTTATACTTTCTTAAGAACTTTTTTCAAGTTTATTATTCCTTATATATAACTTATTACCATGTTATAAACATTATGTAATCATTTAACTTAATAATGTTTATTTTATCAATATTTGGTACTTGAGTAAAAAATGAACACCTTCTAATTAAAAGTTTTCCATGTGGTAAATTGTCCATTATATCCAGAATGATATTGACTATTTAGATATTATATGCATCATATATATTCATTATATATATTTATTTAATATAGTACGTAACATTTTGGAGTAAGAAATGAAATGCACCGTTCATGGAGACGGTAAGCCGTACATACACATGAATGCTAATTTCATTTCCATTTCATACATTAATGGAATTAAAACACAATGATACATAGGTATATTATAATTGATGTATAATATAAAAAATAATATCATTAACTATATCCTTTATACTTCCCACATATGGCCTTAATGATTTATATCATTTTGAGGGGGCGATATTCTGCACTTCCTCGAATGAAATTATCGCGTTTACCCATAATAGAAACCATAAAGGTATGCTATAAAAGAAAAATACAAAAGCATAAAGAAAACATATTCATAAAATATATCATATATAAATATAGTTCAAACATAATGTCCACCTTGAGAGGTGGTTGGAGATAATCGAACAATCATCATTTCGTGAGGCCTTAATTTTCATTCCACAGAAATAGTATGTTTTTCACCCATTAGATGGAGGAGTGTGTAAGTGTATTTAAAATACGTCACATATCAATATCCTAGTATATTTAGTAAGATGGTGTTGTTATAAAATAATGAAATAAAAGGATTTTAGGGGTTGGATAAGTATAATAAAAGAAAATAAGTTAAGAGAAACTGTTACCTTTAATTTGAGTAACTTCCATTGGTTTGAACCAAATTGAATTCTTGAAGTGCCTTCTGCCTAAGGTAAGTCTTCTAAGTGGGGGACAGTGATGTAGGTAGTTTAATTGGGTAGATTTTGGAAGAGATAATGGGCTTCAGTGGTGTGAGTAATTGGATATAAATTGTCTCTTTTTAAATGAGGGAGGTGGGGCTCTTTAGAAAAGTATGAAAATAATATATTATAATATAATTATATTAAGTTTAATAATGTCCAAAAATAATTAGAGTAGAATATAAGATGACTCATGGTCGAAATAAAATTTTCCAAGAATAATTGGACAGGTTTTTGATGTTATTTTAATATTTATAATCATATTTATTTAAATGATCTATTAATGAGGTAAACCCTGCATCATTGTTGTGTCATAAATAATTTAATTTATTATATGTCTAAAAATTATAAAATAAATACCATGATGTAGGAAATATATTCATATTTACAATTAATAGTTATAGTAAAAAATATAACTTATATAACACAATGTAAAAATTTATATAATAAACAATATTTTATGTCATTTTTGTCTTTACATTAAATTAATTAATCTAAAATGTCATTATCTTACATAAGTGGCTCCATGGGGTCCCAAATTTGACCTAAAAAAGACAACGGTTGGACATTACTCATAAAATAATGTTGGTACAAGTGTTATGGAAATTTTTAGTTATTAAAATATTCATTTTACCATTAATTACCATATTTACCTTTAACCGCGGTAAATAAAAATGAAAAGTTACTGTTCCAAAAAAAATATTTTTATCTTATTATACCAATTTTAACTTAATAATAACAACCATGTATTTTTTATTTGTGAAATTATATTCATAGAAGTGTAAAAATTTCATTTAAATGAAAAATTATGTATTTTAACCACTACTACGTGGTTTCACTATTCATCAAAAATTGATGTTTTTCAGAAAAATACCAAAAATTATGTGTTAGCTATATTCGATATTCTGAATTCAAAAATCATGTCTATTTTACCAAATTCTAAACATATAAGTCGCATTAATTAATTTAAAATTAATTCCAGTGGTTAAAACAAATAGTGTGTTTTTCAGAAACAACAACTACTAAAAGATTGACACTTGTTTATGTCCAATTTCAAAGTTAAATTAATTAAAATGACCAAAATGGTATTAAATGGTAAAAATAAATTCTAATTAAAAATTTGAACAATTTAAAAAGATAATTTAACCATATAAATAAATTACATTTAAACACAGTTTTGAATTAAAGTACAATGTTTTCACTATTTATTAAACAATGACCTTTATCCGAACAATTCCAAAAATTTACACAAAGAAAATATTGATGTCCTAATTATAAAAAATTATTTTATTTTGTCAAATAGAATTTATTAATGTTACCATAACTATATTTAAAGAGGGTTCTCCATTAAAAGGTGGTAAATGGACCTTTTAATGTGAATTATGCTTAAAATTATATTCATTTACATTTTATGCCTCTAAATTTTATCGGATAAAAGTAAATACATATAACAAACATGTATAATAATATTTTAGTTATTTTTATTCATTCCCTCCAATAAAATTGAATGGAGTTAACTTCCATTTAAAATAATAATAATATATTATTAGTGTGCAACGTAAGATTTCAATGAAACTCGTTGTTGTGTATTGGGTATGCTATTGAACAAAGAAACCCTTTTAAAGAAAATTTAATATTTAATTCACTAATATTAATAAATATGAAAATATATTATTCTTAATTTAACTGGGATGTAACAAAACTTGTTGATACAAAAGAAATTAACTTTCGGAGAATTCTTTATACACGTCGAAAATACATTTTTTCTCAAAAAATATTGTTTTTATTCTTGTGAATAATACGAAAATTATGTTTTCAAAGTTTCATAATATTTATTTTAAAAAATAATATTAAATTTGAAAATCATAATATAAAAAATATATTTGAGAGCTTTTATATGGTTTTTCTAAAAAGTTTAATTTTCTTATTGAGTTGTGATATATACTGTATTTTATTGAAACTGAATTTTAATATAAGAGTTTTAAAGGTTCCTTATTTTTCTAAAATGGGTTTAAAATCAAAATTAATTAAATTGCATATATAATAATAAAATTTAATTATTTTTATCTTTTTTTAATTTTTAATTTTAATATATAAACATTTAAAAAGTTTTAAAACATTTTTCATTGAAAACCTGCATTCTCATTTTGTCTCCATGATTAATTTTAATTTAATATTTTTCACTACCAGGAATTGAATTTGGAAAAATGGATTCAAAATTTTGAATAAGTATAGATTATATTATTTATTGATATCATTTTAATTTTTGATTGTAGTGAATATTGAAAATAGTAAAAATAATTTATAACGATTAACAGAAAAATGTGTTTACCATGAGTTAAAAAATATAATGGTTATAAATGAACCAATAAATATAAATAACAAAATATATGGTGATATCATAGAATTATCTATTATTGGATAGATCATGGGACATTTTTACCATTTTCCACATTTTCATTTTGAAAAAATTTCACGTGTGCCACTCATAGTAGTTATAAAATGATACCCATTATCTTCTCTTATTCACAAATAGATGACACATATTTTCCGAAAATACCATATAATATAACTATATAAATTGTCTTAGATAATCCTATAATCCTTAATTTTTTTCACATATTCAACTTGTTAATCCTTTTGGTGAAAATAAATAGATGTTTCCTAATAAAGAAGTAACACCCCTTACTAGGAATTTGATTTTATTTATTCCTCCACATCATTTAATTATTATTAAACCTTAATGATATAATAAAAACAATATAATATTTATAATAATATTTTATTATGTTATTTTTATGACATACAACAATATCATCTTCCATCAAATGGAATACAAAATAATCATTATACTGTTAAAGACCACCCCACCTGAACCGATGATTTTCATTTTCCATCACCACCTCTCAAGGATATATATATTTATTGATTTAATTTTTATAAGTGATATTTTTCATAATATTTATATTATTCATTATTATAATATATATAACTCAAAATATTACATTATATAATAATATGACATGTTGCTCGTGTGTTTGACGAATTATCACTTCACAAACTGATTTGATTCATTCCTTAGTGAAATAAAATGTAATATGGACAACATTAATGAAAATATGTTATATACATGTCATAAAAAATATTATAGAATGGGAATATTTTTTTCATTATTTCGTTCATTCATTTTGTGAAATTTAAAGAATATTAATTTATATGTTTTTTCTTTCATATATATGAGTGGTGTATTTCCTTTTCTATCAATTAATCATAAATATTACTCTAAAAATTTTTATAATAAATATATATGATATTTATATTAGTGTAAAACTTCTAGATATTATGGAAATATTTACAATGTCAGTCGATGAAAAATAAAAATTCAAAACACATATATAAAATAAAGTGTTTATTAGTTGAATCTTAACTGTAACACGGTAATGTGAATAAAAAGGTAATAAAAGGTCACATGAAAAAAATATATGGATTGATATATAAAATTATAATTATTTATAACTTTTATAATTTTACTATATTTATTATATAAATTTTTTTACATGTACGATGGAATTTGAGACATAAGGAAATGGATTTTTATATCAATTTTCATTCATTAAAAATATGTTAGTCAATAAAAAAAAATATTAATTTATAAGGTTTTTAAAAATTCTATTTGAAATTGAATATCATGAAATTATTTATTAAATTGTATTTTATGTTTCATAAAATATTCTTCCATTCTGGGCTTATAATGAAATTTAACCAAGTGGTAAATATTTCAGGTTACAATCTTATCTTTTATCAGAATTGTTTATGATTATGTTTTTGATGAAAAAAATAAAATTATACATATCTCAAAAAACTGATAACTTTTCTTATTCTCTTTTTATGTCATGAGTATACATTTGCCCTTCATTTTCCACTATTCATATACTAAACATTTCGAAATAATGTTTTATGAAAATTATATTTATTTATCGCTTCCATTGAATTTTTCTTCCAAAACTATGTTTTTAAAAAATGATTTCAAAATTTGTTTTATACTTTTCCAAATAATTTATTAAATTTATTTTTACCCATCTTTTAATTTTTTATATTATTATTTAAAATTAACATTGATGTCATTTTCCAAAAAAAATTCATTTGGATTTTCTTGAAAATGGGAAATGAATCTTAATTTTAACATGTATGGATTGAATAGAGATCTCTATAATCATAACATATCATTTATTTGAATATTAAATGATAATATTACAATTCTATTTATAAGGAAAATTATTTTGACAATGTTTTATATTATTAAAATTAATTTTAAAAATTATAATTGATATTTTCCTTAATATATAATTAAAATAATCATTCAAAATCATTTTCTTTCTAATATGAAATCTATAGATATTACATATTCCTTAATGAGGGTTTGATCCACAGATACCATTATTATTCATTCTATGAATATGTTATGTTTATAATTTAAGGATTCTTATGAATCCCATTTCTCTTCTAGGGGTAATACTGTGGGGAAATTATTTTAAAATTCGCTTCTTTTCAATGTATATAAAATTATGAAATAATTAAAGGATTGTGATTCTATCTTTTTTCACATATTAGGGTATGATTAAATGATAATGAATCCCATTTTATATCATGGTTTATAAGATGATGACTTTTTTTAATCATGTGTAATACATACATATGTTTCTCATTATGTGAGTAGTGGGGCCTATATCACCCTTAAAAGCATTGGGTAATGATTTATAACCCATGAGGTAAAAGGATTGGGATGATGTATGAGACCGGTTCAGCTAGCTATGTTGTCTAAGAATATGCTATTGGGAGTGGACATTGATAACTATGATGTTTTTTTGGTAGTGAACCCATTCCATTATAAAATAAATTGTATTGAGCCCTGACTAATAGGTAAATGATTGTATATGATTATGTGTATTCCATAAAACTATTTTTCATTCCAATGTTATGATATCATGGCCCATGTTTTTTTATTCCCTTGTAAATCATGAATTATTAAAAGACAATATTAATTCCATGGCACAATTTTTTGATCAATAAAAAGAAGGGTATATTTGTGAAGTGTTATTCTCATGTTCTCAGGTCGTTATGTTCATGTTTGGCTTATATATCTCCCTTAATTACACATACTATACATAAAATCCCACATTTTTTATTTTTCCTTTCACTATGTTTTGAATAATTTTTTATTTATGATTTGTCTAAGAATTTGGATTGTTCATAATAACATAGTGGGAGATTATTTATTTCACCTATAAACCATATCTAAATGTTTCCATGTTTCCACAGCCACCATACATATATGATTCTCATGTGTGTGTTAGTATAATGTAACAAATGTTCATATAGAAATGATGTAATTTCTATATAAGAAAATATAGGGTATCTATAAATATCAATGAGTAATGTAAATTAATTTCAAATATTGTACATTATAAGTAACATGGTAAAATTAATATACATGTCCTGTAAAAATTATCATTGATACCTCATTCATCAATTCATTAATATTATCACACATGAAACCATTCTAAATCTATAGAAAAAAACTAGGTGCGTGATATGATATTTTTATAACAGAATTATCCACATTAATGATTTCCATAATAGATATTATTCATCAGAAAAATTCAATGATTAACTAAACTCATGAGAGATTCAGAAACATGAAAACCCACTAATTTCAGGTATCCCACATAGATGCCTAGCGCAAACATGTCACACCATATAACCACCTACCAACAATCACTGGTCGTTGACCATATCCAACACTCTATGACTATGATACCTAAATATTTATATTAGTCAAAACAAGAATATTGACTTTAAAAATCAACAAAATACACACATGGTTCATTTACAATACTCATATGTGACCACAATTTCTAGTATTATAAAATATTTATCAAATCATAGATAATTTTATAGAATTATCCTTTTACTAGTATTACATGAGGGAAATATACCAAAAATACTATATGTTACATGTATAAGATGATTCATATATTTATATGATATTAATATAAAACACACACACACACATATATATATATATCAGTTATTATTAAAATTATTATATAAATACATCAATTATATTATTGTATGTTTGTTAGAAATCTGATTTATTCTACCCCCAATCGATGATTTAATGAAAATATTTCATCATATGAAATTTATGGTAATAATGCATAAAATGGATGAATCAATTAGATTTATCAATGTTTAGTCATGAATTATAATTCATTATGAAATTATGATGCCCAAGAAATGTTTTAATATCTATATATATATTACTAGCCTTTGATGGATGTGTGTGTGTGATTATTATTTTTATTACTGAAACACCATATGCAAGTAGTTTTTTTATTCTTCTTCCTTATAATGTTTATATATTATATCAATATCGAATATATACAGATCCATCATAGGTGATTATAAATTCATATTATATTTTCAATGCCAATGGTGGGGGGACACTTATGTTATCGACATTAGTGATCATTATAAAATGAATATGAAGATGAAGATCAAGGGATGAAATAGGTTCTTTGATGTAAATTATACCTAGTATTTATGGGTTCATTCTTTTCATTATTTTTATTCTAGTTAAATATTTCTTTGAGGTATATCCTTGAAAACTATTTTTTAAATATCTTCTTTTTATTCTAATAGTTTTTTTTAGACTCTTTGAATGAAACTCATTGGTATCAATTGGAACCCAAAACATAGATTTGTGAAATATATCATTAAAAAAAATTCTTTAAAAAAGAGATTATATGTTTATTTTTTTATAAATATTTGTATCATTTGGTTTACCCATACCTAGATTGGATATTCAAAGGTAATTGGGTTTTTACTTTATAGTTTAAATGATTTCCAAGGATTACCCTAATAAAAATATTTGACTAAATTTATAAATTATGTTCCCTATATTTAACGACCCATACTATACACACATTGTTATTACTTTAGAATTGAAGCATACTTATTATAACATATAACAAAACCATGAAAGGACTATATAGGTATAGAGTATTTAGAAACTGGGAAACATAAACAACTGGTTCATAAATCATCTACATTTTGTCCCATTTATTTCGTCATATCTAGAGTCCCTTTTGGCATATTCTACTAAATAAACTTCTTCCTGGCCTAGGGAAGAAAACATAAAAAAGGGTGACCTCAAATTCGCAGTAAGGGTAAACAAAAGAAATATCAATCATATCATATTCTTAAGAACATATCATTTTGAGAATATTATCCTACAAAAGATATCGTAATATCATGACATGGGATCAATCATAATAGTGAAATGTAATCCAAATAATAATAACTTAAAACATGAAACTTTGTGTCATACACACATAATCATAGAGAATCATTTCTTATTATTCTAGACTCATTTCCAAGACTATCTTAGCGGAAAAAGTCCATTTCTGAACCGAGATCACTCCTCATTTCAGTCCTGTTTCACTGAACCGTATTAACCTACCATTCAGCCATGTCTATATCATGAGATATATATCATTACCCAATGCATTGTAGGGAGATATAGGTCCCACACATCTCATAATGAAACCATTCTTATGTGTACCACAAAATAATAAATCATACATCATAGCATAAGCCATGTAATAAAAATGGGATTCTTAAAATCATGCCATCATAACACAATCAATATAAGATAAAAGGAAATAATTAAAATAATTACATCATAAAATAATAAATAAAATTTAAAAATAGGGATATAAACATAACCCTATATTAGCATAGATAGAAAATAATTTTGATAAAACACTTGAACTCAATTCTTGAGGAAAATATCCTTTCTACTTCAAAATAATTTTTCCCTTCTTAACATGTCAAATAATTTTAATCTAAAAGAATTTGATTAAAAATAAACTTGAAAACTTGTGAAGGAAGATTCATGGAAATAATTTTCTAAAAATCCATTCATGCCATATAATCTAGAAAACATTCTTCTCGTACTTTGGCTGGAAAAGTCAAAAATTACCTCGTACGAAAAATGACAAAATATTGCTTACATATCTTTTACTAAAATCTCACCAAAGGTTAAAATTGGATTTAAACAATTGTAGGTGGATTGAAATAATATTACATATTGATGAAACATGGAAATGGATGATAAATATTCCGCAATAAATTCTGATGTAAAAATAATCTCGGATAAAAATGGAGATTGCGAGATTTTCCTTTACCTTAGGTCTGATTTGGTTCGTAAGTGTCCGAAAATCATGTATAATGATTTAAATAATGTCATTAACTTATTCCATAATCATACTTATTTTTTTTATATCATATATGTCCATTTTCTTAGCTTCTTATTAGTAATATTTCATTTCGACTTATTATTCGGGTGTTTATTACTTTTTGTTCTTATGCGTGTTTTGTCGAATAAATTCTTATTATTATTTTTAGGTTATAGATACCTCATTTCTATAATGTTATTAGTGTAATATATATCATATTTATTCATTAAATTCATTTATATAATCATTATTCAATGAAGATCATGTAGAACGAGTCGCATCACATCGTGGAGCCGGTATTCCGTACGTACGCATGAGCTATGATATCATTCCCATGATCATGGAATTGTATTGGAGTGTATGTATAATATTTTAGAATCAATATAAATTTAAAATAATCATATATAATTATTCTCTACACCATTATACCCATCCAACTAAGGTGGTGGTGGAAAACAGATTACACCACGACGTGGAGATGGTATTCCGTACATAGGCACACGCAGTTATTTCATTTTACGTAGGATGGATAGAAGGTGAAATAGGGTTGTTTCATATTTTTACTAAAATATCAGTATATTATTGATACTTATGTTATTAATTCATAATTAAATAACTAAATAAGAATAAGTAGAAGAAGAAATAAAGTTGAAAGAATCGGTATCAGACATTACCTCTACTTTGAAGCGCCTCTTCTTAACCTCTTCTTTGGTCACAAAATATGGTATTTGAAGAAGACCAAAACCTCTAGGTTGTTTATATGCAAGGGGATAAGAGAAATTGGTAGGGTTTGGCCGAGTTTAAAGGCTTAAAGTGGTGTGAGGAAGAGAGGGAGGAGGTGTCCTTTAATAAGGGAGGAGAGGGGCACCTTATGAAAAATTAAAATATCATTTTATTATAAAGTAATATTTGGTTTTTAATAGCTCAAAATTGATTTATTTCTAGGCTAAGGTGGGTATGGTTTTAAATCATTTCATACAATAGAATTTTGACAAGTTTAGGCTTCTGTTTCAACCTTATAATTTAGATTTAACATTAAGTTAAATAATTTAACTTTTACCATGTATTCTTTTTTTCTTACACAACAAGGTTAATAAAATTACTATAACAAGACAAAAAACCCCAAGTTGTTTATTATTAATATATATTACCTTATATAAGTCATTTGGAAGAAACATAGATATTTAGTAACAAAATAACAATTAATAATATAATATTTGTTTTGAAAACTATTTTATGACAATTTTACACTTTTAGGTAATTGATTTTTGTGAAAATCATAAAAGAATGATTAATTCGAAAAAATTTAATTATATCAATAATAACATGTCATTTTAACATATAAAATTAGTGTAATTAATAAAAAGTCTCAAATTACATTTCATTGATTATTTATAACATCAATTATGTTAATATTTCATTAATAAGATAATTATTGTATCATCATTGTTTCATAAATAAATTATATTATTTAATTAATAAAAATTGTAAATAAAATACCATTATATTGGAAATCTTTTTATCTTTCTAATTAATATTTATAGTCTAATTTATCTTATATAGTACCCTATATTAAAAATGTTTTAGTTATTAAACATTGATTTTTATTATCTTAACTATTCTTTAAATAAAATAATATTAAATGTCCTAATCTAATCCAAGTAGGCCTAAATGGTCTTATTTTATTCCTACGGTTTTTTTGGTCGGATTACACTTATTCAATAGAATTAGGGAATTTTTTATGGTAATAATAATATCATTTTTACCCTTAATTACCCTATTTACTTTTAGCCGCGGTAAAAAAAGTAAAAGTTACTATTCACCAAAAAATATTTTCATCTCATTGAACAACATTTTATTCCTTGATATTAACTGTGTCTCTCCGATTTTCAAAATTCCACTCACAATAGCCATAAAATTATGTTTTATGTGAATTTGAAAATTCTCCTAGGAGGTGGGTAAAAGATGGTGAAATGTTCAATAAAATTTTTATATATCTAAAATTTTTATAAAATGACTCCAATGAATTAATTTGAACTTATATATTTATTATGTATCAATTTTAACCTAAAATAAATTTAAATAAAGTAAATACTTTTTTAAATAAAAAGTTAGTTTTTAAATAGTAACGTAGTGTTTTCACTACTCATCAAAAATTGAAAGTTTTCAGAAAAATACCAATATTCCACCCAAGGATAATTTTGATATTATGAATCCCAAAATGAAGTCCATTTTGAAAGTTGAGGTTTAAAAAATTTCAAAAAGTGTTTATTACTATTTATAACGACTAGTTTTAATAATATCTTAATAGCATATCGTTGTTTAGTGAAACTCGGTATTGCGTATGATGCAAGCTATTGAGGAAGGTCGTGATTGCGTGTAATGAAAGACAAGATAGTGTTGTGTGTAGTGAAAGATTCTTTTGTTGATTTATAGAACATAAAAACAAAACATTTCTCATAAAAATATTGGGTGTTACATTCTACCCCCCTTAAAATGAATTTCTCCATTGAAATTCATCACTTTGTAACAAACAGTTGAGGATACCTCTCCCTCATCATATCCTCAAGCTCCCATGTATCTTATTCTAATTGGTGGTTCCACCATAAAATTTCACCAAGCGAGTGGTCTTGTTTCGTAGGAATTTTTAACTACGATCTAGAATCTCTATCGGCTGTTCTTCATAAGAGAGATGTTTCTCCAGCGGTACAACTTCTGAGGTTTGTACATAGGAAGGATCAGGTATGTATTTTCTCAGGAGTGATACATGGAACACATCATGAACTTGAGAGTGATTTGGAGGAAGATCCAATCGGTAAGCTATCTTCCCAACACGATCCATTATTTCGAAAGGACGGATATACATAGGGCTTAGCGTTCCCTTCTTTCCAAATCTCATTACTCTCTTCCAAGGAGATATTCATAAAAACACTTTATCAGCCACATCAAACTCAAGGTCTTTTCTTCAGTTGTCGGCATAACGTTTTTGTCGTCTTTGAGCTATTCTAATGTGTTGTTGAATAGATCTGACCTTTTCTTCCATCTCATCAACAAGATTAGGTCCTAATAGCATTATTTCCCTAACTTCATCCCAACAAGTTGGAGTCCTGCATTTCTTTCCATAGAGAGCTTCATAAGGAGCCATTTGAATACTAGAGTGAAATCTATTATTATAAGAAAATTCCACCAAAGGTATGTGATGATCCCAACCACCATTGAAATCCATATATAAATATCTTAAGATATCTTCTAGAGATTTAATTGTCCTCTCAGACTGACCATCTGTCTGAGGATGATAAGCAGTGCTGAATCTCAACTCTATTTCCAGAGTATGCTAAAGACTTCCCCAAAACATTGAGGTAAACCTCGGATCCCAATCAGATATAATGGAAAGTGGAACTCCATGAAATCTTACCACTTCTTTTACATATATCCTGGCAAGATGATCTAGAGAGAAATCCTCTCCAATAGCAATGAAGTGTGCAGACTTTGTAAGACGATCCACTATGACCCAGATAGCATTATTTCCTTTGGATGTTTTAGGAAGTCCAGTGACAAATATTTTCCCATTTCCATTTGGGTATGGTTTATGGTCGTAACACCAACTTAGACTTCTCCCTCTCTGCTTTAACGTGCTGAAAATCCAAGCAACGAGAGACATATTCAGCGACATCTCTTTTCATGCCATCCCACCAAAAGTACTCTTTCAGGTCCCTATACATCTTCATGCTTCCAGGATGAATAGAGAATGAAGAAATATGAGCCTCATAGAGCAGCTACTTCTTTAATTCTAGGATGGGAGGAACAAACACACAATTTCTGAACATTATTATCCCATCACAATCAAGGTTGAATTCAGGAACATTTCTCACCTTCTTTTGTAACTCTACATCTTCTTTCTGTGCCTCTTTAATCTTCACATGTATAGATGGTTGAACATTAATTTGAGAAATATAAGAATTTTCCCTTCCATTATAATTACAAGATCCATCCTTTGTAAATCCATAAATATTAGATCTTTTGTGATCCTCATCATGGATAAGCTAGCATGGTCATGATGACTTAAAGCATCTTCCACCTTGTTTGCTTTCCCAGGGTGATAATTAATTGGGCCATCGTAATCCTTAATCCAATCCAACCATCTTCTTTGGTGCATATTCATCTACTTTTGTTTGAAAATATACTTTAAAATTTTATGATCAGTATAAATATCACACCTTTTACCATAAAGATGATGCCTCCAAATCATTAATGCAAGGATTACCAAAGTTAACTCCAAATCATGAGTTGGGTAATTTTGCTCATGGATTATCAACTATCGTGAGGCATAAGCTATAACCATATCATTTTTCATAATAACACACTCCAACCCCTTCTTGGATACATCACTGTAGATCACAAACGTTTCTTTACTATACGGAAGTGTGAGTACATGTACACTGTATAATCTTCTTTTCAACTCCTTGAAATTATCTTCACATTCCTCTGTCCACAAAGACATTACTCTTTTTCGAGTCATCCTGGTGAGTGGATTAGATAATCGTGAAAAATCTTTCCCAAAAAGTTGATAATATCCAGCCAAACCAATAAATCTTTGGATCTCAGTTACTATTGTCGGTCTGATCCATCTTTCGATAACCTCTTTCATTGTTGGATCCACAGATAACCCCTCTTTTGAGATTATGTGACCCAAAAATGCAAAATTTTGAATCCAAAATTCAAACTAGATAAATTTGGCATATAACTTCTCTTTTCTCATGGTCTTTAATATAATTATCAAATGATCTTCATGTTCTTCCTTTCTCTTTGAATAGACAAGAATATCGTCTATGAAGACTACCACAAACTGATCAAGATAGTCTCTAAAGAATCTATTCATTAGATCCATGAAGATAGTAGGGTCATTAGTAAGACCAAATGGAATCACTATAAATTCAAAGTGTTCATACCTTGTTCTGAATGTTGTTTTTGTTATATCCTACCTTTTGACACTTAATTGATGAAACCTTGTACGGAAAGCTGTTTTTGGTATATCCTCCCTTTTGACCCTAAATTGATGATACCCCAAATAGAGGTCAATCTTGGAAAATTATTTAGCTCCTCATATCTGGTGAAATAAGTCATAAATTTATGGGAGATGATGTTTTTTCTTAATAGTGATCTTGTTTAATTCACGATAATCAATGTAGAGTCTCATTGATCCATCTTTCTTCTTAACAAACAGAACAGGTGCTCCCCAAGGTGATGAACTAGGGCGTATGAATCCCTTATTAAGATTCTCTTGGAGTTGCTTCTTCAATTACTGAAACTCAATTGGGGTCATTCTATAAGGTGTCAATGAAATAAGTAATGCACCCGGTATGAGTTCTATTGAAAACTCAACTTCAAGAGTTATTGGAAGACCCGATAATTCCTCTAGAAAGACATCATCAAACTCCCGTATAATGGGCATATTATTAATTGTTTGTTTCTCACCAACCATTTGAGATAAATAAACTTAATTTAGTGGAATCAAGACCCATAAGATTGAATAAATTTCCACTGGAAGGTTATTCTCATCCTTGCATTGATAGACGATCATAGATTGATCTGGAATATGAAATGTGACTTCCCTTATTTAGAAATTGATATGAGCTCCATATAATGAAAGCCAATAAATTCCAAGAATCACATCATATTCCACTATAGGAAGGATCACAAGATTTGCAGGAAGCACTTTCCCAGAAACTTCAATCGGGGAAGAATTATAAACTTTTGATGTGACTGTTGTTCCATTAGGTGTTTTCATAGCTAACTCAACATCTAATTATTGAGGTAATATGATGATACCCTTAGAAAATTATTCATAAATAAAAGAGTGGATGGATCTAGAATCAAATAAAACATTAGCTACTTTAGAGTGGATGGTAAGTGTAACTTTCACCACTTCATTCTCAAACTCTACATCGCTGATAGAAATTGAATGTGAATTTCCTTTGTCTTTAGCCTTAAGAGATTGTTGACATCGATCATCATAAAAAAACCTTGTATTAGGGCATTGATTAGAATAATTCCCCATTTCCTTTCACATGTAACATTGAATTGTAGGAGGTGCACTCTGTGTAGGCTTTTCTTTGTCCGGATCACTAGACATCGTCTTCCCATCATTGCGGCATTCAAATTCCCAATGACCTTCCTTTCCAAATTTGAAACATTTACTTGTCCCTTTAAGACAACTCCCTTCATGTTTCTTTCCACACTTTGATCATAAGGGAAAAATCATCTTCTTTTCAATGTTCTCTTTAGATTTTCCTTTGAATTCCATTTTCCTCTTCTTATCAAAACTATATGACTGATGGGTTACTCCAATATCCATCTCAACTTTGAGAGCACATAAAATGATTTCCTCATATC
The DNA here is from genome assembly GCA_963277665.1 of Viscum album. Taxonomy (NCBI): domain Eukaryota; kingdom Viridiplantae; phylum Streptophyta; class Magnoliopsida; order Santalales; family Viscaceae; genus Viscum; species Viscum album. The sequence continues at coordinate 418,094,580 of OY728139.1, read as the reverse complement.
TGTTTAAGTCCCTTATGGCTAATGCCCTTTGGAGACGTGGTTTTAAGCCACTAAAGAATCAATCTATCTTACTCTCAGGTCGGATAATAATCCTAGAAGCATACATTGCAAGTCTTGTAATTTTTTTTGTAAGTATAAACATATTCATCATCCTTTTTCTTTAGCTCAAGAAACCCTTTCTCCATCTTTGTTCGAATAATACGAGGGAAGTACTTATTGAAAAATATGTTCTTGAACTCGCCCCATTCCATGGACTCAATTTCATCTATTGGCCTCGTATTCATCATAAGATTTTACTACTGATCAGCTTCACCTTCCAAATGATATACTACTAAGATGACTTTATCATGTTCAGATCATTGAAGAACTAGAAATATATTTTTCGTAGTACAGATCCATTGTTCAGCAACTAACGGATCAGTAGACCCGCTGAAGGAGGGTGGACGCTGCCTCATGAAGGATTCAACAGAATGTTTCTCCTTTACTCGTTTGGAAGTCCTGCATGATTCATAGATTGAGAAAGTTGTGTGATCATGGTTACAAGATTTTTCCTTCCAGCTCCCATAAAATTTGGTTGCTCAGGGGGATAATCATTGCATTGCCTGTCGCATTAAGAATTTACACGGGTCCATCAAGTTCCATCCATTGACTAAAACCAAGAAGAATATTTTGAGAAACACTAATTATAATAGGAAAACAACATAATCAAGAATAAAATTTCATGATTTAAGTCTTATCATAGGTTATTCAGGGCCATTTCTAAAACACTATGATTGTGTTCTATGCTTAGACTTATCCTTAGGGTTCTTACTAAGGATTTCACATCCTAGTTTCCAAAGGTTGACTATGTATTTCATCTGATACCAAATTTAACTACCCATACATTACATACATTTTATTACTTTAAAATTGAAGCATACTTATTACAACATATAAAAAAACCATGAAAGGACCGTATAGGTATAGTGTCTTTAGAAACTCGGAATCATAAAAAACCAGTTCGTAAATCATCTACATTGTCTCCCATTTATTTCATCATAACTAGATTCTCTTTTGGCATATTCTACTAAATACCATTCTTCCAGACCTAGGGAAAAGAAAACATACAAATGGGTGAGCTCAAATTCTCAGTAAGGGTAAACAAAAGAAATATCAATCATATCATATTCTTAAGAACTTATCATTTCGAAAATCTTATCTTGCAAAATAGATCATAATATCATGACATGGGATCAATCATAATAGTGAAATGTAATCCATATAATAATAACCTAAAACATGAAACATTGTTACATACAAACATTATCATATAGAATAATTTCTTATTAGTCTAGACTCATTTCCATGACTATCTTAGCGGACAAAGTCCATTTCTGAACCGAGATCACTACTCGTTTCATTCCTGTTTCACTGAACTGGATTAACCTGATGTTCTAGCAATGTTGATCTCATGAGATATAAATCTTTACCCAATGAATTTGATGTAGATATAAGTCCCACCCATCTCATAATTAAACCATTCTTATGTGTGGCACAAAATCGTAAATCATACATCATAACAGAACCCATGTAAAAAAAATGGGATTCTTAATCATCATGCCATCATAACACAATCCATATAAGATAAAATGACATCATAAAAATAATTCCATCATAACATAATAAAAACAATGTAAAAATAGTGATTGAATCAAAAACCATTATTATCTTAGATGGAAAATAATTTTGATAGAACACTTGAACTCCATTCTTGAGGAAAATATCCATTCTACTTGAAAAACAATTTTCCCTTCATAAAATGTCATTAAATTCTAAAATAAAAGAAGTTGATTAAAAATAAATTTGAAAACATGTAAAGGAAGCTTCAAGGAAATAATGTTCTAAAAATCCATTCATGCAGTATAAGCAAAAAAAACATTCTCCTCATACTTTGTCCGGAAAAGTCAAAATGTTCCTCGTACGAAAAACGACAAAAGATTCCTTTCATATCATTTACTAAAAACTCACTGAAGGGTAAATTTGGATTTAAAATATTATAGGAGGATAGAAGTAATATTACATATTGGTGAGACATGGATAAGGATTATAAATATTCCCTAGTAAATTCTAAAGTAAAAACAATCTCAGATAAAAATTGAGATTGTGAGATTTTCTATTACCATAGTTCCATTTGATTCGTAAGTGTCCGAACCTCATGTATAATGATTTAAAAAATGTCACTGACTTATTCCAGAATCATAATTATTGTTATTATATCATATATGGTCATATTTTTAGCTTCTTATTAGTAATATTTTATTGCTACTTGTTATTCGGGTGTTTATTACTTTTTGTACTTATACGTGTTTTGTTGAATAAATTCTTATTCGGCTTTTTAGGTTATAGATACCTCATTTCCAGAATGGTATTTGTGTAATATATATCATATTTATTCAGTCAATTAATTTATATAATCATTATGAAATGAAGATCATGTAGAACGAGTCGCATCCCATCGTGGAGATAGTAATCTATATGTACGCACGATTGATGATATCGTTCCAATAATCGTGGAATTATATTGGATTGTATTTATAAGATTTCAGAATCAATATCACTTTAAAATAATCATATTTTGTTATTCTATACACCATTATACCCATCCAAGTAAGGTGGTGGTGGAAAACAGACTACACCACGGCGAAGAGACGGTATTCTGTACGTACGCACGTGCGATGATTTCATTTTCCATAGGATGGATAGAAGGTGAAATAGTGTTATTTCATATTTATAATAACATATCAGTATATGATTTATACTTATGTTATTACATCATAATGAAATAACTAATGAATAAGGAGTATAAGAAGAAATAAATTTGTAATAATCGGTAACAGACATTACCTCTTCTTTGAAACGCCTCTTCTTAACCTTTACTTTGGGCACTAAAGATAGTCTTTGAAGAAGACCAGAACCTCTAGGATGTTTCTAGTGAAGTGGAGAGGAGAAATAGGAAGGGGTTTCCTGAGCTTGAAGTCTAAAAGTTGTGTGAGGAAGAGAGGGAGGAGGTTCTCTTTTATAAGGGAGGAGAGGGGCACCATAGGAAAACTTAAATTATTATTTTATTATAAAGTCATATTCAGTATTTAATATCTCCAAATTGATTTATTTAGATGATATGGTGGGTATGGGTTGAAATCCTCTCATCCAATAGAATTTAGACAAGTTTAGGTTTCTATTTTAACCTTATCCTTTATATTTAACTTTAAGTTAGATAATTTAACTTTTACCATGTCTTCTTGTTTTCTTACAATATAGGGTTAATAAACATACTATAACAATCCAAAAGAACCCCAAGTTGTTTATTATTAATATATATAACCTTATATAAGTTATTTGGAAGAAACTACGATTTTTAATTATAAAATTACAATTAATAATATAATATTTTGTTTTTAAAACTATTTTATGTAAATTTTGACACTATTTGGCAATTGATTTTTTTGTGAAAATCTTAACAGAATAATTTGTTCAAAAAAAGTTAATTAAATCAATACTAAGTTGTCATATTAACCTAAAAAATTATTGTAATTCATAAAAACTCTCAAATTACATTTATTTGAGTATTTATAACATCAATTATGTTAATATTTCATTAATAAGATAATTACTGCATCATCATTGTGTCATAAATAAATTAAATTATTTAATCTCTAAAAATTATAAATAAAATACCATTATGTAGGAAATATTTTTAGCTTTATAATGAATATTTATAGACTAATATATCTTATGCATAACCCTATATTAAAAATGTTTTAATTATTAGACATTGATTTTAACTATTTTAACTATTCTTTAAATAAAATAATATTAAATGTCCTAATCTAATCCAAGTGGGGAAATATGGTCATATTTTATTCCTAATGTTGTTTTTTGTTGGATTAAACTTATCCAATATAATTAGGATATGTGTTAGGGTAATAATAATATCATTTTACCCTTAATTACCCTATTTAATATTAACCGTGGCAAAAAAAATAAAAAGATACTATTCACCAAAAATTATTTTCATCTCATTGAACCACATTTTAGTCCTTGATATTAACCGTGTCTCTCAGATTTTCAAAATTCCACTTACAGAAGCTGTAAAATTATATTTTATGAGAATTATAAATTCTCCTAGGAGGTGTGTAAAAGATGGTGAAAAGTTCAATAAAATTTTAAATATATAAAATTATTATAAAATGACTCCAATAAATTATGTTGAACTTATATAGGTATTATGTATCAATTTTAAACTAAAATTAATTTAAATAAAAAGTTAGTTTTTAAATAGTATCCCAGTGTTTTCACTATTCATCACAAATTGAAAGTTTTCAGAAAATACCAAAATTTCACCCCTGGCTAATTTCTATATTCTGAATCCAAAAATGAAGTCCATTTTTAAAGCTGAAATTTAAAAAATTTCAAAATTTGGTATTACTATTCACAACTGCTAGTTTTAAAAATATTCTAATAGCATATCGTTGTTTAGTGAAACTCAGTATTGCATACGACATAAGATATCGAGGAAGGTCGTGATTGCGTGTAAAGAAAGCCAATCTAGTGTTGTGTGTAGTGAAAGATTCCTTTGACGATGTATATAACATAAAAACTAAACATTTCTCATAAAAACCCCGGGTGTTACAATATGCATGGGAGATTATATAATGTTATTACATATAGGTCAGAAAAATGTTATCATTTTATAAGGAATGTGAAATGGTGGCACATAAAGGTAATCCATTATTTTAGACTTGCACAATGCATTGTGTAATGGTTTTTCATAATGGTAATTGTGATCTTTAACCTTACATGACACCCTACCTATGGGTGTTTTAAAGGTTTTATCGTTATATGGGGGAATGAATATTGGTTATTTCACTCTTACCCTTGCATTATTATCACTATGTAAGGGTCATGTCCTTTTTACCCTCGTGTAGATTTTAAATGTAAGAGTAAAGGGAGTATAATCTACCTGAGATGAGAAGATATGGGTTTTACTATTACACAGTGTGTCTTTATAGTTGTAGGGGATGTATACCATTACATAAGGTCTGTGAAATTATTTTACCCTTAGATAGAGTTTATGTATAGGGGTAGAAGAATTATTCCCAAATGAAGAATTAGCATTGTTTGTAAAGGTAATAGGAATTATTTGGAACATTATTAAATAATTGTTTCAACATTTTATTAATACTAATGATTTATAAAATGTGTATAAATGATTAAAAAGATTATTTTGCGACATTTTATTTTATAAAATGTTTATTAATTAATCAATTATGTACATTTTATAATTAGTTAAATTTTTATAAGGAATTTAAATTCTAAAATATTAAAGATAATTATTTAAATAACTTTTAATAATTTACATTGAAATTATTATTATATAGATATAAAATGTTTTATTCATAACTAGCATAGGATTTAGTCTTTCTAGAATTGAGGACTATTCATATTATACAATGAGAAATTAAAATCCATTTCATAAATAGGAAGCATGCATCATACTATTTGATTTTCCATGGGTACTAGTGGGGAGCCATAAAAAACCCATATGAATGTTTTTCAAAACATGTTTTAAAGGGATGAAAAAAAGGTGTTATTATCTCTGGCATAGAACTTATATAAAATATGAATCTAGTGATGTTCCATGATGCAACATGGTAGATATATATCTTAACCCTCTTAATCATGTTGGGAAAAGGATATTTTATTTCAAAGAGTGACTTAGAAGAAAATATATTTACGTGGTGTGACTCCCTTGGATTTGTATGTTTGGAAGAGTAATTTTACAGAGGTTTTCAAATCTGTAATGAATTTGATCTTCTATTACTTTAGTGGTTTCTTCCCTTGGAATATTTATTAGGAAGGGAAGATTCTTACATGATTCATCTAATAAGTAGGCTCCTAAATAGAAACTCGTGATTTTATAATTCTTTATCATAGAACATATTTTGACATTCAATGGTAGAAATATATAAATATTCAAGGATCTATTAATCAGAATTGATATGTAATAGGGTTTTGGGGAATATAAGATGACTGAAATGTGAAGAGGCTATCCTAAAATATTTTCCACTTCCAATGAACTCAATAGGTGAGCATCAAATTTCAGTACCATACATATAGAACCTAAAATTCTAAGTATTCATGAATGTGATCAAAAATTTGATCCCTTCAATATGAGGAATACTCAAACTCAATATTTTTTTCATATCGTAAAACTTAATAGGATTTAATGGAATCTATGAACACCCTAGGATATTTCTTCACCTATTAGAGGCCCGATTAGAACTGATTAGAAAAAATACAATTCATGGTTTTGACATTTTTCAAGATTTTTGATTGATTTTTACATGGATGCTACATTGGTTTAGGAGGAGGTACTCACCCCAAGAGATGACCACATTAACATGGAGGTAATTTCTTAATGGATTCCAAAATTCCATGGTTATTATAATTTTCTTGGTTAGGTTTAACCTCAATATAATTGGTCTAATTAATTTTTCATGTTTACATAAAAATACATGATGATATATCCTACAAAAGAGTCCCTAATAAAGGGAATAGAAGGCCTAGTTCCACTGTTTTATAATTCAAATGAATGACCTATCATTATGATGATTTATTGTAAATCAATCATGATATCAAAGGACCCTAATTATCATTCAAAAGTACTTTATAATATTGATTCTCCCTATAAATAGGTGGTTTTAGAAATGATCATGAACTAGCTTCACGCGTTAGAATTGGTGAGCTAGAATTGGGCGCTACAGATTTTTTTATCTATAACATGTTTTCAACCATTATATGTATGTTGATATTAAGGATAAATATATTCATTTATAGCTTGTGGAAGTCTCTGGTTTTCACACAAAAAATCAGAATGATACAGGTGATCTCCGAGATGTTGTAACTCCTGAGTAGTATAAAAATACATCAACAAAAATTCCATATTCGGATCTGACAATGGGAGAATGTAAAGAAAATATTAGAATCACATTATATGTTAATTATAATGTTAATAATTAAAGTAGTCAATGGGAATATTAAATATAACTCATCATATGGTGTGCATGATAATACCTTAATCATTGTATTCTTCCCTTTATAGGTGGTGGTTGTATCTATTACTAATTAGGATGATTATATAATGGACAATTTCCAAGATCATAAAACGGATTCCATTCAAGTACTTATATATTATGTGGTAGATTCCACTTCTATGGATGTCCCAATGAGAATCGAATGGAGAGGGATGTAGTCTATTAAAAATATGGATGATCAAATTTATAACAGATCTGTATGTCATCATCAAGAGGAAATATCTTCCTCCAAAATTAATCTAGGATTATCTAGTCATCATTTTGATGAGTGTTATGTATTTTCAAAAAATGGATATGTCTCTTTTTAGTGATTTTGAAGATTATAAACTTGTTCCCTGATATGAGAAGACCCAATCTGTAGGTATCTCTCAGGATGGCCTAGGGATCTAGATGCATGAGAAGAAGGAGATTTTTCCTCATGTCCCACTTTCCAAATCTGCCAAGATAATAATTTTAGAGGTCATATATTTGGGTATAGATCAATTTCTTTTAAACATTACCCCACTTAGTTTTATGTTATAAGATGATGATTAAGAGAACCTTCATTTTAATGATTCCCCCTTGATTCCCTTGATAATAACATTGAATTACTAGTTGTATGGACTGAAAATTGAATAGGAAATGAATGATAAATAAAAAGAATATTGATTTACCAATAGAGTAAGGGACTCAATAAATGGGTTTGAAATCAATTCATAAATTATGTTTATATATTTTAGCAATATGAGGATTGGGAACAATCCCACATTTATAACTCTGATAAAATTTATTATGGACAACAAACATATGGTTATTGGTCTTGATAAACCTAAAATTGTGTTTGAAATGTGGAATGCCTTTAAGTGGTACTCTCTTAGTTACTTTTTTATTTCAGAAAACATAATTGGGAATGATTTTGAGAATCTAAAGATATTAATGAATTATAGTATCATCATTCACTACTGAACAATAAAAAAAGTGTCAAAATTTATATTAGTAACCATTGAATTTTGATCTCCCTAATTGTCATTTATTCATATAATTATTATATAAAAAATATTTGGGATTATCTCGATGTGATATCCATTCAAATTGAACATCCAATTGTGATGTTATGGTATTTTAATACTATTTTATGTCCCACAGAAAAAATAGGTTCTCACTTCAATAAGGTGGTAAATTTTATGTTATTCTATTTTATTGATTGATATGGAGGGTTGATTTTCCAATTGTGGGTGTTGATTATACATGGTGCAGTTACAACCTCAAGAAAATTAAAGATAAGAAATTGGATATTATTATTTAAAATTGATGATAGAAATGATGCAAAAGATTTCTATGGTACGATTCTTCACAACTATTACTCTGATCATAATCCTATTATTGTGGATATTTTCACTATGACATTATAGACAGATCCCATTTCTTTTAAATTCAATAGTTCTTGGCTTATTATACATAGTTTCATGGAGATATTAATTAATTAACTGTAGTTGGAAAGATTTAGTAACCCATTTCAAATACTATCCAAAAATTTTATGAAAAATAAATTTTTTTCGGGAATGGAGAAAAGATTTATTCACTAAAATTGATAATTTCATTAGAGATGATTTGAAATTCCTTTTTCAATTTCATAATGTCTTTACGAACTGTATTTTTCTTTCATGAAATGTGATAAATTTTCTATGAAAAATTTATGACATTATTTAATTCAAATAATTTATTTATAGAAGCCAATATTATATCATATGGATATAGGAGGGTTAAAAAAATACAATGATTTATAATTTTTATATTGGGAGAATAAGCCAATAATAGGGTTCAGTGACCTCAAAATTAATGGGTCTTTATACATCATAGAAAATGAGATTCCTAATACTGTGGTAAACTACATTGTAAGGTATAATTTATATAAATGTTCTTATTTCACCCATAAGATTTTGTATGACATTACTTTTATATTTTATGACCATCAAAACAAGAAATTAACTAAAACAGATATTTATAAGTAAATAATGGTGTTGGCGCCAAAATATGAGCATAGGAAAAGGATGCAATGAGGAAACCAGTTGCAAAGGTGGTTCCTTGCAAATCTCCTTTACATATCCCTTTATCACCATGGCCTTTGAGGAGCCCCTCAGCACCGTGACTTCCACAAAGCTATATCCTCCCTCCACGGCCTCCGTAGAGTAAAATATGTGGAGTAAACCATGTAAATGATGAAAATTATGGAAATCTTTATGCCTTAGAGGGAACCAGATCACCTCAATGATGACATAGAAATTGAAAAATGACTATCAGTACTGAAGAGAGAATTCAGGAGGCCTCTGCCATGAGGAAGGGATGACGGTCGACTCTTCTGTTATGACTAACTTTACGCAATATGTTTCTGATCGTATAGTTCCATGTGACATCACAATGAGTAGTTAGAGCTCTTCGCTACCTTTGGCCTATAAATACTAGGCTTCCCTCGTAACCAATGTATGTATACCTGAACCATTTGCCTTATAATATTTCAAATTATGAGGCAGCCTCTGCTATGCTACTCATTGAACAAAATGAGCTCATAGAGGTACTATAGAATTGTAAAATGCCTTTCACATAGATCTAAAACAACACCTATTCATGGAAGGATGGCCCTAGCAGAGCCCACATGCCATTGAAAAGGAAATAGTTCCCTAAGGGGACTCGAGTGTTCTCCATGAACTCATGATTCCCATATCACCATCTATACACATGTCAACCCCATACTATGGAAAGATCACTGTGATTTTCAATTTTCATTTATTTATACTTCTGAGCACTGCAGGGAACCCTTTCTCTTCGAAGTCCTACTACGCAAAATAACATTCATTTTTCAAAGAACCAATTATATGAATTTATAATATATTTCGATGATATTTTACTCCACTTCACAAATCATACCCCTTAACGAAGTACCCCTATCTTGTGAAGCACCATATATTCACAATGTCCCTTCCTTTGATCCCCTTTTCTTCACTAACCCTTATCCCATTCATCCCTCCAGGTTTGTATGAACTGATTTCAATGTCCCTTGGGTAGTACTTCATATTTTGTTGCGTAGCCACATGATTCTTCACATTGGTATAATAACAGCTTTTTCTTCTTCACATATCCATGATAAAATGAGCCCCTCAAATGATCACTCCATAACATCACCTCACCATGGAATTGTTATGGACATACCTTCCTCTTGAGTGTGTGGGTATTAGTTATGTAATTCTTAGGGGTGTAGAGTGAACCAACCTCATCTAAACTACATAACATTAAAATTACGTGAACCATCATCCCCATCACATGACAATAAAATTTGGGCTCTTCCCATGCAATATACACAGGTCTCCCCACTTAGAAATTTTCCACACCCCCATGTCTCCACAAGAGTGAGATCTTCCCCACATGGAATGCAATCCTTTTTTTGTGGAATAACTTCTGTCTGTGCTAGAAGGGAACCCATCCTAGTGTAATCCTTTATCCTTTCTTGTAGGAGGTAGTATCCCTGCTCCACCTCTCTTCTTCCATGCCCAAATACTAGAAAATAGATGTGCACGAAGACCATTGTCACCCTGTCCCTCCCCATATGGGATTCATTGCCATCATGAATCTATCCTAGAGTAGTTCCCAATATCCATCTACATGGTCTTTTAACCATGTGTAATCCCATGATTCCTTCCTATACCCCTAACCAAGAGTAAGCCCCCACTCTATTTCTCATGGACGCAACTTTCACAACGTGAGCTTCAGGTCTTTTCTACCACTTGTTTCTGAAAATGATCATGGATCCTGTGGGCATAGAGTAACTATTTAACATGAAATCCAACCTGGGATGATATAGCATATAAGCCCCAAACACCCATTCCAAACTATGTGGAATATGATCCATTCCTTGTACAAGATTGATATGTAGAAAAACTTTTTTATGGTTCAAGCCCAACACCAATCAGTCCTTACCACTTCATGTCTATTTACCCTCATCCCAATGGGGGTTAAAATGAACTCCCATTGTGTCTTAAAATATGGTAAATTGTTTTCGTTTAAACAATTGGGGTTTATATCGTTATCTCCTAGACAAGGTATGTAGGAGGGATCCCTTAGTTTTAACCCTTCCAACAATAAGCTGGTGAAGTACCCTTCTAGTGTTAAGCTATTGTAGTACCCTTCCATCTGTAAGACGTCAAAGTCCCCTTCCCAGGGTAATCAATTGTAGTACCCTTACATTGGTATGCCATTGAAGTCCCTAACCAATGTAACGTTTTTGTTGTCCCCATATTGGGGTAAGACATTGTATTCCCCAATCCCATATCAATTACATGGGTTTGATCCCTATCTCGTAGACAAGGTACACAGGATGTGACCGAGTTATTGGGACACGTCAAATTGGTTATTATTTGAAGATAAATTTTTAGTCTAGGTAAGAAACTTGGACATATCTCAAGGATCATTGATAGTTTTAGAGAATTTTTTTTTAAAAAGAAGTACTAAAAGAGCGGTGCTTTTGAAAATAGATTTAAGTATATTAAATAATTAAAGAGATAAATAGTTGATAAATATTGGTGGTGTATTAATAATTATGAGATAAGAAGATCATTTAAACATCTCTACCCATAGTGGAGAGTTCCTTGTTCTAAAAATATAACATGGTTTTGTTTAATTCGTTGGTTGAAGGTTGTAATGCTCTTGACTCCCCTATTTCCTCTTCAAACGATGCATAAAGAACCACCCCTTGACACAAAAATCGTGTCTCCAAGATTTGGATATCAATCATAGAATAAGAGATCTACCAAATAATTCTTAAATCATATGTTTGTGTGACATAAAAAATATTATTTTTTTGTCTAATCAGAACAACCCAAGAATCCCACTTGAAATCTCATCTCAATCACTGTTAAAATAAAAAGTGTTCCACTTAATAATATCAAATGAAATGTAATTAGGGGAGAAGCATGTCAAGATACAAAATAAGTGAAATATTCAACACTCAAATTATACAAACCCTTTAAATGAACATCTGCTACAACTCCCTCTCATGTTTGTGTAGCTTCCTCAAAAGGATCGTCAACCGTTTAGCTTGCCAACGAGTGGAGGAGGAAGCTCGGGTGGAACTCCTTCTTCATCCGTGATCCCCCTAGGAGGATAGGGAACTCTATAACATCTAAAATAAGAAAGTCACTACTATAGGACTCCATAATGGCAGATATTGGCTCTTGGTTCGAACTCCCCAAATGAGGAACCCATGGTGCTCTTTTATAGAAAAAATGGGAAGTGGTTTTGGGCACACAGATTGTGTAAAACCATTTGTACCATTGTTTTCAGCCTCCAAATAGTATTAAATTGATTTTTATAAAACTATAAAATTGTTCCCCTACATAGTTTCAATCACCACATAGCATTTGGATTCATTTGGACTACTAATCCTCATGATATAGACATCACACATCACACAACTTTTGACGCCGTCCAGATTTTATGTCCTGGACCGATCACTTCGGTTGGGCCACTTAATGGCCGAATGAGGCTTGATTGTATTCATAAGAGTTTTAGTAAACTGAAATATGGACAATCCCATGAAATATTATCCTTTTTTAATGCATGGAGTGTTCATAAAATACCCATCAATAAAAATGTGTTCATGGATCCCTTGCAGTTTTGGACCATTTTCCATCAGGATCATCTGTAGGGCCTCCAAATCACCTCTTTCTACAATCGAATCACCAAAAAAGTAACATTTTACATTTCAATACTGATAAAAACAAAATAAATTATTCAAACATAGAATTAAATTTGTCATTATTTTTATAATTTTCAATATAAATCAATTTTACCACAGCCGTGTAAGCGTGAAAATGAAATAGTGAATCGCTGTGTCGTCACACCCCCACACCTAAACATTTGTAATTTTGGGAAAAGTCATATTTCTAAAAAATATTCATGTAGATATTACTATAATAATAAATATTTAACATATGCAAAAAATTTAATTCATTAAATTAAATTGATCAATACACAAACCACCCTGAGGAGTTATTCCTAGTAAAAATAGAAAAAGATGTCTCATAAATCATATCATAGTGAAATTATGAAAGATTCATGATACCAAATTCATCAAGTAATTTAGAAGTCAAGTTTTCCACTAACTCTCTATGTTTGTGTGTGAAAACCATTTCATGCTAGTCCTTCCACTTTCTTTCAAATAAATATATATTTTTTTTACATTTTTCAGCATACATGATTTTTTTCACCATAACTACCCTACATACTGTGAAAATAATATTTCAAGAACCTCTCACTTAAGAATTCCCATAAATCAAACTATAAGATCCCGAGCTAGATGTCCCCATATGATGCATATTTCATCACTCCCCTCATTTTTTTTTCAGAAGTTTCATTTGGAACAAATATCACAATCATCACTCAAGTGTGGTTTCATCTCTTAAAAACACTAATTTTAACAGTTATAACAACATCAATGGTTGAGGTGGAGTGGTTTTTGACCTGTGAAAGACACAATCCAATTTTGTTTTTAAGGGTGTATACCTGTCAGATATTAGTTACACACGCATAAGTAATTCTGGTATAGTAATTAAGCTAATTGGGTAAGGAACAAACGTATGGAAATTTCATTTTAAGCTGAAAAATATTAAACTCACATATATTTACCTTTTATTATGAAATAAATTTTCACACTTTTTGGTTTGGTGAAGTTTGTTTGGATATATTAGTGACACTATTTTTCGAAAAAATAATCACACAAGGGGAATCAATCATCTCAATGGTCTCACAGATATACAACAATTTATATCATTAGGAGAAAACTAATTCCCTAAAACTCACACCCTAATGGTAAATTGAAAAAAACATTCATTCCATAAAAGAGGTAGGTTTTTTATCAAATGTTAAATCGACATGGAATAAAAAATGAGAACATGAATTTTTAGTAAGTTCCATGATTTGGTGACCATTATAGAGGGGGAAACGAAAATACCCTATAGAAGGTGAATAAAAAAACAAAGAAGAGAGATGATGAAAAAACTAATTTACCCAGGACTATACCCATCCCCCCACACCTAAAGTGTGCAGTGTCCTTAATGTAATATAAGATAATGTCAGAAGGAAGGATAAAACCTGGTTGGTTTCATCCATACATTTCTTCTTAAACATGTAGTTCCCCGATTGGGGACTCCGAAATGGATTCATGGAAGTGATTCAACCACTTCCCATTGATAGTGAAGGTTTTTTTGGTTTCATCATTTTGAACATGGACAACACAAAATGGAGAGACGTTAGTAACATTGTATGGTCCAAAACAACCGGAATGCAGCTTACATTGATACAAAAACATCATTGAATTATAAAGGAGGACCTTCTTCCCAATGTAGAATTGACAATGAAGGATGAGATGGTCATGGGAAGCCTTGGTTTGCTCCTTATAAATCACAGTTTACCCATTTGCATATCTTCTAATTTACTCCAGTTCTTGAATCTAAAACATTAATTGATCACCTACACAAGAAATATTAGAAATGCATTGTTTGATGGCCAAGTAGGCCTAGTGCTCAATCTCAACAGGAAGTTGACCACTATTTACAAACACTAGGCAATAGGGTGACATGCCAATGGGGTTTTGAAAGTAGTACAATAAGCCCATAATGAATCATTGAGTCTAAGACACCAATCATTTCTATTGGGTTGAACCATTTTTTAGGAATCTGTTTTACTTATCTATTTTACACCTTGGCCTGACCATTGGTCATTGGGTGATATGCCATAGACACTTTATGATAAACCCCATACCGATGCAACAGGGATTGCATTATTTAGTTGCAGAAATGAGAACCCTGGTTACAAATGATGAACCTAGTTTATCGAATCCTATAGAAAATTGGGGTTCTCAAATATTCCACAACTGTTTTTGAATCTTCAGTCTTGGTGGCTCATGCCTCATCCCATTTTGACACATAATCAACCACCTAAAGAATATACATGTTTTCAAAGGAATTGAGAAATGGACTAAAAAATTCAACGCCCCAAACATAAAAAATGACATAAAATAGAAAAGGTTGTTGTGGAATTTCATTTATTTTAGAGACATTCCCCATTCATTGACAACGAGGACAAGATTCGCAAAATTTATTGGCATGCTGAAATTGTGTTGGCCAAAAGTGACCAGAATCAAGGATTTTGTGAGAAGTATATTGGGAAACAAAGTGGCCACTACAAGAAAGAGTGTGGAAAAATCTAAGGACAGACTAAAACTCACTATCAGGAACACAATGCCCAAGGTCATGAACACAACGTCTAAGGAATTTATAACTACATACCTCTTCGAACATTGTGTCAACCTTATTCTCCAATTCAATAAGTTTCACCTCATGCACACCTCTAATCGGTACATTAGACCTTGAACAAAATTGTTGTGTGTTTTGAACCATGTTCTCAGTCAAGGTTCTTGTATTAATTGGGGTCATATCAACAATCGCACCACCTGTAGAAGCATCGATAATATTTCGATCAATATGGATGAAACCATCATAAAATTATTGAATTAAAAGTTGATCACATATTTGGTGGTGTGGGAAACATGAACATAACCTTTTAAAGAATTCCCAATATTTATGTAATGTTTCCCCTTTAGAATGTATTATCCCACAAATTTCTTTCCTTATTGTTGCAATTTGAGGGGCTGGGAAATATTTTTCCAAGAAATGGTGTTTCATGTCAGCCCAACCTCTAATTGAGGAATTAACATAATATAACCAATATTTTGTTTTATCTTCTGAAGAAAATTGGAATCCTATAATCTTCAATTGTTCTTCATCCACATTTGTAGGTTTTAATTTAGAACAAACATTATTAAATTCTTTAAAATTCTTGCGTGGATCCTCTCCAAGATGTCTATGGAATCTTGGTAATAGATGAATTAAACCAGATTTTAGGTCAAAATTAGGTGCCTCATATTGTAATTGAATATAGGTTGGTTGGATATCAACATTAGGTGAGGTTAGTTATTTTAGTTTATGAATTTTTTCAGCCATGTTATTAATGTTAATTTCAGTATTAATGTGGGTTTTCAAATAAGAAGAAGAAGGATAAAGTTGAGTGTTGATGTTTTGTGTGTCATCTTTCACGGGTTCTTCTTGTGTTTGTTGGGGTCGCTGATGTGGGATCCTCTTTGGTTCTGGTTCAAATGGTTGTATGTCTCTCAGAGTATAACATGTCATACACAAAATCTAGACATGAAATAAATTAGATCACAAAAACTCATGTAAATATAGAAGATAAAACAAACAACCATTCACAAAATGTACCAAAAAATTTATAAAAAACTTGAACTAAAACAAATTCTCTCCCCTGTAAGGGTGCCAAAATTTGTGTGTGTTGTTTTGACACACCAAATTGGTTATGGTTTGAAGATAAATTTATATGCTAGGGAAGAACTTAGGTTTTCTTCCAAGAAGCATTGATAGTTTTAGAGAATGTATTTTCAATTAGAAGTACTAAAATAGGTGGGTGGTTTTGAAAACATATTTAAGTAAATTACATAATTAAAGAGTCAAATAGATGATAAATAAAGGTATTTTATTAATAATTATTAGATAATAAGATATTTTAATGTTCACTACACATCATGGATTGTAAATTGTTTTGAAAATTTAACACAGTTTTTTTAATTCTTTGGATGGTGGTTGTCAGGATCTTGACTCCCCTCTTGCCTCTTCAAGTGATTCTTAAAGAACCACCACATAACAAAAAAATCATATTGCTATGATTTGGTTATAAATCATAGAATAAAAGGCCTAAAAAATAATACATAAATATTATTTATGTGTGAGATAGAAAGGATTATTTTGTTGTCTAATCAGAACAACCCAAGATTCCAACGTGAAATTTAAACCCAATCGGTGTTGAAATTACTAGTGTTCCTCATAATTATATCAAACGAAATGTAATCAGGGGAGTATAATGTCAAGATTTAAAATAATATAACTACTTAACACTCAAATTATACAACATCAGTAAATGAAAATGTTCCGCAACACCCTCCCAAGTTTTTGTAGTCCCTTCAAAATGACCGTCCATCGTTTAGCTCACTATCGATAGGAGGATGAGGCTTGGTTGGAACTCCTTTTTCATCTGCAAGCCCCATATGAGGATAGGGGCCTCAATAACATCTAAGATGATGGAAAGACACCTATAGGACTCCATAATGGCAGATATTGGCTCTTTGTTCGAACTCCCCAAATGACGTACCCATGGTGCTCTTTTAAAGAAAAAAATGGGAAGTGGTTTTGAAAACGTAGATTGTGTAACACCACTTGTCCAATTTTTTCTGGCCTTCTGATAGTCTTAAATTAATTTTGAAAAAACAATGAAGTTTTTTCCCATCTTCTTGGATATCTCCACCAATTATTTTGATTAATTGGGACATATAAATATCAGGATATGGACAACACACAACACTCATTTCTTGACTCCTTCCATGTTCGGGGTCCCAAATAGATAAATTTGTTTGGGCCCTTAATATCCAAATAAGACATGGTTTTCTTCATAAGAATTGTAGAATACTAAATTTTTAACTAGATCAAAAAATAAATGCCCATTTTCATGCACAGAGTGTTAATACTCTACCGAAAAATGGATAGGTGTTCATGGAACTCATACGGCTTTGACCCATTTTCCTTCTGGATCATCCTTAGGGACTCCAAACTAAGTGCTCCTGCAATGGAATCAACAAAAAAGTAACATTTAGCTTTAAAATGGTGATTATAAAAATAAATTATTTAAATGTAGAATTCAATTTTTTATCTCTTTTATAATTTTTAATATAAAACAAGTTTAGCACAGTGGTTTAAGGATTAAAATGAAACAATGAATTGATGTGTGATGAGGAATACTCTATGTGGTTAAACCACAAAAATTGGAAACCATCAATGCCCCATTTGGTGTGACCCACAACTCTAGTCTGTCCCAGTGGCATCATACCAATTCTGGGTAATCTATCCTTGCATAATCCCCACAAAACCCAAAACCATCCAACCAGGAGCACTCCTCTACCGACAGGCTGCTAACCAAGCGTAAGTCCCAACAAGTATCAGTGTCAATATACTTTGCAGACATTCTGATTCACCACCTCTTTGAAATATGTGGTTTTTCTCATTTTCTCTTGGCATTGGGTATATAGGAACCCACCCTATGGTTCAACCCCAACAAATGGGAAACTCTAGAATCTGCATTATAAGGACCCATACATCCTCTGATCCTTCTTCATTGGAGGTTTGGATATGCCCATATAATAGGACTCTTAGGTGATACCTTATGGGGATGCTCCCATCTGATATACTATTGTCAGTGTTCTGATAAGTTCGATCAATCTCTGCTAGATGTGAATCTCGCAGCATTTTATGTGTTCTACATGGGAAGATAAGGAAATCCTCAGAGACATGCATATGGAATATAATCCCCCCCACTCATCATGGGATTCCTCGGGCTTCCGTACCCTCAAGAAGCACATTAATAAGGTAAATTTTCCCAGAAATATTAGTGTTCCAACATCCAAACAAGCTAGTGACATCCAAGGTGACTACTCCCCGATCGAAGGTTGTTGCCTTGACTTGAGCCCTTAAAATTTCCTGATAGATGTTTTGTAATTTACCAGAGTCCAGAAATACATGGAATTGGGAAGAGCTTCACAAACATTTTCTTGATCATTATGGGAGTTCTGGAATAGGTAAATAATTCTTCAGATGAATTCACATAATGATAGACCTAAATCCCATCATCCCATTTAGATCAAGGAGAAAACATCCCTGAACTACTGACAGATTCCATCCACAATTAGAAAGCAGGAATATTGGGCAACAACCAGTGTGTCCTCCACATACTGAAGTGTGCCCTATGAAAAGTGTAAGAAATAGAAAAGGTGAACCCCATGTGAAACCCTTCTTATTAATGTGAATATTTGTAGAATTCAAGAGATCATAGGATAAGCGTGTGACCAGAACTAGTTATCTGGTGCTAGGTCCCACCACAAAAACAATGGTGCTGGCTTTAAAATCTACAAATATTTCAGTAGTGAATTTTAGAAATCTAGGTATGTGACGTTGTTAGTTTGGATCCTCTACCAATCATGGGAGACAGAATAGTGGTGGGGAAATAGACATCACATTCTCCCTTTAAGAACTATTGGTTCAATCTCTCTACATTGAAGGACCCAACCTGTCTTAAAAAAACCAATAACCCACCTACCTATGTAGGGGACAAGGCAATGATAATGAAGAATTCCCATGCGGCTCCACCCCTTTTACAACAGTCTACTCATCTAAGGCTAGTGGGTGTCCACGCCCCATCTCTCCATATGAACTCATTCATAAGAGGGTGATTAATGACCTCATTCAATGATATGAGGAATAAGGGATTATCCAAACCCATGATATGGACATTCAAGAGATAGATGATTATGAACCTCTTCCCCCCCCCACCATCATGTAAGTAGCCAATGATGCCCACTCTGATTTAAAATAACTTCATGAGTTTGTCCCAAGAGCACTTTGATGAATCCATCCCCTACGCCAATGAGTTGATGGATGTCCAGGAAATCCAAGCTGTAATACCATCTCGAGGGCCACCATAGAGGGATCCCACTAGGCCATTTCAGCACCACCATCTGGCCCCACAGGCTGAGGAGCAGGTGAGACATGCACATAGACCACCAGAATCAATCTGGTTAACCTGAGGCAACCATCAGGTGAATTACAAGGAGGATGCACTCCTTGGGGAATCATCACTAATGACTACCATTGAACATGCCATTGTTGACATATACATACAATGCCTATTTTTACTGAACATGGGAACATATACCCCTAACCTAGATTGAGGCCCCAACCACCCCATAGGCAGTTTGGGACGACTCTCTGCATCGTCGGTACAGGTGGCATCCATCATGGGCCGACCTACGGAGATGATATATAGTACGGTGGTCTTCTCCATTCCACTACCAATGATAGATAACATCTTCACTACTCACAATCATGGGGTGGAGGTCCTCCCTATTCCAACATTAGTCTGAGAAAAGGTACTCCCCGCTGAATTGATATCTAAAAGAGAATCTCTTCCACACTTATGACATATGTAATGGGACGTTCCTCCTATAATGATTAATTGATACGAAGGTCCTCCTCATCTTGGTAATCATAGAAGTGGAATTTTGTCTTGATTCATTCGCACCCAGCATGGAGATCTTATCCATGTTCAGCTCGACCAGTACGAAGGCCCTCCTTGTACTGTCACTGTTAAGGGAAACAATGGTGGAGGCACTACCCATGCTCCCACCAGCTCCAGTGGAGGTCTTACCTCCTCTAATACTTCCCACGAAGATTCTCTCCATGCATCAGCTAGTGGAAATTGAGGTCCTCTCTATTTTTCTTTTGAAATCTATATGGGTACTCCTGACACCCCAAATCACCCAGCAGAATTTCCTCTTTTACCTAGCGTCACTTTTCTGGAAGGTCCTCATAATTCCAAAAACAAACCCTATCCTGAAGAACCATCTTGGGAAATAATGTTGGGTTTTCGATACCCTAATATTAATACAGATCTATTTTAGACTATGATTTAACCCTTATGCTTCTCTGATTCTAATGAGGAATGTGATTCAGTAATTGGACCCTCACCATGATCTTTTGTTTCATGGGAAAAGATAGTAATGAGGCATATACTCCACATTCATTTACAATGTGAGGTATACCATATATTTTCCTCCCTCAAAATATACATCTAGGAGGAGGAAGATTTTCCCTATTTCTAGGTCATGTCCTTACAATCCTCCCTATCATCAACATGGCCATTTATTACATTAACCAGAGATCATGAAGAGTTATAATGGGGAAGGATGGAGGAAGAGAAATATCATGATCCACCATCAGTAACCATATCCCCTATGTGAGAAAATGTGGTTTCAAGTCCTTTTTTCTAGGATGTGGTGGATTATTCATTGCATTCATAGCAGGACAACCCAAAATGTGGTGGTTTTTCTGCCCATTCGCGGTATTCTAAACCCGCCAGTCTACTATCTCAACAGTTTTTTTATTATCCTTACCATTCCGAAAGCCTCCCCAATTGATGAGTGGGGAAATTATGGGCTGGATACAGAGTTTGAGTCATTCATAATGTGGGAAATCCTTGTAGGAGATCATTTCCTATATGTGTTCTTCTTATTTGTAACTATGAAAATATGTGCGCTAGAATTGCATACCCAGTTAGAGGTCATGTGATTTCACAAAAACCTTAGAGTGACACAATTATGTTGTTATTATCAGTGGTTGGATTATCCCATGAGTTAGGAAAATGTTGAAGTTATTTTCCAACAATTTCATATGGTCGACTTAGCTGCGCTCCCTGTGGCCCAGCTCCCTGAGATGCCCAATCTACACCTGAACATCCAGCGATTTTGTGATTAGATCATTAATGTGCTCTATAGAATTATCAAGAGGTTTCCCCCCACATCTTGGTACGCGGATAGGGGTATTATAAGACCCTAAATTTCAGTTCTATCTGGCTCTAACTACACTTTCCACAAAATATTGAGGACACGCCTTCAGGCAGAGTCACAGTTAACATGGATGACCTATTAGATATACGGGATGATCTAGAGATCCTTAAAATAACATACCACCCTAGAGGAGTGACAGAAATATTAGATCTGTTGGGAAGGGATACTCACCATAAGGGAAATTTACTAGGCCTTCCTATACCTACCGAGTCATTAACCCTTAGACATAATCCCAATAAGGGAAAAGAGCATCTTGGAGAATTCAAACCCTCTATCTCATTTGGATTAGTGCAGAATATGGAAGATGATCCAGAAAATGATGCATTGCGTCGACCTCTCTCAAAGCGTAATAAGATGGTCAATGACCTCCTTGATGAATGTGTTGTAGAGTGGCAGCCAGACTACAGTTATCCTTGATCGTGGAAGTAGGGGTAGGTACAAATTCTTCCCCGGTGAGTTGCCTCTGGGTGACCCCAACCTTACTTCCCACATAGACAAGGTAAAAGCTATAGATTTTGGAAATAGGGACAACATGTATCACCAATTCTACCAGAGCGGGGTTATGATCCTCAGGACCCAGATCCGATTCCCCCCAACACTCCAAATGTCATCCCACCACCAGCAAGTCCAAGAGCCGTGGGGTCTGCTTATCATGTTGAAAAACTATCACATGAACTGGTGGTCATGGACACTTGAAAAGAAAATAATCCTTACCACGATGAACTAATGGCAGTGATTATTACACACCTCGATTCATTGGAAACTCCGTAGGTAGAAATCCTGCTTGATGACAGGCCATATCTGGCTTGGGTAGATGATATGTCAACACCTCTAGGTTTTGTAAACCTACATTTTACCCCATTAATGGGACAGGTGATCCACTAATGAATATTACCCACATCATATCAAAGTGTGGACCCTTTCTGGGAACTCCAGGGGATCATTAAGCCACTAAACATCAAGGTTTCATACAAACAATGGAAGGGACCACATTTTTCTAGTACAACCAGCTACCCATTGGTTCAGTAGCTAGATGGGATGATCATTGTAGGGAGTTTATTATCCTATTTTGATCCACCACCTGAATGATGAGTATTTTAGACCACTTCAAGTTCATGAAGTGGTTTGAAGAGCACATCATGAACATTGTTACCCAGTGGAAAGGCCTCACATACTCACTGGATATGCCACTAAATCAAATAAAACTACTGAAAATGTGTGTGTGAAATTTCAAAACTAAGCCAGTCCCCTCTCTTATCAAGAATAACTACACCAGGGGATTTTGGGAGGTCATTGAAAAATCCCAGTCTCTAGAGGAGGCCTTATAGTAGGCCATGAATGAACGTCTATTTCCTCAAATAGTTCCTACAAGAAGAAATGCTATATTCAATCTGACTATGGTAGCATTGAGAGAGGCCACCAAAAAGCTGGTGTTATTACCAATGATACCAAATCCATAGCCTCAATGAAGCCTTACACCTTAGGAGCGGCCTCTAGCTTAGCAATAGCCACCACAAAATTGGCGTACACCCCTGTGTAATACACTGTTGCCACCTAGGTGAGATAACTAGGTTCAAGATCCTCAATAGGCTCTTCCATCCCCTCATCAAGGCCAGCCTCCAAAATCCCCCATCCTAGATTGAGTGAACTGAACCTACTCATTCAATCAGGCTCAAGTACCTAGTTATTTTAAATCATCCTTGGAAGAGTGAATTTTACGGTTTCCATAATGAAGGATGCTTGAAGAGGCAGAGCTCAATGATCGCCCCAATTACTGCCCCTATAATCAGATTATGGGGTACACAATCAAAATGTGCTATGTGTTTGATGAATAGCTTCAAGACCAGGTTGATAACAACATAATCAGGTTAGGACCAAGCCCAGTATAGGTAGCATGTGTATTCACACAACCTGACAGTGGTGATGATAATAAAAGTGAATGGTAGAGGGTTCCCAACTAGTGGTCTCCAAAATATGATGACTGAATATCCTATTAGGATGTCTCCACTACACATGTTATTATCTATGAAAGTCTGAATCGACCCATGCTTTTAGAATTCACTATGTCACCTACATCCAAAACTTCTCCATCGATGTCTTAGCCTTACTCATCCTGGAAGGACAAGTATCGACGAATCATGGGAAAGAAAAGTCCCCCACTATTGTCAACTACTTCTTGTACACTAATAGACATCAGGACCATGAAGATGGAAATTAACCCAAGAATATGTCCAATGGTGGAGTATTTTTCAAGTGACGACCAAGGGTGGACTTCGGTTAATACCATGGTGCCTGTAAACCCCTACACGATTCATGATGATGAGGAATTCCAGAAGGATCCCTCCAACATCCCCAGCCATCACTAGCATCGATGGAGCCATTGTTACATGAGTCCTCAGGATGCATTGGTATGTGCCTCCAACATATATGTTCATGCCTCCAAAACTAGAGAACTGTCCCAACATAGAGCTCAGCATGCACACCATTGTCATCTTGTTTCTCCAGGTTTTCCTTCAACGTCATTTGTGATTATTGATCAGGAGGAGCCACCTAGGTTGTGCTATGATCAAACATGTTCCATTTAGAATTATCCCCATTCAATTAGCTCACATCCATATGTCACTCCATGTGTGTCTACTAGTTAAAAGAGGGATATTCCCAGCACCACTCAGTCATCGGGTTAACTAGAAAGTCCTATAATTCCTCATGCCAAAGAACAACCTTCTATAAGAAGAAGTTCACACTTGGAATGAATGTATGATATCCTTAATAATCTTTATTGCATTCATATGAGAATATATATCATCAAGGATCTTCGCCTGTGATCGGATACACATGAAGCCCTTGCTGAGGGTTTATGAAGCCCTATCTAGTTTGAGACGGAGGTAGTAGCCGCAGATGCCTTCCATGATAAGGAAGTCGAGCATAATGAATGTCAGACCATTATCTCTATCTCTGGATA
This sequence comes from Viscum album, assembly GCA_963277665.1. Lineage (NCBI taxonomy): Eukaryota > Viridiplantae > Streptophyta > Magnoliopsida > Santalales > Viscaceae > Viscum > Viscum album. Next base: position 418,069,937 of record OY728139.1, on the reverse strand, counting down.
AGATTAATGTTCCCCCATATATGGTCATATATTCCAACTATACATCATTGGCCACTTAAATGACATTTAGGATAGTCGATGTCTTGTTGATATTGGCTCTGTGATCATCCTTATCCTGACCTGGATGCTCCGATAGTTGGGGATGTACAAGGATGAAATGAGTCCCTATAACCTAGAAATTCAAGGTTATTACTAGATGGAACATACAACGATTAGAAAGATCCACCTAAATAACCAATTTTATGTTTTGGTAGGCATCACTGAGTTCGTGTTTGTCTCACAAGACACCGCCAACAACGCGTTGTCCTACCCATTAAGATTCAATTTCCATAATTTCACATAGCTATATTAGATCATAAAACATAGGATATGGTAGCCAAAATCTGTTTTCCTATACTCGAAGAACTCGATGAGAAAAGGATTCATGCCCTGCACAACCTGGAGAGGCATTAGAACAATATATCTAGATATATCAAAAAGAAATCCATCTTCTCTAATTATCTTTAAGGTGACTTGGTGTTAGCCCTGAGAACACTAATGATACCTTGCTGGAAACCACCAAATCTAGATCCCAAGTCGAAAGGACCTTATATCATTCACAAGGTTTAGCTCAATTTTGCATACTCCATAGATACCATGGATGGTGAGCGTATAACTCCTCACACCAATTCCACATTCCTCAAGAAGTAATTTTCATGAGAAATCTTATTCTGCATGACATTAAATTGTATGTCATCCAACAGGAAATTAAACTGGATATGGTTCTACATGACCTTAAATTTTTCTGTATTCAGTGGATGATATTAAACTTTGTGATCCATCCAAGATGACTGAAGTAAAAAAACGTGAAACATGTCCTATATGATGTTAAACTTTTTTTTCATCCTACATGATGTTAAAATACAATTGGAAGATATATCGTTACTGTCTGAGAATTACCATAATCAACAAATATCTCCCTGCATCTTTGCCGCATGATGTTAAAGAGCACAAAAATATCACAAACTATGGGTGTCTTGATTCCACTCCACATAGAATACGTAGAAATGATCAAATGACTCATAATAGAGTCCAACACCAAATTATTCTCTTTTACTGCCCTGGGTATAGTTTTCATGGATGAACGCACACAATTTACTATAGACATATTTGGCCCACTCCTGTCGGGTTTGTGATGATCGCACAATGTGACCCTCCTCATTCTTCTATCCTCCGACATCCTCACCGCATGAATTTAAAATGGATGGCCCTTTTAGAACTATGTGTGTCTTGATTCCCTTCTTATGGGATATGTACGAATTCCTAGAAAGTTCGTCTATAGGCCGATCCCTAAACATCAGGATCTCCCACGGGGTCTGGCCCCTTGAACTAGATGATTCTCAAAACACATAATGTTGTTTAGGCATTGTATTCATTCATTAACATTGGGTTTATCCCATCCACACCATGTATTCACCCCATTTGGAGATATCCACCTCTCTCGTCTACCCTGTAGGATGTTAAACTACTTGCCAAACTCACAATTCACACATTCCCTTTTCTAGGTCACCAAGAACATTCATATTCAAAAGGACCCTTCAATGGTATGGATGTTAGGAGTTATTTCTCTCCTACCATTTCTGGAAAATTTCCTCGAGTATCTTGAATGAAACGTTGATACAAGTCCAATGTTTTGTCTATGGTCGGCGGTAGATGATTTTTTGTTGTTCCTATCCCTGGTCACATGATATGGATGTTGTTTTTCCAGTGTAGTCAACATCCATTCTCTATCATTATCACCACCCAAATATTTCCTATATTTTGGTTGTAATGATTCATTTTTTCCTATTATCCATTCAAATGACAGTGTTCCATGAGCAAGGAAGTTGGTACATGTGGGATCGACCATACCCTATCTCATTACTTTATTATCATTCCCTTATATGATGGGAAGAACCAGATCACATTCCATGTTTCTAGCACCAAGCATTGCTCATGGGGGATTAGGATCTTGGATAGGGCCATACCCACATAAAGGGTCATGCAACTATGGTTCGAGCCCTATTATCTTAAACTATGATCACCGCTACCCTCACTGTAAAGAGTTAAACCGCGTAATCCATCCTTTACATAGGGACGTAAATCCACTCATCCCTCGTCCCGTGTGATGATAAATTGAAAACTAGTATAGACATTCTGTGTTTGGCCTATCCTTAGGTCCCTCAACCTTTTTAGTCCCTTTGAAAAAGTTCTCACTTAGGATTGTATGGTGTGGTGTAGACTATATGTCCTCGTTCACATCTATCTATTTCTTACACGCCACATACATCCCGTTGAGATAATCCTTCACCCTCTGATCCTTTAGACAAAGACATTAAACTACATAGGTAACACCATGCTTTACACATCCCATCATTTGGGTTTCCATTACCTTTAGAATCTAAAGGACAATCGACTGGTATGGATGCTCTGTCCCTTGGCTCCCCTATAATCTCAAGCCAATGTCCCATATGATTTGGGAAGAGAATTTGATACATGTCCCACATCATGAATATATGCAATGGGAAACGTTCAATTGTTTTCTCCCATTTTCGGTCTCACAATATAGAAACTATATGGAAAACATGGTGAAGATTTATCCTTAATCATTGTTGTAGTCCCACGGTGTCCCAAATGATAGGAACAATGATTCCCCATTTTTACCCATCTGTCCCACACACATGACATTAAACTATGAATCTATGGTCCAATATTTATGACCATAATATAAGATCCATCATGTCCTTGTAGGAAAAAATTAAATTTCATGGAATCTCGAGAACTAAGTTAGGATTGATTGCCATCCACATGGGATACATAAGAAAACCCAAACATTTTTTCTTTAGGTTTAGCCCAGGTTAATAAACCATTTCTATCAACAACTTGGTCCATATTCTCTTCGGAAATTATGAATAGTGTGATGTATGTTGGATTATTATATCATTCACATTAGGTTATTATCCATTCCATATGTGTTCTTCATTGAGACCCCCTCCTTGCATCATCCTTGTCACATGACATTAAACTATACGACATCTTTCAGAACTACATGTGGCTTGATTCCCATATTCATTGGATACGTAGGAATTCCCAAACCTTTTGTCTTCAAATCCATCCCAATTTCATAGAAACTATCTATTCCTTTTGGACACTAGTCATAATCCCTTCGAGGAGGGTATGAGGTGTGGTGTGGGATTATGTCCTCATTCACACGAGGTTTGTAACAACCACATCGTGTACCTATCTCTTATAAGATATATCCACCCCCTTTCCTCCACTCATCTTTTGGAGTCTTCTAGTTTCATATTGGGCCCCTAAAGCCTATTTTTCAATTCACCAATGTTCCACAGAGAACTATGGTTCTGGACCTAGAGTTTTTGATTCTAGATAGACATTTTTCCTCCCAATTTCATGCATCATGTTCTACATTATTTCGGATTTTTCACATTTCACTTCTGAAATAACCCCTGAATGGCATGATTTATTATCCTTATTGCTCCCATTATATCATGTGCCAATATACTATAGTATTTTAAGAACATTTCAACACAAATATATCTTTGAGAATATATTCAGAATTTGACCCTCAATGTTTGTTCCCATTTCAGGTCACATGATATGGATGGTGTGTTTCAAACATAGTCAACAGTCATCCTTCATTGATTCTACACCCACATTATGCCTTAAATATTTGTCATAGAATTCATATTATTATATAGTCCATCAATACCATTTGGAATTTTGATATTCTTAGGGTTATCCCTCAGTGCGTGTTTGCGCATTAAGATGATGATGCCACGGTGTGGTGTAATTAGAGACTCCACACTATTTCCTATGTTCTCTGTATTTTAAGTGTTGTGAATAAATTACTTGACCATTTTTCTATCCTCGAGCATGGATTACATGGGCTTAGGGATTTGTACAAGGTTTACACCCACATGAAAGAGTCTCACTTTTAGGTACCTAGTTCTACGACCTTAAACTAAGATCTCCCCTTGTCCTTATCATATGATGTTAAACTACACAAAACATTCAAAACTATATATGACTTGATTCCCAAAATTATGGAATACTTAGGAATGCCTTTGCATTTTTTATTTTGGTATGTCTTAGGCTCGACTAATTACCTCTTCTATTTGGTCATTTGGCACTGACATTTAGAGGAATTCATAGTGTGGAGTATTTGGGATTATGTCCTCATTCACATCAGGTGTGAAATAGCTGAACAAAGTACTCCCATTTTAGGAGCTAGTCTCTCCTGCCTATGGTCCCACATGACATTAAATTGAACTCTAAGAACTACTTAGGGATTGATTCCCATTTTTAGAGGATACATAGAAATGCCCAAACATTAATTCATCAGGACCATCCCCATATCCTCTGATCTGTTCCAGATTCTCTCCCTATGTTTTCTCCTCTATAGTTGTGCACAGTGTGTGGTGTGTCTGGTCCCCATTCACATTGGTTATGATTAATCACACCTTGTGAATTCCATATAAAACCTTAGTCTTCTCTATGTGTCTAAGCCATATGACCTTAAACTTTGCTTCCTGGTCCCACATGACTCTAAAATGTTCTTTATTTTCAACACGTCTTTAAAATTCATGGGATGGACCTATCATATGACATTAAAATATGACATTATCATCCGACCAAATGAAGAAAACAGGATCTCATTGTGGATTCCTCACTCAAGGGGACATTAGGTTTGATATCGGTTATCCACCATACCATTTGTCTAGGACCCAATATGGATTGCTTCTTATAAAGACGAATGGACTCTCAATCTATGGTTTTTTCATTAAAAAACACATCAATCTTAATGAAAAAACAAGATTTATCAAATGTCACTTATTTTGGTGTGCGAGACAAACCCCCATAACAATATTGTTCCAAGCATTGGTACCCTACATTCCATTTTTAGAACTAAATACGGCTTGATCGCCATCCTGATGTGGTACATAGGAACACCCATGCACGTTACCACAGGCCTAGCACAATTTCCACTTTTGATCCATCAAATGAAAATATCTTCTAGGAGCACATGGTGTGGTGTGGATTACGTCATCATTCAAAGAGGGTTTTTAATGGCTGCACCTTGCGTCTCCCTTTCTCCTTTCTATTACAGTCTAAGGTATAAGACAATAATACTAAGATCTAGCTATCCATGTGGCATGACATGAGAATGTATGAAACTTTTCGAACTATGTCTGGATTGATTCCCGTCCTCAGGGGATATGTAAGAACTTTCGGACATTTCGTCTTTAGGTCCAAGCCAATGTATCTCAAATCCTATCATATTTATGGCCCCTTAGACCAAAGTCTCCTGAGTGCATGTGGTATTGAGTACTTATTAGGTCCACATTTATGTTGATTATTAAAAACAGCAACACCATGTTCCTCCTTTGTCACTAAAATTGTATTTGACTCCCTCTATCTAACACATCTCATTGGTGTACCCAAATGAGTCATGAAAAAAGGACAATGTGTGGAATGGTCACATGGAAATTCCCTAGTTTAATACCCATGCTTTATGAGACCTTTATTTGGATATCCACCATCACCCATGACTGAGGGGACCCTCTCAATAGCCTCGTCTCATGGAACATTGTCTCACCTACCATTCTGGGACACTGCCCTAGAAGACCTCAAAGTACATTTTACGACATGTTCCATGTTTCGAACATGGTTGGTGGTCGTCTCCCATTGCCTTCCCCATACCAAGATATCGCGAAACAGATGATGTTTTTTGAACATGTCAATAATTATCCCTTATTACCACACCACCATCACTGTGATCTAGATATCAGGCACCATGATTCACATTTTTCAACTCTCTTTTGATCAAGTGAAATTTTATCACACTCAGATTAAAACATTGTGTATATATGTGTGATAAGCATTCGGGACAATAATTTAGGGATTTAATTCACCTAGAATTCCATTTCATCTAATGTGTGCTTCCCTATACAAATAAAATTACACCTATAATCCTTTTTTTCCACATCAAGTTGGACTCATGTGGGTTTAGTGGGTTTTGTAGGATGTGTACCTGTACAGCTGAACATCGTGTGCCCCTCATCTTGTATGATGATAAACTGAAATCTAAGAACTACATATGGCTTCATTTTTATTCTCATGGGATACGTAGATATGATCAGACGCTTTTTCTTGGGCCCAACCGAAATTCATCCATCTACAATCTCTTTAACTAGGATTTCCACAAGATTTATGTGATGTGATATGGGATAACGTGGTCCTCATTCACATCAGGTCTATAACGACTTCATCACATACTCCCCTTATGGGTCTCCCCTTCCACTATTTGTCCTACCATATGATGATAAAATACACAGTTCATCCATGACTATGTACATCTTGATTCCCATTATAAGGCCCCGGCCTTAAACCTTACTTAATATTGAATTAAATGAATAATTCACGTCGAGGATCTTTTCAAGTTTAGAGTTTTAGAGAATTAGATCATAAAACTTGCATTACATTCCACATATAAACAAAGTGGTTACATAAAGATAGAATTATTCATTCCCATCAATGGAAACACATTTAAAATAAGACATGGATTATTTCGTGACACTTCCTTGACACTATCATCATATCATGTACCTTTCCCTTGACCTGTGAAAAACATTTCAAAAAAAACTTGGGGTGAGCATAAAAAGCTCAGTAAGGGATACAGAAAGAATGAAAACTGTTAGTTTTTCAAAAATCAAGTAGACCATATATACTCTATCAAAGTAATACTTTCACCTTCATTAAGTAGTAAAAACTCTTCACTTAATATAGTATCATTACTTACCTTTTTGTAACCAAAGGATTACCATAAAACCCATAAAGAGAACACATAACATATATAAAGGTAACTTGGGACATAAACATACTTAAGTGGAATAACCATACGGTCGACTTCCACACATATCACTTAATGGAATAGCCATACGACCAATTTCCATATATACATAATGGAATAGCCATACAGCCGACTTCCATACCCAATGCATTGGAGGTTATAACGTAACCACCCGTCCTGGTATTCACGGCACCACCCGTGATATGGTTTATCACGTAACCACCTGTCAAATGTCCAAGTACCAATATAAAATCATAAAACATAAAACCAATATAAAGGAATGATAACATTTCCACATTTCAATCACAATATATCATAATAGGATCCTTTATCAAAACCATTTTCAATACCAAAATACATAAAAGAGTATATGGTATTTATTTCATTTTAAAAACATAACGGCTTGTTGAGGAAGCCAAAGACCAAATAATACTCGCGGCGGCGGAAAAGGTCGTTGTCACTGCGTACGTAAAACAACATTCCTTTTTGTCGTTTAGTAAAATGCTTTAGAAAAAAAGATTCCTTTTGTATAAAAGTAAAAGTCAAAGGGGTTTATACACCGTATAAAAGAATGTTGTGTGTAAAACGGAATATGCCTCAATTAAAGGAGATTGAGACGAAGTCCATAAAAAGATAATTTTTAAAATAAAATAGATCTATTATGTGTATTCACTATAGGTACCCATAAATAAAGTAAAAATACAAAATAAGACATAATAATATCATGACATAATTTGAAAGTAGGAGATTAACCCAAAGAATGGAAATTGGGTTAAGAAGTTCCCTTACCTCGGGTCCGACTTGACTCGATCGTTCTTTAACGTCCTGAATAATAAACATGAGTTAATTTATACTTGATTAAGAACCTTTTTAAAGTTCATTATTCCTTTTATATCACTTATTTCCATGTTATAAACATTATGTAATCATTTAAGTTAATAATGTTTGTTTTGTCAATATTTGGTTCTTAAGTCGAAAGTGGACTTCTTACAATTACATGTTGTTCGTGTGGTCAAAGGTTCTTTATATCCAGAATGAAATTACCGATTTGGAAATAAAATGTATCATATATATCCAGCATATACATGTATTTATAATATTACATAATCATTTAGAGGTAAGAAATGAAATGCACCGTTCATGGAGACGGTAAGCTGTACGTACGCATGAACGCTACTTTCATTTCTTTGTCATATTAATGGAATTAAAACTAAATGAGAGGTATGTATATTTTAATTACAGAATTATATTCATCATTTAGATGTATCATTCATCATATATATACATTATAAACTTGTACTTATAATAGTACATTACATTTGGGGATAAGAAATGAAATGCACCGTTCATGGAGACAGTAAGCCGTACGTACGCATGAACGCTACTTTCATTTCTATCTCATAATTTAATGGAAATAAATAATAATGATATAGAGGTATATTATAATTCCAGTATAACATCATATATAATAACTTTAAATCCATCCTTTACACATCCCACATATGGAATTAACGAATCACATCACTTTGAGGGGGTGGTAGTCCGCACTTCCTTAAATGAAGATATCGTGTTTACCCATAATGGAAACCATAAAGGTATGCCCAAAATGAAAAATACAGAAGCTTAAAGAAAAATAAACATATTATATATCATATATAAAAATAGTTACATCATAATGGCCACCTTTGAAGGTGTTAAATGATTATTGAACAGTCATCGTTTCGGGATGCAGAATTTCGCCATCCACGGAAACCGTATGTTCTTTAACCATTTTATGTAGTTGTGTGAGAGTGTAGCTCGAATAAATCTTATAACAAAATCCTAGTATATTTAAGATACTGGTGTTGTTACAAAAGAAGTAAATAAAAAGATTTTAGAGGGTTGGAAAGCAAAATAAACCAAATGAACAAGAGAGAATGAATTACCTTTAAAAGTGTAACTCCTTTTGATTTGAGCCTAAAGGCTTCCATTGAAAGGATTCTGACCAAATGGAATCCTCTAGGATGAGGAGAGGGATGTGGAGAGAGTAAATGGGTAGGGGTTGGCCGAGCCAAAGGCTTGAGGAGTGTGTGAAATTTGGTATAGGTGGGGGCCTTTTATAAGAGGAGAGGAGGGGCACTTTTGGAAAGTAAATAAATATTACTTTATTTGAAAATGTGTTTCCATTTTAAAAGTTCCCACATTGATATAATTAGTGGATAATGTGATAATGGTTCGAAATACACTCATCCAATAAGTTTTGGACATGTTTAGTTTATATATTTTACATTATCTTTCCATTTTATTTAAATCATTAAATAATGATGTCATCGCTGTATCATCATGATGTCATAAATAAATCAATTTATTTAAAGTCTAAAAATTATAAAAAAACAACTATGATGTAGGAAATCGTTTTCTCTTTTCAATGAATATTTATAATCAAAAATCTGACTTGTATAACCCCATTTAAAAATTGTTTTAGTAAAACATATCATGTTTGTGTCATTTTTACTTTTACATTAAATAAAAAGTTATTTTTGTCATTTCCCAACCAAAGTGGCTCCATGGGGTCCCCAAGTTGACCCATGGATTATCTTGGTCTTCAATGACAGAACCAATGAGGTTAGGACATGTGTCAAGCTCATTTTACTTTATTAATGCATTATTTTTACCTTAAACTACACTAATTACCAGTAATTGCGATTAAAAACTTAATAAGTTACTATTCACCAAAATATTATTTTATTCTCATTGAAGTACATTTTACTTATTAATGACAAACATGTATGTCGGATTTTTGAAAATCAAAACACAATGATGGAAAAATTTCATTTAAACGGAAAATCAATTTTTATATGTACCACTTAGTGGTTTCATTATTCATCAAAAATTGAAGTTTTTCAGAAAAATTCAAAAAATTCACCCTAAGCTATATTTGATATTACGAATTCAAAAATGAAGTCTATATTACAAAATTCAAAACATATAAGTCACATTAATTAATTTAATAATTAATTCATGCTGTCAGAGAAAATAGCGTGTTTTTATGGAACAATAAGTATCAAAAGATTTACACTAGTTTAAGTCCGATTTCAAAGTGAAATTAATTCCAACGACCACTATTGGATTTTATGGTAAAAATATTTTCTAATTTCACTTTAAAACCAATTCAAAAGATAATCTAATCATATAAATAAATTATATTAAAAAGAGGTTTTGAATTAAAATACAACATTTTACATTATTCATTAAAAAATGAACTTTATCAGAAAGGTACCAAAAATTTACACAAAGTAAATTTTGATGTCCCAATTCTAAAGAAGAGTTATATTTGGTCCAATAAAATTTATAAGATCGATAAAAACTATATTTAATGACGGTTCTCCGTCAAAAGGTGATAAGTGAACCTTTAGTGAAAACTAGGGCATATACGCCTAAAATTGAATTCTTTCCATATTTTAATCCTCTATCCTTTATTGGATAAATGTAAAAACATTTAAAAACATATATAATCATATTTTAGTTATTTCTATCCATTCCCGCCAGTAAAATGGCTACTCGTTAACTAACATTTAAAATAATATTATTTTATTACTTGTGTGCTACGTATGTTTTCAAAGAAACTCATCGTTGCGTATCGAGTACGCTATCGAACGTAGAAACCCCTTTTAAAATTAATATTTAAATCGTAAATATTAATAAATATGAAAATTATTTATACTTTAATTACCTGGGATGTTACATCCTTCACCCCTTTTGGGAATTGCGTCCTCGCAATTTTATTCACTTATCAAAATAAGTGGGGGTATTTATCCCTCACAGCAACTTCAGATTCCCACGTTGCCTCTTCAATCCCATGGTTTTTTCCACAAAACCTTTACCTAAGGAATCAACTTATTCTGTAACACCTGCTCCCTGTGGTCAAGATTCTGGACTGGTTGTTCTTCATAAGATAGGTTCTCTTCCAGCTGAACTACCTCTGGACTCAAAACATGAGATCGATCTGGCATATACTTCCTCATCATTGAAACATGAAAAACATTGTGTACCTGAGATAAACTCGGAGGTAAAGCCACCCGGTATGCAACTGATCCAACTCTCTCCAGACTTTCATATGGTCCAATAAACCTTGGACTCAGATTTCCTTTCTTACCAAATCTCATCACACTTTTCCAAGGAGAAACCATGAGAAAAAACATGATCACCTACCTCGAAAGATAGATCCTTACTCCGGTTATCCGCATAACTCTTCTAACTGCTCTGAGCTGTTCTCATGTGCTTCTGAATCAACTGAAATTTTTCTTCCATCTCTTCTACCAATTCTGGTCCCATCAGCTTCCTTTCACTTACTTCATCCCAGAAAGATGGAGTTCGACACCGCTTCCCATATAATGCCTGAAATGGTGCCATCTGTATACTGGAATGAAAAATGTTATTATATGAAAATTCAACAAAAGAAAGATGTTGGTCCCATCTTCCCTGATATTCCATCGAACAAGCTCGTAGAATATCCTCCAAGGTCCGAATTTTTCGTTCTGACTGCCCATCTGATTGAGGATGAAAAGTTGTACTAAAATTTAATTCAGTACCCAATGACTTCTGAAGGCCTTTCCAAAAGTTAGAAGTAAACCTGGGATCACGATCCGATATAATGGAGAGAGGAACTACATGTAACCTGACTATCTCATTAAGATACAAACGGGAAGGTTGATCTAGAGAGAAAATATCTCGTATAGAAAGGAAATGAGCAGATTTGGTCAAGCGATCAAGAATAACCCAGATTGCATTATTACCTTGAGATGTCGTCGGTAATCCCACAACAAAGTCCATGGATATGTGTTCCCATTTCCACTCTGGCACTGGTAAAGGCTGAAGCATCCCTTTCGGTAACTGCCGCTCTGCTTTTACCTGTTAACATGTCAAACACTTCACGGTAAAATCAGCAATATCTCTTTTCATTCCATCCCACCAGTAATACACCCGCAGATCTCTGTACATCTTAGTACTGCCAGGATGAACTAAAAATGGGGAACTATGAGCCTCACATAACAACTCATTCTTCAACTGTGAATCACAAGGCACACATAACCTCTTCCCAAACCTCAAAACACAAACACAAACTTATCCAAGAACTCATGGAAAATTTTATTCATAAGGTCCATGAATACATCAGGTGCATTGGTTAACCCAAAAGGAATAACTAAAAATTCATAATGGCCATATCTAGTACGGAACATAGTCTTCGGAACGTCTTCTTCTTTTACTTTCAACTGATGGTACCCCGACCTCAAGTCAATATTCGAAAAATACTGAGCTCCCTTGAGCTGATACCACTTCATTCGATGGCCCAACATCTGCTGAAGTTGTTGCAAATGATTTCAGCACCCCTTTCTGCTTGTAGTCTGGCTGCATTCCCCTATTTGAGTTCTTCGTTGGACACTCGTTTGCATAATGACCCATTTCATTACACTTAAAACATCTTACCGTTGGCTTTTCATTTCCTGCTTCATCATCTTCCTTACAGTTACGAGCAATATGACCAGACTTACCACACCGAAAGCACTTACCAGACTTGGATAAACATTCTCCAGGATGCATTTTACCACACTTCTCATAGGATGGATATTTGGTTTTCTTACCTCCTTGCTTCTTTGATGAATTATTCCCCTTTGCCTGCCAACTAGACCTCTTAATCTGTTGTTTGTCATAGAACACTTGATCATCGGCAAACACCATTTCCACCTTCTCCGCACATCGAACAAGTTTTTCATAACTTTTGAACTCACGAGAAGCTAAAGCCCTTCGATACATTGGATTTAACCCTGAGTAAAAACGGTTTATTTTACTATCAATATCTCGTATGGAGTTTGGAGTATACCCTGCCAATCGAGTGAACTTTTCTTCATAAGCAGCCACTGAATCATCCTCCTGCCTCAAATCTAGGAACTGTTTTTCCATCCTAAGATGAACCAGCTTAGGAAAATATTTCTCAAGAAACATACCTTTGAATTCGTCCCAGTGAAGATCCTCAATCTCATCACTATCCCTTATATTTTTCACCATCGACCACCACTGATCAGCTTCACCTTCAAAACTGTAAACAACAAGACTAACCTTTTGATGTTCTGAACACCCCATGACATCAAAAATCTTCTCCAGTGCTTTAATCCACCCTTCATCTTGGACAGGGTCATATGATCTTCTGAATGATGGGGGATGTTGCCTCATGAAATGTTCCACCACTGACATGTTCCTCTGCGGTTGATCTGGCTGATATCGTGCATGTATACCACCACCATTTATAGCCTGAGTCAACTATTCCATCACTGCCACAAACGGTTCAGTTCTGATTCCGACCATCTCAGGTTTATGATTTGGAAGGTTATCTTCCTCCTGATGTCGTCCCAACATAGCTGCTTTGTTTCCTCTGCGGAAAACCATTCTGAACACAGAAATATCTTAGAAGAAGCAACATGGTAATCTGTAAATGCTATATCATTTCAATCATATTATAATTTAACACTTTTCTAACTCTTAAAGTTTTCTAAACCGACCTTTGATACCAACTATAAGGCCCCGGCCTTAAGCCTTACTTAATATTGAATTAAATGAATAATTCACGTCGAGGAATTTTTCAGGTTTAGAGTTTTAGAGAATTAGATCATAAAACTTGCGTTACATTCCACATATAAACAAAGTGGTTACATAAGGATAGTATTCTTCATTCCCATCAATGTAAACACATTTAAAATAAGACACGAATTATTTCTTGACACTTCCTTGACACTATCATCATATCATGTACCTTTCCCTTGACCTGTGTATAACATTTCAAAAAAAACTTGGGGTGAGCATAAAAAAGCTCAGTAAGGGATACAGAAAGAATGAAAACTGTTAGTTTTTCAAATATCAAGTAAACCATATATACTCTATCAATGTAATACCTTCACCTTCATGAAGTAGTAAAAACTCTTCACTGAATATAGTATCATTACTTACCTTTTTGTAACCAAAGGATTACCATAAAACCCATAAAAATAACACATAACATATATAAAGGTAACTTGGGACATAAACATACATAAGTAGAATAACCATACGGTCGACTTCCACACATATCACTTAATGGAATAGCCATACAGCCAATTTCCATACATACTTAATGGAATAGCCATACGGCCGACTTCCATGCCCAATTCATTGGAGGTTATAACGTAACCACCCGTCCTGGTATTCACGACTCCACCCGTCATATGGTTTATCACGTAACCACCCGTCAAATGTCCAAGTACCAATATAAAATCATAAATCATAAAACCAATATAATGGAATGATAACATTTCAACATTTCAATCACAATATATCATAATAGAATCATTTATCAAAACCATTTTCAATACCAAAATACATAAAAGAGTATATGGTATTTATTTCATTTTAAAAACATAACGGCTTGTTGAGGAAGCCAAAGACCAAATAATACTCGCGGCGGCGGAAAAGGTCGTTGTCACCACATACGTAAAAAACATTCCTTTTTTTCATTTAGTAAAACGCTTCGTAGAAAAATATTCCTTTTGTATAAAAGTAAAATTCAAAGGGGTTTATACACCGTATAAAAGAATGTTGTGTATAAAACGGAATATGCCTCAATGAAAGGAGATTGAGACGAGGTCCTTAAAAAGATAATTTTTAAAATAAAATAGATCTATTTTGTGTATTCAATATAGGTACACATAAAGAAAGTAAAAATACAAAATAAGACATAATAATATCATGACATAATTTGAAAGTTGGAGATTAACCCAAAGAATGGAAATTGGGTTAAGAAGTTCCCTTACCTCGGGTCCGACTTGACTCGATCATTCTTTAACGTCCTGAATAATAAACTTGAGTTAATTATTACATGATTAAGAACCATTTTAAAGTTCATTATTCCTTTTATATCACTTATTGCCATGTTATAAACATTATGTAACCATTTAACTTAATAATGTTTGTTTTGTCAATATTTGGTTCTTAAGTCGAAAGTGGACTTCTTACAATTACATGTTGTTCGTGTGGTCAATGGTTCTATATATCCAGAATGAAATTACCGATTTGGATATAATATGTATCATATATATCCAGCATATACATGTATTTATAATATTACATAATCATTTAGAGGTAAGAAATGAAATGCACCGTTCATGGAGACGGTAAGCCGTACGTACGCATGAACGCTATTTTCATTTTTTTGTCATATTAATGGAATTAAAACTAAATGATAGGTATTTATATTTTAATTACAGAATTATATTCATCATTTAGATGTATCAGTCATCCTATATATCCATTATATACATGTACTTATAATAGTCCATTACATTTGGGGATAAGAAATGAAATGCACCGTTCATGGAGACGGTAAGCCGTACATACGCATGAACGCTACTTTCATTTCTATCTCATACTTTAATGGAAAGAAATAATAATTATATAGAGGTATATTATAATTCCAGTATAACATCATATATAATAACTTTAAATCCATCTTTTACACATCCCACATATGGAATTAACGAATCACATCACTTTGAGGGGGCGGTAGTCCGCACTTCCTTAAATGAAGATATCGTGTTTACCCATAATGGAAACCATAAAGGTATTCCCAAAATGAAAAATACAGAATCTTAAAGAAAAATAAACATATTATATATCATATATAAAAATAGTGACATCATAATGGCCACCTTTGAAGGTGTTAAATTAGTATTGAACAATCATCGTTTCGGGAGGCAGAATTTCGCCATCCACGGAAACCGTATGTTCTTTAACCATTTGATGTAGTTGTCTGAGAGTGTAGCTAGAATAAATCTTATAACAACATCCTGGTATATTGAAGATACTGGTGTTGTTAAAAAAGAAGTAAATAAAAAGAGTTTAGAGGGTTGGAGAAGAAAAATAAAAAAATGAACAAGAGAGAATGAATTACCTTTAAAAGTGTAACTTATTTTAATTTGAGCATAAAGGATTCCTTTGAAAGGATTATGCCCAAAGGTAATCCTCTAGGATTAGGAGATGTATGTGGAGAGAGTAAATGAGCAGGGTTTGGCCGAGCCAAAGTCTTGAGGAGTGTGTGAAATGAGGTAGAGGTGGGGGCCTTTTATAAGAGGAGAGGAGGGGCACTTTTAGAAAATAAAGAAATATTACTTTATATGAAAATACGTTTCGGTTTTATAAGGTCCCACATTGATATAATTCGTGGATAAGGTGATAAGGGTTCGAAATCCACTCATACAATAAGTTTTGGACATGTGTAGTTTATAGATTTTACATTATCTTTCCATTTTATTTAAATCGTTAAATAATGAGGTCATCGCTGCATCATCATGATGTCATAAATAAATTAATTTATTTAAAGTATAAAAATTATAAAAAAAATACAATGATGTATTAAAGCTTTTTATCTTTCCAATTAATATTTATAATCTAAAATCTGACTTGTATAACCCCATTTAAAAATTGTTTTAGTAAAACATATCATGATTGTGTCATTTTTACTTTTACATTAAATAAAAAGTTATTTATGTCATTTCCCAACCAAAGTGGCTCCATGGGGTCCCCAAGCTGACCCATGGATTTTCTAGGTCGGACATGACACAAAAAATGAGGGTAGGACATGTTTCAAGCTCATTTTATTTTATTAAAGCATTATTTTTACCTTAAACTACACTAATTACCACTAATCGCGATTAAAAACTTAATAAGTTACTATTCACCAAAAAATTATTTTAATCTCATTGAACCACATTTTACTTCTTAATGACAACCATGTATGTCGGATTTTTGAAAATCAAAACACAATGATGGAAAAATTTAATTTAAACAAAAAATCAGTTTTTATAAGTACCACTTAGTGGTTTCACTATTCATCAAAAATTGATGTTTTTCAGAAAATTACCAAAAATTCACCCTAAGCTATATTTGATATTAAGAATTCATAAATGAAGCCTATTTTACAAAATTCAAAACATATAAGTCACATTAATTAATTTAATAATTAATTCCCGTTGTCAGAGCAAATAGCATGTTTTTATGGAACAATAAGTATCAAAAGATTGACACTAGTTTAAGTCCGATTTCAAAGTGAAATTAATTCCAACAACCACTATTGGATTTAATGGTAAAAATATTTTCTAATTTCACTTTAAAACCATTTCAAAAGATAATCTAATCATATAAATAAATTATATTAAAAAGTGGTTTTGAATTAAAATACAACATTTTACACTATTCATTAAAAAAATGAACTTTATCAGAAAGGTACCAAAAATTTACACAGAGTAAATTTTGATGTCCCGATTCTAAAGAAGAGTTATATTTGGTCCAATAGAATTTATGAGATCGATCAAAACTATATTTAATGACGATTCTCCGTCAAAAGGTGATAAATGAACCTTTAGTGAAAACTAGGGCATATACGTCTAAAATTGAATACTTTCCGTATTTTAATCCTCTATATTTTATTGGATAAATGTAAAAACATTTAAAAACATATATAATCATATTTTAGTTATTTCTATCCATTCCCTCTAGTACACCGGCTACTCGTTAACTAACATTTAAAATAATATTATTTTATTACTTGTGTGCAACGTAAGTTTTCAAAGAAACTCATCGTTGCGTATCGAGTACGCTATCGAACGTAGAAACCCCTTTTAAAATTAATATTTAATTCGTAAATATTAATAAATATGAAAATTCTTTATTCTTTAATTACCTGGGATGTTACACCCATTTTCATGTGGTATGTAAGAATTCGTCAGTACTTCCATTCAGGCCCTACCCTAATTTAGGCCACCTCTAGTCTATGGAATAATAAATTTCATTAGGAACATGTGGTGTAGTGTGGACTCTTATTATTGTCATTGATGCCAGGATATGTAAGTCACCATGATTTTCTTTTCTAGGTAACCATGTCCTCAACATATGACTGTAATATGAAGCCCTACCTTAATCAAGCTTAAGATTCCCCATGATAATTATGGGATGCATCATCTTCTTTATTATAGAGGATTTCCCCTGATGGCATTGGTCTCTAGCCACAATGTGCTCATGAAATACATATGTCATGATTCCTACACTATATGGATATATTGTGACGTCTGGATGTCTAGTTCCCTGATCCTTCCACATGCCTTTAATCCATTTCTATGGTCTTATTGGACTCATCCCCTATTTAGAGGTTGTTCATTGCCTTCATTCTCACTGTATGATGTAAAAATATGAGTCACTCGAGGTTATCACCATAAAGATCCTTTTAGGAAATGATTTAGATCCATGATCAGATAGATTCACTCACCTAATGTTTTTTTAAACAAGGAGGTGTATTTTCATCAGTGTTGAACTCTATTCGAATAGCTTATCACTCCACCCTCCAAGTTTTTCATGCCACGTATTTAGACCCTCGTCCTTTTTCTTTCTTGAAGGAACCCTCTAATGGTATGTATTCTCAGCCAATGTTTCTCCTACTTATCTGGGCCAACGTTACAGAAGAACAATGGATGAAATCTGAAGTTAGGCCCCATGTATTGAACATGGTAAGTGGTCAGCCATCATTTTTTATCTTTATTTTAGGCTGACCCAATATGGATAATATGTTTCTAACATGGTTAATAGTTCTCCTTCATTATCATGCCATTCTTGTAGTGTTCTAAATTTTTGGTATTGTAATTCACAATTTCTTCTCCCCATAGTTTGTATTGATTCTAACTACCCTCTTATTACCCATCTCATACAATAGAGAACACTGAGAAAATTTAAAATTCGACTGTTATAAGAACATCATTCTTTATTCTGGAATTTCACTTTCTTCCTGAAACACCAGAATGATTGTTCCAACCCTGGATCCCCAGAGTTTGGTTGGAACTCTCATTTTCAATCAGAATAATGTGACGTTCACCCCTTGTTTCGCACATTGGCAATGACCCATGCAAGTCTAGGGATATATTGCCTAATATTTTTTGAATGTGATAGAACTGAATCAAGCCAAAACAAAAAGTGGAACTCAAGCATTCAATCGGTACAAAACAAAAAAGAATGAAACTACATATATGTGTTTCAAAAATTACTACACCTATGGGCTGGGCCCTCACATATGTTAGTTATCCTTTTCAACAGAGTGTTCCCGCTTTGAAACTCTCTAGCTGGTAGCATCCATGATCTGCTATCTTTGGTTAAGCTCACACTCTTCCTGGATTTAAATAGGTAATAATTCAATAGCCTCAACTCAGGCTCGATCCTATTTATCTCGGATGATGGCCATATCTTCATAGGATCACCTCATAATCTCTTCAACCTCTGACATCTGGGCATTCTGCAACAATACGAGCCTGAATTACACATTGATAAAAGAGGAATACTCATCTTCTCGCGCCCTTAACCACTGGATCTCATTATCGGCCTCCTAGAGCCTCATGGTTTTCACAAACTTCCTCCACTTCCAACCCACGTCGAGGTCACAATCGTTCTCTTGTATTTTCTCCACCATGAAATGTCGGATGAGAATATAAGTAAAATTTACATCTGCTTCTCCAGTGCATCATTAGTGAATCCAGGAATTAATCATTCTCATACAGTCAACCCATTGCACTTGTGGGGCCTCCCCAATAAATAACTTGATCATCTTACCTAACTGGAAATGAACGATCATGATTTCCTCCTCATAAAAAGCCATCTCATCCCTGTTCATGGGGTTGGTGGGTTCATATGTAGCAAACACCTCTAGGAACTCGTGTGTAGGGTGTTCATTTGGTTTTTGATCAGGTAGGTTATGACCCATGTCATATGATTGATCCCTGTCGTCTTATTTCACCATGATGACTTCATGTTTTATATTACTGATGGTCCCATATGTCATCGAGAGCACTGCGATTTGGTCAATATGGGAGTCCACTTCCACGCCCTCCAACCCTCCCTTGGGAAAACCATCACCAGGGGCCTCATCCATCCTCCCCAACAAGGGTCACACCATTTGAATAAATATTCATATGAGAATTCATGGACGTTATTTGGTATGATTCAATGGATTACACTTTAAAATTATGTGAAGAAGACTTACAGAGATGAAACATCTAGTCTCTCCACTATGTTGTCGCTGCCATAATTCCAAGGTGTGGTCCCCAAATATGGTGGAGAAATCCAAAGACTCTAGGAGAACCACATTGGGTATCACAAACCTTTCATGGCACAATAATCATCGTTTCCACTGGTGAAGATCCCGAACCTCCCACAGCTGCATCTACTATTACATGAGAGTGAGTCTTGAATATGAAGCCCTCCTATATTAGTAATATATTAGCTAAAAAGGTATGAGTGACTTGGATAAGGAATATGGAAAATTGGTTTTGGGTTTACCTTAGAGCCTCTAAAAACTCTTATAGTTCTATGTTTTCGACCTCAACCTCATCTTGAGGGTTCCCTCTACCAACCTACTCTCCCTAGAAGAACACCTCTTATTCT
The DNA here is from genome assembly GCA_963277665.1 of Viscum album. Taxonomy (NCBI): domain Eukaryota; kingdom Viridiplantae; phylum Streptophyta; class Magnoliopsida; order Santalales; family Viscaceae; genus Viscum; species Viscum album. Next base: position 418,049,563 of record OY728139.1, on the reverse strand, counting down.
TATGATAGAGGGAATAATTTCCTCAATTCAGTGGAAAAAATTGATGAGGGGCCATTCGATTGAGAAACTATTTCACCCAATCCTTCATTGGATGCACAACACCCAAAAGGGAAGGAATTCCTCCATCTCAGCGATATACTACTCCCCCTATGCATGAGATACTGAAAAAATATCCCTGGAACAAATGATTATAACCAAATCCATCCTGAGGTTCTTCAAATGATGACACATCAGAAAAGGGTTGAGATATTTCATATTAATATCCCTGATCTAACATACATCCAGGAAGACAACATCTTCAGGCATATCTATATGGAACAATAGCTTCCTCGGAGCCTAAGTTGGTACCCTACGACTCCCCCTACATAGCCTCCCCTATATATAATCTTTTTCATCTAGGACCACCGGATTTTCCGCTTCCACCTTCATTTTAATTGGTTCAAGAATCACCATTACTATATTATCTCCACCAAGAGATTTCCTTGCCGCCTTCTTACCCCGACCTTGAGGTTGAGGACAGACCTCATCCCTAGCACGGAAGGTCTGATGCTTCAACATATCCCACATGTAGGCTACCTCCAAAATCTTGGAATAATATTTCAATTTCCCATAGATGGTTGTGGGAAGAGTCTTTTCATTCCACATTTTCCCATACTCCCATGTTAACATGATCCGCATCTGCCTCATAACACACGAATGATCTCATGGTGTACTACCATGTAGACCCGTGGGGTCATCCTCTAGATGCACCAGAATAGCCTCGTGAAGTGTTGCACGGTTTATGGCTCACAGAGAGATTCATGATCAGCTCCCGACACTAGGACTCCATCTCCAAAAGACATGATATAGGACTGATGTTATTATGTTCCCTTGTGGTCATCAGTGAACACACCTGTTGGCAATGAGAATGGGTGGTTTTTGAACTCATATTCCTTACAAACCAAGTTCAATTCTAATGGTGGTGTTGGAATTTTATGGATACTCCCCACCACATTTATAATTTTCAGCTAGATGTCCAACCCTGGAATAGAAATGGGGTTCAGAAATTCATAGACTCTCTTAATATGAACCACTATTCACCCATGCAGAAGATGGAACGACCCACACACCCTATATGGATTCTTACCCTCATCGACAGACCAAATTATCTTGTATAGTTTATCTAGAATCATTATCCGCAGGTAGATCCTATCCCCCTATCATCAATAGTGATTCCATAATAAACGTTCTCATTTGCACACCCATGTTCATTACCCTTACTTGTACTATCAAGGCACAAACGAGCAATGAAATGACACAAATATCCTAGCCACTAGTTTTTGATCTATGTTGAAAATTAATCCCCTTGTCTCCCATTATATATCCTCCATTATTCTCAAGTAGGAGTGCACTTCACTGCACCGGACCCCCTTCAGATATTTAGGAGGCCGGACAAGAAACCTCTGGTCTGAATGGTAATTCAGGAATTTCATGAACCACACTTTAATGAGGACATATCTCACTGACTGATTTTCAACTCATGGAAATAGGTCCATCAATGCCTATTCCTATGGTGTAATCTGATCTAAGTCCTCCCATGTATTCATGGCAGTAAAAAACTCTTCATATACTCCTCCCAATATTAGGGCCACCCCCCAAGATTCTGTGAAGGTCATAGAGGCTGATACTGACCTCCACTTGGTGTAGATGAAAGGTTTTTGTACTCAATGAACACTTTCTAAGAAACTCCGTCACCAGTTTTTTTGGCTAGTAGATATGTAATTGAGTGGACCATGCCACCTCATTCAATCCCACTCACATCACCTCTACGCCAAACTCTTCAAGGGAGGCACATAACTAGTAGACCCAGACCCAATCATCTGTTATGTTTCCTCCCTAGGGAAAATCCCACTCATATGTCCTCCCCTTCTCTGGTTTCCCCAAGGATGCCTTTATAATGATGGGCTAATATGGGGGAGATACCTCTATTTGAAACTCATTCCCATCAATGTTGATAATATGGTTGTATAAGAAATCAACTTTGATAGAAGTATAGGCCTCCCAAGTATTACTGTCGGCCTCCCTGAACAACTAGTTTTAGAAACGACATACTCTTAATCTAATAGGCTGGCTCTTCTATACATCCTTCAGGAATAAAACATCATTCCTCGGACAAAATCCATATAGAGGGAACCTTTTTCATATAGGTTAATTCTTCTAAAATTTTGACAGGAGCTCTAACAGGGATTCTTTCTCTGAATGGCTCCACGCACATTCTCCAATCCCCAGGTTATCAGTTATCTATTCCCTCTATGCAGCGTCCATAAGGACCCCCCCTAAGAATCTTCATGGTGGACCATTTGATGGACAACATTAGAATGTTTTTTTATGGATCATGAGGCTCGATCGCGAAGATCGATCACATAGCTCGATTGAGGAGGTTGATCATTGAAATAAGTCACAAAAAATTACCACAAACCTCGTAGAAACATGTTTCAGAGTGCACACCAAAAGTGTCAGAAGGCTTATTTTGCATCGCGGGGTAAAAAGGACCCAATTTTCAAATGACAGTCATAGTGTATTTTTAGCTTCACAAATTGTGATCGCAATCGAAAAAAATTATGGAGATGAGTAAGGAAAAAATTGGGTTCATCCACCCTATTTATAGGTGATAAACCTTAACCTTAAGGTTTCACCTATCACGGCATGCTTCGCAGCATTCTCAACCCATGCATTGACCTCATTACACAACCCTATATCACTATATTACATTCCGATTATCCTAATTTTTTTTTCTGATTTACCCTTACACTTAGACCATCGTTTTCTCCTTGGAACTATTTCTGATTGGTGGGGAGATTTTTTGGTGCCAAGATATGTATAGATGAAAATGATGCAAAGAGGAAAAAATTTCCAAAGGTGTTTCCTCGGGAAGCTCATTCATAGAGCCTTTCTGCACCATGGCCTTCAAGGTTCCCCTCAGCACCGCAACTGGGCCAAAGCCGCAAAACCCCTCTACAGTCGCTGCAGAGTAAAATTGGTGTTAGAATCTATTGTTATGTTGTAATTAACAGAGATATCTACACTTTAGAGGGAACCATATCACATCTATAATCACATATAAATTGAAGGAAGCCTTATTGAGTGCCATAGAGAGAATTTAGAGGGACTTTGGGTTGAGAAGGGGATGATGGTCGACTCTATAGTTACAACAAACTTGACACAATCTGCGACAAATCATAGAGCACAACGTGGATTCACAACAACCAATCAGAGATCTATGCCACCTCTAGTCAATAAATACTAGGCTTCCTTGAGGCCCATATGATGGATTCCCTGGCCATTTTCCTTGTCAGCTTTGAAATTTTGAACAACCTATGCTATGTGAATCATTGATAAAAATGAGCTCTTTGACATACTTGATCATTGAGAAATGATTTCACCTTATATAAAAAACAACCACTCTTCCTGCAAAGATACCCCTTGCAGATCCCACATGCTATTCCAAAGGAAGGAGATCCCTAATGGGACTCAGATCGTCACATAGAACTCATGCTTCACAAAGAACCTTCTATACACATGTGAAGCTTATACTATTCTAAGATCATTATGGTTTGAAAAGTACATTACTTTATAGTTCCATGATTTGGAAGGCACCCATGCTCTGTGAATTAGTACTCCATGAAATAACTTTCACTTCAGGAACCACCCTTTATATACATGTATACCCTACGACTAGGCTAGGACACTCCAATTTGCAAAGAACCCACCTTCACTATGTCCCTCCATCTAGTGAAGAACCATAGCTTGACTATTTCACTTCCTGTGACCCCCTTTTCATCACAAACCCTTCTCCCATACGACCCCCATGTTTTTTTAATTTGATTTCAAGGTCCTGTGGGTAGTACTTCATGTTGTATTTCATAGACCTGTGTTTCTTCATATAGGCACGATAATGAATATTGATTTATTACAGAGGCACACTAATATGATGCACTCAATGGATCACTCCATCACATAACCTCCCCATGGCATTGATGATCCATTCACTTCCCAAAGAGTGGGTGGGTATCAATTATGTATGTACTAGGGGTGCAGAGTGAACTCGCCCTGTCTGAGCTATAGGGTGTTAAAATACTAAGAACCATCATTCTCAGCACATGATGTTAATCTGTGGCTACTCCCCATGTAATATATGCGTGGCACCCCACATAGGATATTTTCTATGTTCCCTCATCAAAACTAGAGTGAGATATTCTTTACATGGAATGAGATCCTCTTTGCTAGAATGACATCTGTCCATGGAGAAGGGAATCCATCATGGTGTAAGCACATAGAATTTTTTGTTGGAGGTAACATCACTTATCCTACAATTTTCATTCATGCCCAAAGACTAAACGAGAGATGGGAAGAGAGACCATCATCACCCTATCCCTATCTCTCTATGATTTTCTCCACTAGACCTCCATCTGGTAGTAAGTACCAATTCACATATCCCTAGGATTCTAACCACACAGAAGCCCTTGTTTCCTCACTAGGAAACTAACCACACAAAAGCCAATGTTTCCACTTTGGGACACAAACCACGTGTTATCCCTACCCTATTTATCACAGACACACCTTTCATGACAGGATCGTCAGGTCTTTGATTCTTCTTTATTTTCACACCAAACATGTATTACATGAGATTTGAGTATTAATCGACCATGAAATCCTCCCCAGGATGTCTTTTCACGTAACCCCCAAACAACCATTTCGATCTAAGTGGAATTTGATCCTTTCCTTTTCCATGCATGGTACTTAGGAAGCCACCATGAGGTTAAATACCAACACCCATTGGTCCCGACCACTTCATGATGATTTACCCTCATCCCGTATGATGTTAAATTGTATCTCCCTTGTGTCTTGTATTACTTTAAACTATATTCATTCAAACTATGGGTTTTTTGATCCCTATATCCAAGACTAGGTACATATGAGGCCCCCATGAGGTTCAACCATTCCAATTGTAAGCCATTGAAGTCTCCTTCTAGAGGATAACCATTATAGTTACCTTCTAATGGTACACTATTGAGTCCCCTTCCAGCATTAAGCCATTTTAGTACAATTCTTGTGGTTAGATATTGAAGTCCCCTACAAGCGGTAAGATATTTTAGTCCCAATCATGGGGTAAGTCGTTGCAGTCCCCAATCCCATATGAACAACATGGGTTTCACCCCTATTTCCTAGAAATGGTATGTAGGAATCCTCTCTGAGGTTCAATAAAAAAATGGTAAACTTCAGGGTCCTATTTGTTGGGACCCCCATCCTTGGTCTTTCATAGTGGAATGATACCTATTATAGGAATGCTAACCATGCATATTCCCTACACAACCCAAAACCATCCGACCAAGAGCTCCCATCTTATGATGGGATCCTAACCACTAGTAACCACCAATATACCTCTGGGTCACTGTCCTTTGGGCTCACCCTGATTCATCACCCCTTTGAACTATATGATTTTGATCCCTATATCTCAGGATAAGGTATATTGGAAACCTAACTAAGGTTCAACCCCAACTGATGGAAAACTACGGTATCCCCTTTTAAAGATCAAGGCATCCTCAGATCCATCTTAATTGGACATATTGAACCTCTTATCTAGTAGGATTCTCAAGTGCTCCCCCTGAGGATGTTCCCATTAGATCCACTACTGTTAGTGTTCTGATCAGTTTTATCTGTATCTTCTATACATTAAACTCATGGCATACCCTGTGTTAAACATAGGAAGTAGAAGAAAACCTCGAAGACATGACTGTGGAATATATTTCCCTGCACTCGATGTGGGATTCCTCAGGACTTTGTGCCCTCAAGAATCCCTATCATAAGGATAAGAAACCTAGAAACATTAGTGTTCCAACAACCACACACTCCAGCGGTTTCCAATGTGAATACTCCCCTGATCAAATGTTATTAACCTGATTTTTCCCCTTGGAATTTCCTGACTGAAGGCGTGTAATTAACTGGTGTAAAAAATATATGACAGTTGGAAGAGTTTAATGAATATCATCATAATGTTTAAGGGAGACCCAGACTAGATAATGAGTTATGAGGAAAAATCCACAAAAGGAGAGACCAAAATATCATCATCCTGTCTTGATCATGGAGTTAATTTCCTTGAAACTGTGATAGATGACAATCAAATTTTAAAATAGGGAATGCATGCCAACATCCAGCACATGCTCCATAGATGGATGTGTGCCCTGGTGAAAGAGTTAGAATCATAATTCATACCACATTCCTTTGTATATTTAATGTATGTCAACACCTAATGGGTTTAGAAATAAACATTTTCATTTTCATTGGGATATTGTATATGATGATATCCTCAATGTAGTGAATAAGTTTTTTAATAATGAATATATACCCTATGTTGTTAATGATAAAATTATTAGTCTAATTCCAAATAGGGATAGTGTATTGATATTAAATAAATCATAAATTTTTCAATTTGTAACATTTTATCAAATGTGATCAAAAAAATAATTTATTTGAAGATGGTATCAATTTCTTGGGGATTTGTTTTTTCCAATCTATTTGGATGTAAACCTAGAAGGAGAATCCTAAAATTTCCTTTTCACTACTTCAATATTTTTTAAAAATTTGAATAATAAGGAGAAAGATGGGGAAATTTCCTATAATATTGACACCTCAATGTATTTAGACAATATTAAATGGAGTTTTATAATATATAATCTTAGAATGTAGGTATTCTATAGTATCTTAATAAATCTTATTATCAATATTCTAACAGTTCTAGGGTCTCTGTTATTGTTAATGGGTCCCCCAATTTTTTTACACCCAAAGATATCCGGTCAATGGGGGCCCCTCTCTATCCTTCTCTTTTTTATAGTTGAGGAATATTTCAGTTTTTTTATTAATGATCCTGTGTAGGCTGACCATTAGAGAAAAAATATGTATGGAAGGTATTTTTTCACGCTTATGCATCACTTTTATGTTTATGACATTATTTTTTATTAAAGTAGCTAACTGGAGAATAAATTACTGTATTCAAAATATCATTTCTCAATAATAATATGTTTTTGGATTGGTTATATGTTTGAATAAGTCCCTTTTCAAATTTGGATATGGAATTCTCATCACCAAGAAGAACAAAATTCCTAGAACACCTGGAGTTAAAAAGGAAACTCTTAAATTCCCATACCTTATGGTTCCACTTTTTTGGGGCACAATCACATGATTACAACATTAGATTATTTACTCTATAATCATTTGTCAGATGGAAATATAGAAGGGAAAGACCATGTCTCAAGAAGTGAGTTTTTTTATATTTAATTTTGTGATATATTCAATGATTTTCTATACTTAATCTATTTATAAATAGATGAAACCTATCATTAAAAAGATTTAAGACATGATTATAAATTTTTTATAAACTTGTTCTATATTTTAATAGAATTTCATTATAGTGGTTTTATGGAAGGTTTCATTCCAATTATAGAAGGAGGTTTGGGTGTTAAGAAATAGAAAATATTCAAGGACACACTTCTCGGTAAATTTACATGGAATCTATTGGAATATAATGATAGATATTTAGAATTTATATCTAATATATTATAATAAAAAATTTATAATGGGCACTCTATATAAATTTCATAACCAAACCGTTCAACCATTAAACACTCTTATAATGAGTTTATGCAGTTTTGAATGTTGACTTTTAGTAATCATTATACCCTTATCTTCTGGATCCTATCCTAGATGGAAAATCTAGTCGATGATTTGATTAACTTCCCACATAATATGGAGTAGATCTCAATATTTGATTATAAATTCAATTGAATTATGGAAGGGAATTCTTCTTTCTCATATTATGTAAAAATTTCAGAGGTATGTACATGTTGATATTGTCTTGCTACAGTGGGTTAAAAACACTACTGGGATGTTTAGGGTTAGAGGGTATTATATATATAAAGGTGTAAGAAACTCCAATGTTCTAATGTGGATACAGTGTTTTAGACATCCCTTCATTTCCCCATCTCACTTTATTCTCAAATGAAAAATATAGAGGTACCTACTACCTCATACAATTCTATTATAGATTGTTGGGGTTCAGATTATGCATGTATGTCATCTCAGTTCGAACTCCAATGGGTCAATTGGACATTTTTTATCTCTCTTGGATTAATATGAATATTATTGGAGTCTATTCAATCTTTCATTGGATTCATTTTGAGGCTGGAGAGAATTAAAGAAGTAATGAACTCTATCTATAAATATAGTCCCAAAAAGCATATCCAGGGAATGCTGAAATAAATATCAACTAGTGTAATTTAATATATTTGATATTAATAAATTAACATGATTTTTTAAAATACAAATAAATATTTTTATGAAAGGATTACATCCATTTATAGGAAGGTCATGGATTCATCTATGGTCCAAACAGTTTCCTTGAATTTTGATCTTTTTGATCTTTTTATTTTGAGATCATTTGGTGTTACTAGAAGGGTCAAGAGTCTATTTGTATTAAAATACATTAGATTTATTCCCTTAATATCCTCAATATTGAAAGAGAATGTATATGTTGTGGAATCAGTTCAACTAGGGTCCTTAGTTTGTGAATGTGTTTTCCCACTCATCATGACTTTATTATAGTTGTTTCTATCAATTTATTGGTAACATGTCTTCTCATGAAGTTTAATTTTGGGTGATGAATAAAGCTATTATGTATTAATTTCAACATGAATAGAAATATAATTAGGTAAAATATAATTCTACATTTATTTTAAACTTTTTTAAAAACTCGATCAAAGAATTTTCCATGGTGAATTCTTCCCTACTGGATTTAATGTCTTCAATTAATTTACCAGATTAATTTGGATGTCACTCATGTTTTTAGGGAAGAAAACCAGGTTGTAAATGATATACCAAAATTGTAAATTGGGGTGTCAATATCAAGATGGTATTTTATAATCCCAAACATATGCTCTCATTATTTTGACTCCGATCCATATGGTTTTGTATTTATTGCCTATGTGAACCCCCTTGTAATGATACTCCTTATATATTTTAATAAAATGTTTTAGGAATGGGTATTTCCCGTCTCGTAAAAATATTTGATTATGAATGGTTTGCAATTAATTATTTATTGATATTAAAAATTAATGGAGGTAAAATTTGTTATTATTTAAAAAATATTATATGTTTTTTTAGAATTATGTGATCATGGTATAAATATAAAAATTTAAAAGATATTTTTATTTTTAATTTTTTTATAATAGTAATTATATTATAATTTCTATAATATAATATATTTCTATTGGTAATTCCATGTAATAATAAATTTGATAGAGTTCATGTTGAAATGAATATATAATTTTTATAGTAAAAATTATATAGTTCCAATAATTTTAAATCTGTAAATTATAAAAGGTATCATAATTCTCATTTATTTATGTATTGTACATAAATACTTCTCTCATGTTCAAATATTTTAAATTTTAATTAATTTTAATATTATTCCCTACTATATTTTTGTTCTGAAAATTATTTCAAGAATGTGAATATTTTTATGCTATAGTATAAAATATTAAAAATAATTGAATATAGAACCTTTTATTAAATTATAGTATTGAATCCATAATGAGTAAATTTTTTCATCTCCCATGACCATAACTTCTGATTGAAGTTATTATCTTGAATTTATTTATTAAATAAATATTTTTTACATCATGTGTTAATACAGTTATGATGAATGTTATTCTCTCTTGAGTAATGAATTCTTGATGGTGGGACATGGGGATATAGTACCTACTTTAACACCCCACTATTTCATAGTACGTTATCTCTTTAAAGCAATTCAATAGCTTGGGTTACATGAAAACCCGAGTTCAAGCACATCACGACCTATCATACTAGCCATTTAAAAAGAGGTTATAAAATGTATTAACCAATTTTTTAATTTTATATATATTTCTTATATAATTTTAAAATTCATCTTATGTGTTTCATAGACATAATATAATGACAAAATTTATTTTTTCAGATTAAACATGTATTTTACAAAAAATGTTGTTTTCACCTTTTAATGGTGAACCCCTTTTTTAAATAAAATATTTGAAACTTTTATATATCATATTTAATGAAATTAAATTCTTTTCTATAAGTGGGATATAAAACATAGTTTTGCTAATTTTTTCGGACTTTTTTGATAACATTTATATTATGGTGAATAGTGAAAAGTATTGAATTTAATTAAAAAAATTTTTTTAATTGAAATAATTTAGGTGTTAAATTATACATTTGAGTGGTTTTAAAGTATAATTAGATTATATTTTTATAATTTAATATTATTTATGTCATTAAATGTTATTTCAAATTTATATTGTACATAATCACATGTCTATCTTTTAATAGTTTTTAAATTTTAAAAACCTGCTTTTTTGTTCTCAAAATGAGATTTAATATTAATTTAATTTATGAAATGTCTAGAATTATAATTTGGTAAAATAGAAAAAAAAATTAACTTGGAATATGAAAATTATTTTAGAGTGAATTTTTGGTACATTTCTAAAAACAATCAATTTTATATGATTAGTGATAACAACTTCATTTTTGTTTAAAACCACATTTTTATTTTAATAATTATTTATTTTATTTAAATATCCTTCAGAAAAAATAGATACATAACACCTATATAAGTTCAATGTAATTCATTGAAATTTTTTATAATAAAATTAGATGTATAAAATATTATTGAACTTTTTAACGTGTTTTAACCACCTCTAAGAACATTTCCAAATCTACATAAAAAATAATTTTACCGCTTCTATGAATTGAATTTCAAAAATCTGAGTGAAACTATTTACATCAGTAAGAAAAATTTTGTTCAATTGGTTGAAAATAATTTTTGTTGAATAGTTACTGTTGAATTTAATTTACCACCGTTAAAAGTAAATAGGGTAATTAAATGTAAAAATAATATTATAATTACCCTAACACTCATTAAAATTCTATTAGATAAGTGTTTTTTGAACTAAATAATCCATAGGAATAAAATATGATCCTATTTGATCCACTTGTATTAAATTAGGGCATTTATTAGTATTTTTTTAAAGAAGAGTTAAAAGTGTTAAATTCAATGTTTAATAACTAAACAATTTATATTATAGAGTTATAAATAAGATAAATTTGACTATAAATATTAAATAGAAATCTAAAAAGTTTTCCTACATCATGGTATTTTATTTAGATTTTTTTACATAAAATAATTAATTTCTTTCTGACACAATGATGATGTAGTAAATTCCTTATTAATGAATGGTTAAAATAATTGATATTATAAATATCAAAATAAATATAAATTGAGACGGTTTATACATTTCAAAAATTTTATAGGTTAATATTCTATGATATGGATTATTAAATTTATTTTTATGTAAACATGTTTTTTTTTAATTTTCACAAACACAAAATACTAAATAGTGTCATAATTGACATAAATGAGTTTTTAAAACAAATAATATATTATTAAATGATATAATATTCTTTAAAAACTAAGGTTCCGAAAAAGGACTTATATAATGATAGATATTTCATTAATGAACCAGTTGAGTTTCTATTGGAATTTTATAATATTTTTATAAACCATGTAATATAAAAATACAAGAAGGCATTGTAAAAGTTAAGCTATCTAACTAGGAGTCAAATCTAAAAGAAAAAGTTATTATGGTGATCTAAACCTCTCGAAAACAAATTAGTTGAGTGGGTATTCCACCTATACCTACCATACCCTCGAAATAAATAATTTTGGAGCCATTATTTACCGAATAGTATTGTATAATAAAATAATATTTCAATATTTTCATAATGTAACCCTCACCTCTCTTATAAAAGGGAACTTCCCCTTCTCTCAAAATCACATCTTCAGTGCCATTTTTCTCAACCAAACCCAAATATAATATCCTCCCAACTACCATTACTTAAACATAGATTCCTTACATTTATTATAAACCCATCGTAAGGTGCAATTTTTATCAAATCAAATGGAAGATCCCGATGAAGAGGTAATTATTTCATCACCTCTTTCAAACTTCTATTCTTCTTCCTCTTCCTCTCTCTTGGGTGTTTCCATTGAAAATAATAAATATAGTGCCTTTTACATAATGGGATGTTATTATAAATAGGATACAACCATATTAATTATCCTATCCATCCTACGAATGACAATGTCACCATACGTGCATACATATGGCTTACTGTCTCCACGTCGTGGTGTAGTTTGTTATTCAACACTTCATTATTTGGATGGGTATAATAATGAGTATAATTGATGTAAATAATAAATATGACATTTTAATTATTATTTATATATAATATAACATCAAATTTCTTACTATTTCACCATCAATAAAATGATATCATCGCTTTTGTGTACGTATAGCTTACCATCTCCACTACACAATGAGATTCATGTCCACATTCACCATTTTAAAGATAATTAAAAAAATATTATTAATAATTATTTAATATATGATATAATAGTAAAAGTTTAAATAAATATATATATATTAGTTTGTGTGTTAGTGTGTGTGTGTATTTACATATATATCATTCACATACTTTCGTTAAATACGATATGAAAAAGGAAACATCGTTTATGCAGACATACGACCCACGGTCTCCGTAAATTGTGTTTTTTTATCATATATCTATATATTATACATATTTAGATTATGAATATATATATGATAAATATAAATTTTCTAATTTCTGGAATCAATTAAATCAGTATATAAGTGATATGATCAAGAATATTAATTTAAAACAAGTACGATAGAGAGAGAGATTATTTCCTGAAATTTTTTTAAAATAGAAATTATTACTAAATGGTTAATATAAATAAATAAATGAATAAATTATGATATGATAAATATTAATATTGATCTAGTATAATTTAATAACATACTATGGTCATTATACAAGAGGTTAAACATACCCTTGACCAAATGAATTTACAAGGTAAGGTTTATTTACTCAATTTCATTCTTATTTGGGATTATTTATCAATGCATATATACTGAGAATGAATTTGACTTAGTAAGTGATGGGTTGGGGCATCTATATACCCTTGATGCATTAGTAGGTCTCATGAGACAAACTAGTATCTTGGCATAAGACCTTGAAAAAATATTATTTGTAGTCTGGGCACATGGCCAGGACTATGGGGTCACGATGTTTGGAATTATCCATTCCATCATTTAGAGATTAGATATTGATATTACATGTGATTATTTGACTATTATAATATCCATGTTAAAAAGTAAATTGAATTATTTTTTTATCTTTTCCATATTATGAAAAATGTTTTGTTTAAAAGCCTTGTGTTTTAGTCTTATATATTTCCTTAAATGTTTATGCCTATTTATGATAGTTTTCACTATATTGTTATCCTTACCTAGCATCTAAGCTCACCGATTTCTATGTTTTATTTTTCCTAGGATTAGAATATATATATTACAATTAACCAGTAGGAATAGGATAAGGGATATTAGTGTATTCAAAGGGGACACAATGTTGTTGTATTTTTATTTCTTAATGTAATGTAAAACATATGTATGTATCTAGTACCTCCAAGTCTACAAAACTAATCAGTCAATTTAGACATGATATCTTGTGATCATTCCAATGTTATGTAATAATGCATAGACACTGGGTAACTAGGGTCGGGGTGTTACATCTACCAACCTACATTATTATTCCTTATCTAGGCTAGTAAATGAGGTTGATTATCTATCATTTCAATATTACCCATATTGAAAAACCATTCATTTACACGAATTTTACTTATAGACAATTAATATGACGCATATCTAAATATATTAATAATTTTTATATAATATTTTGGGAAAATAAAACATACTTATAGTCTTTTTGAAGTTCTACAGATCAAAATGGTAAGAAATTTTTTTTTTGTGGAGTGAATATGATTCCAAAATAAATTTTAAGAATCATGCATTCATAAAACATAATAACCTATGATAATATGGGGAGATTAAATACCCTTCAAATACAACATGTCATATTCCTTCAAAAAATTACATTATTCAAAACCTATGACATCCTTCTGGGTAGAATTATTCCATATCTTAAGTCCCTTATATTATTATGTGTTTGATAAGAAATAATGGGTGATACTAGATTCTCTAAGGGTAGTTTTAGGTCATGTAAAAATTATTCTGGATTTTCTTTTTTTCCTATTCTTGGGATTTTAATTGGCTTACACTATATGGGAATAAATAAATGTTAGGATACAATTGGAATGGAGTTTATTTTATCTATATGATGAATTATAAAAATGGTTTTCAACTCAATGATCGAACAATAAAATATTATATGAGACAGATGATTTCGTACCTAAATTATTAATTGGTAAGATGAATACCCTAGCAGTCAAAATATATATTGAAATATGGATCATCGACTAATAATGGAAATGATGTATTTTAAATCATATCATCATTTTAGTGGGAGAAATTTTAAAAAATTAATTATTAAATGCTAATTTATAACTGCTACCCATATGATAAAAGATTTTTATACAGATAATATCAACATCAATATCACCAAGATAAACTTTATAATTAATACTTGAAAGGTGGAAATATAAATTAATATATTCATAAGACTGGTAAATCAATAAAATTTCTTTTTCTAGGTTGGTATCTTATAAAAATTTCTTATATAAAATAATATGTGTCAAAACAGTTCCTTTCTCAAAAATAAAAGTGTTCAACTAAATTAATATGTTGATCTAAATTGTAATTGAAGAATATGTTGAATAATTTAATGGTTTCTAGGGAATTATATGCAATATGACCAAAGGAATATTATTATCCACTAATATACAAAATCAAATTGGTTACATAAAGTTATATTCCAAATAATTTAATATGTTAAATGACAGGGAATGATTAATAGATTACATAAACGTTTATATAGTATAGTTATTTTTTTATTATTTTGATAGGTATATGATATCAATGATATGTATTAAATTATGTTATAAATATACTCAAGGATAGAATATGAAAATATATTAATCTTGAATTTTTTTTAACAAATGGAGAAAATGATTTTCTCCATTGATAACATAGATACATAAATCATTGATGAACCCATCATGGTATATATATTTTATGCCATTTATCACTCAAAATGATCATTTTAAAAAATAATTGTTCGAATAAAATGTTATGGGTTGTTTATACAGTGGTTTTCTAATTTGTTATATTATGTAACATGCTCTAATGGGAGACATAAATATATTTATTCTAGTTTGGTAATTTTTAATGTTTTAATTCAAGGGAATGTTCTAACAAATTATTCTAATTAAATATAATTTTACATTATATTCTCAAAGTATTTATAATAGTTAAACTATGCATACTATGTCTATATTTGTCTACAATCTGGATAGGACTATTGATTAATGATTAAAAAAATAGAATTAACTTTAGTTTAAAATTTATAAATTATTTCATGGAGAATACAATAAATGGTTTTTTTAAATATATGGTTTTGAGGAATGATGAGACATAATTCAACATTATTTAACCACCCATAATTTATGCGAGGGAGTTTTGGATACTCCATTGAATTTCTATGTTAATAATAAATGTTTTAGAAGTTAATTATTTTTTCAGAAGGGTATACTATAAAAAATATAGATTACACATATTTGATAAATATACTAGAGATTAAAAGAAATAGAATAATGGATTTACCTTATTCAATAAATCCATGCAAAAAAATTATAAACGTATTAATGTAGAGGATGGAGTCAATATTTGATGAATCTAGGTAAAATATGGATTTCTTCATCAAATTTCACTTAACTGATAATTAGAGATACTTGAAAAATATATTTATTATAAAAAAGTTTTATATAAATAAATAAATACTTAGGATTTATGATATACCAATTTTTATGACATGTATTGAGAATAATATATAAAAAATGTGTTTTATCTTGGGAATATGTTTATCCAGGTATTTTTTAAAATATATAGGAATATGTTCCCACAAACCATTAATGATACATTTTTATTAAGACTTATTTTAAAATTTAAATAATTCCAAAAACATTGTATTGCATATAAGATATGGAAACATTATATTACATATTTTATATTCCCACTAAAATGAAATAAATATTAATTTTTATCATAAATAGATTGTGTATACTAGAATGGTTCTTTGGGAAAACAATTTCTATTAGGAATGTTTAAGTATGTTAAGAATTGTATTTTTTTCAAAATTTACAAATAAAGGAAAAGTATAATATAATGTGAATGCGTTTTCTACTAAATATCCAAAAATGATTAAGATATGTGATCGTAAATAAAATTTTAAATTGCTACATTATGTTACTATTTATAAAGTGGATATCACTATTATAATATTATAAGATTAATGTTTTTCTACATAATATCCAAAAAGAGTTAATGATATATGATGATAGAGAAAAATATGAAGAGTTAAATTTAGTAATCATTAGAATGAAACACATTATTTCTTGAATGTTTATACCAACAAAAATTTAAAATTTAATTAAATTTTATATCATAAAATAGACTTGGGTGTGGAAATAAAGATATATTAAAAGGGTTAATTTTTTTACTAAAATGTGGTTTTGACTATATCAAAAAGGTGTTTAACATTACCAGTCCATAATAATGTATGTAGTTACATTATTTCAAGGAAATGTTTTCATTGGATATGATTGCAGGGATGATGATGATGAACATTTAATGTCCTTTAAGTATTAAACAAATGTTTACATAATAATAATTGTTAATTTGTAGTTACATATTTTTGTGTACATTCAGTAACATTAATGGTTCATAATATGATTTTGAATTCTAACTATTATTCAAGATGGAAAATTTCATAGATATTTCTCATTAAAGAGTTTAGTGATAGGGTTTTGTTAGATAAGTCACATAGAGATATTAAATAGACAAATATATTTGATAAGTGTATTATATAATATCTTATGTGATAAAAAACATATAAACTGTGGAATAAATATGTTTCAAATTTGATTTCATCACATATGATTTGAAAAATTGGTTCTTATGTTTGTTTTATTATGTATTCGTAAAATAGTTTTAGAAAATTAAATTGTATAATAATTTAAAAAACCCAACAATTGTTTTCGTTATTTGAATTTATATACATATATATATATATTGTGAAGTGAAATTATAGTTTTCCTCTAAACTTATTAATTTTAGTTTATCCCTAATAAATTTTGATTCATATAATGTTATCAGTTATGATGAAATGTTAATATTTTAGGAGTGTGGGTTTTTTTAGATATATAAAACATACTAATGTTGCCTAAAACCTAAAATATGATTCTTTTTTTGAAATGAAGGGGCAGATATGTATACTACCTTGAGTGTCATATAAAGATGACTTAGGCATATTAGGTGTGCCAGGATCAAATATTTGTCCTAACTACCCAAGGTTGGTGAGATAACCAGCAAGAGAACATTCATTATTTGATACCCTAATTACATAAGCTAATAAATGAACTCTGTATATCATAGGGTGTTTTGGTATTTTGTTGATCTTGTCATGATCTTTATAATAAATTTATAGTTTCATCAATCTATCTTGGTTTTAGGAAGAATTAATAGCTTCACACTAACGAGGCACACATGGATGAATGAAACCCTTTTCAAGATTATCGTGATGTGTTATCTTAAATTATGAAATCTCACTCCGGGCTATTCTATATGTATTTATTAAAATAGATGAAGCATAAGATATGAGTTATAACAGGAACACAAATTCATGATTTGATTGAATATTTGGAAACTCTTCCTGTTATAAATCATAAAAATACCATACAATAGGCATATAATTGATTTTAAATTTCATCCCAACCATCTATAAAAAATGACCCTTTTGAATAGAAATAAAGACACATAAAATGGTTTTTATTTCTGTAAAAATATTTTATATGAAATTTCACATATTATGGTTCTTATGAGGGTTTGGAATATCAATCATGGCTTCTCTTACTTGGAAATTGATTTGTGTTTTATGTTTATAAATCCAATCCAATATTCCGATAAAATCTAATTAAACTATAGAGTGAATAAAAAAGTTTTTAGTGAAAAAATTCCCAAAAACATCAATTAGAGAAAAATCATACACCTGAAATATGACGATCATACCATAGGGGATAAAATTTTAACTCAACAAAAATTTATTTGTTGATATGAATTAACATTCTTTAATACATTCCCTAAAATACATTAATTCTTGTCAATTAGATTAAATAGTTTATATCAACATTTAATGATACCTATTACTACCTCAATTTTATCAGCCTATCACCAATCCCATACTAAATCCAAAATTGATATCATGCCCATCAATCAACATTATGAAGAGTGATTAATCATAAAAAATTATTCAATGGATGTGTAAATCATGGAACCTTATTTCCAAAATTTGACACCATAGGTTTATCCAAGGACATTAATGGTTATAAAGTATTTAAATTCTCCATGAAGGATCACAAATATTTGGTGAATTTCCTTAAAATATCCCCATGGAGTTTTATACTCGGTGGGTAGAGAGAAGTTTTTTTCATGTACTATGTGATGATCAAGTCTTGCTAAATGCACCTTTTTTGGATTTATTAACCCAATATAAAATTATTCCATAGCCATAATTATTTTAAATTCCAAGACATGGATATAATTTCCTGGAAACCACTCACTCTATCCCTTACTAAAATTATAGTACATTCATTAATACATAGATATATTCTCATGGTTCTCATAATTCTTTTCTTAACCATGTTTTTAATGGTTTATGTAAACCTTACTCTGATACCAATATTAAAGACCCATAAATATTGAACATCGATATTAAATATTAATTTAAGAATATTCATTACCAAACATAATGATAAATTCCATAATCATATATATCTAGTGTTATTTGAACCATGGAGACATTAGAAACTAGTTCATAAGTGTTCCTCATAATCTCCCATATAGTTCCTCATAATTATCATTATTTTTATATATATCATACATACATTACATCAAAATATAGTGAAAGTAATCCTCATAAAAGAAGATCATATATGCTCATTAATGTTCAAAAATGGATATATCAATGATTATATTAGAAAAACACAAGTATATGGGTATGTGAACATGATTTGTTTTTGAAAACTATACCCAACATACCATAGATCATAGTCTTGAGACATGGAATAAATCATGAATGATAATAAGATTTTATTGATAAAATAGTTAGAAAACATAATCCATGAGAGCAAGAAATTGGAATTATTCATATATGTTTTGAATACACATAATCATATAAATTCATTTCCTTCGTATTCAAGGATTACTACGAACACTATTATAGATGTATGGTTTCACTCCATAAACCATTGTTGTTTTTGTGGATCAATCATAAGAAAATCTTAGTAGAATGATTCCCTTGATTAACTAGTGTCACTCCCAACATCAACACTTTTTATTTCTTAAGATTTAAATATTTACCCAATTAATTTGAGAGAGATATATATCCCACCTATCATATAAAAAAAATCATAAAAATGTGTTTCCCAAGATCAAATTAATATCAGTATCTATGAATACATAAAAAAATTGGTTTCATAAACACATCATCAAATCATAACAAATGGTAATGAAGTGGTTTTCATAAAAATTAAATTATATAATGACCAATATAAAGTAAATTTTCAAATCATAATTTAATAATAATATAACCCATATAAAGAATATTGAATTCATAACTATCACATTAATTCATCATAGCACCCCCATTAAAAATATAATAGGTTTCACACTCATCATGTCATGATAGAAAATTCATGAAGAATTTTTTTATAATGGAATTATATTATAACATCCATAATAAGAAGAATTTTATATAAAATAAAGTCATATTTTTTGAAAAATTAATTAAAAAGATCACATTCAAAATTTATGGAGGGAACTGACAGTTTTTTATTTAAAATTGTATTTATTAAAACAAAATGTTCACAGAAAGAATTAATAACCTAATATTTTAAAATAATATTTTAAAATTGTAATGAATGATTTAAAAATTTTATTTTTCATGAAATTATAAAATACGATTCATTTAATATACATTAAAATTAATATTTCATTCAACTTTCAAAGAAATATTTAATAGGAAAATGTTCATAAAATGAAAAGATGCTTACTTTTTTTGTGGTTTGTAAAAATGAATACTTGTAAAAAATGGATTTAAAACATAATTGGAAACTAATAAATACTTTCGTCAAATTTTTTTTAGAAAACATAGACCAAGAAGAAAAATGATTTTTGACTGAATGAAGAAAAAATTTAGTTCTTCCATATAAACATTTTTTTTGAACTCATCAGTACATAAAAATAGGTAAATGGAAGTAATAAAAAGTATTTTCACTATATAACCATATTAGTTTATATTAATTGGAATTTTATTAGTTATTTCATAGTATCTCATAATTTTATGTATAATCATAAACAATCGTGATAATCAATGAGGATGAAACAAAGCACCTTTACAATATTGGTTTTTTTGAATCATAAGAGATATGAAATGATAACATTAAATAAAACATTAAACTCCATAAAAACAAATAAATAAAATGTATATACTTTTAGTGTTATTGTATATAATCCATAGGAAATATGTTAATTTCAAATCATAACAAATATCCAAAATAGGATAGTTTGAGATGAATTTCCATTACCTTAGGTGTCAGCTTTATTTATATACATCCAAATATAATTTATAATAAATATAATTTTATTGTAAATATATTAAATAACAATTTTTTATCATTATTGATATCATTAGGTTATGACCTATTATAACCTATTTATTAATGACTCGTTATTAATACCATGCTCCTTATAATAACTCCTTCCTTTTCTATTTATGTTTATGTTTGGAATTTTTGGACCTTTTACGTTGATCATGGTTTCATATACACTAAAATTTTACAAAAGATATATATATCATTTATATAAATTTGATATTTATTTTTATTAATCCATTTATGGTATATAAATAAAATATAATGCACCATTCATTAAGATGTTAGTCCATACGTACAAATGAACACTATTTCCATTTTCTCAATAGATGAAATGAAAAAAAATTAAATAATATATTAAATTTCAAGAGTAATTTATATGTTATAAATATCCCATTTTTCTATTAAACCTATCCTTATTACCTTCCAAGTAATGATTAATTGAAAAACAAATCACATGGATTCGCGAAGCTGTAGTCCGTCATACACATGATATACCATATCATGTTCCCATATATCGAAATGTGATAAGGTATATGTGACTTTATAGTTAATGAAGTATAATTATTTCATTTATATCATATAAATATTTTAAATACATAATTATATTTAGTGGTGAGAGGTGATGATGGAAAATGAATTACATCGGTTCGGGAGGAGGCAATATGTTCTACACATAATTGATTATTTCCTTTATATATTGTTTGTGGATGATATATATGTAGGTAATAAAATTAATATAATGAATTATTATTATAATGGATATTCTTAATTAATTATATCACCATGTTTGAATAATTTCTACGGAGGTATGGGAAGAAATAAAAAAGAAAAATCATTGTTAAGTAATATATCGTTTCATCAATGAACCCCAACATGTTTACCATTAAATCCTTATTTTCAAGGATTTATAATATAAATATGTCTTCTAGAATGAGGTGAGTAAATTTTATAATGTATTTTTTTGATTTATTTGAGGACACAAAATTTTTTTGATGTGTGAAGATGAGAGAATATAGTGGCCTTTTATATTTCAAAGAGAGGACAGACTTTGAAGGTTTGAAAAGAAAAATTTGTACTCGTTATTTAACCAATATAAAAGGATGAAATATTGATAATTATTTTCAATTAGATGATATATGGTAAAAATATTTCCATAAAATGTGTTTGGTAAAATTTTTAGGTTATTTTACACTTTATCTATGAGGTTTTTCCCTACGGTAAACTAGTTTCTACTATAACCACGGTAAATACTTTTTCATTGTTTTTACTATTCATTTTGAACAAAAATTAAGATGATATTATAATTTAATATAAATTTTTGTGAATAATAAAAAGGAATAAATTTTTAAAAATTATAATTTCATAATAATAATAATTTTTTGAAATTAATTATACATACATGATGAGAATATGTTTTCCAAAGAAAAAACTTTCATAAGTTTAGAATATTCAAATATAAAAATTAAATATGAAATATATTAAAATGAAAAAATGGATTAATAAAAATATATTAACTAATTATAAAATAAAAAAACATAATGTAAAATAGTTCTTTATAAAAGTTTAAAATGAGAATATAATTTCTAATAAATCTCAAAAGTTATTACCATTTATTAAAAAATATAACTTTTCAGAAAATTTTAAAAAATAGCTAAAAGTTAAATTTGAGATGTATATTTAAAAAATTATTAATTTTTAAAATATATTTTATAAATTCAGAAAAGAATAATTATATTACTTGTTTACAAAAATAAATAAAAACCATTTTTTGATGAGATGTACATTCAAAGTATATAACAGATTTACTAATAAACAAGAACTATTTAAAAAGTATTTTTTTCATTTTATAAAACCATTAGGTATTATTTTCGTAATTTGGTTATTCTATTTCATAAATTCATGTTTAATGGCTATGTTATAATTATCATGTAGGAATTATAATATATATACTATGAAATAGTTTGTTAAAAACCAATGTTCTATATAATGTAAACTATTGGGGTATTTAAATTTAATTGAAAAATATTTATTAAAATACCATTTTTTGACTCATATAGTTTTATATAAATTAAATTTTAATATAATAATAAAAATAAATACATATTCTATGATTTATAAGAAAATGAAGCTGATGAATTTCTTTAATGATGTGTACTTGAAGGTGATTGGGATTGTATAAGTTCCATCTTGGATGAATATAAAATAATTTGTGTAAATAATTCTCAATAATTAAGTGATGTAGATACTTAATAATTTATTAGGAATAAGAAATCTCACATATAGTTTGACTAAGAAAACTAATCAAGTATAGGTGACTAGATATTTGATAAAGAGAAACAATCCCAACCAGTGGTTATTAATGGTACATGAAATGGTAAAAGTGAAATTTAGAACATAAAAGTTCATGGAGGAAGATAAATATATAATTATTCATTGGATAAAGACATGAAACAGAGGTTAAGCCATTTTTTGATCCAAAGTATTTAAAAGTCTTGTACTTAGTGCTCAGAACAGAAGGACTCTCTTAGATGAAGCCAATGCATGAAGCCTTTTGTTTTGAGCCAGAATAAAATGTATTATCTCTGTTGAATATGGAGTGGAAATATTTAATTTATAGAATAAATAAATATAATTCCCTTGGTTGGTTCAAGGATTACTATTATTTACTGTGTTGTAGTGAAATATTTCTATCATGTGGTAATAACTGATCACTAGAAGGAGTAAACTTTTTTACAAACTTTTAAATATTATCTGATTCCCTATATCAATTAATATAATTTCATATGAGGTGATATTGATATATAATAGTTTTTTGGATTGGGAATCATAAAATTTTCAAGAGTATGAATTGAAAGTAAAAGGAATATGCAAAAAGAGACCACTAATTCATTCATCCCATTTTAGTGGCCAATTTGGCCTAGGGAAATATATGTGGTATCAGTGTGATTGGTTCCCACTGATGATATTGGTGAGTGTTACTGAAGTATATATTTCATGAAATTGTACAGATACATGATATAGATATTATTTTTCGAGGTTCAAAATAATATTAATAAAAGACATGTATAGAAGCTCAATAATAATCTTAGAGTAAATTTAAAGACAATATCAATTTAAGGATATAAATGTGACATATGTTCCCATAAATTTTTTGATTTCTATTCTTTCTATGTACCATAGTCTTGTTCTGATAATTACAGATTAATTAGTAATTTAAATTTCATATTCAGTGGAAATATGAATGACATTCCCATGGATTTGTAAAAAAATATTGCTGGAGTGATCAATGGTATCTAGGATGAAAAATAACATATTGATATTGAGGCTAATGTAATGGAATATGCATTGTATGAAAGCGTGGGAATATCCAACACTCTCACAAGACAAGTAATAACAATGTACAAAACAATTTCTATTTGTAATGAATGATATTATTATATTTTTTTTGAATGGAAAACAAATATTTCTGAGAAAAGATTCATTGTGATTGAATTTTTAGATACATTCAATATATTTGAAAAAATTTACAATGTTTCTATGGTATTTAAAAAGCCTCAACTGAAGGATAAGTATTACATGTTTAACGATATTTAAAATTCCATATAGGATTGGCGAATCATTTATGAAGAAAATATGAAGAATATGAAGGTGTATTAAAATGTTAACTTGATATTATGTGAGGATGATAAAAAATTCTTTAGTAATAATTCTTTTTAGTGTGGGAGGTTAAATTAAAGAATCAGGCCTCATCACAATATGGTACCTCAAAAATAGTTTCAAAAAAATATTTTGCCACTTTTTGTGTGCACTAAGGAACATTACATCAATTATAGCATGAGATCATACTCTAATATAATTTCAACATCATCCATGATGAATATATCATATAACCCAAGAGATATCATGTGTACTAATGTTTTTTCATGTGATAGTACATTTGTTAAACCAAAAACATGAAAATTATTAATAGTGAATAATACTAATATAATAACCACATAAATGGATGATTGGAAATCAAACATATAGACATTTTTCTAATAAATTTCCAAAATATTTGTTCTTCCACTCAAAAACATAATGTTTAACAATTTTAAAAGTGAATAAAAGATTCAAAAAATGAAGAGAATGGGATTCATAGACTCTTGAATGGGATGATTGAAGTGTCTACAAAATGCATTTTATTTTTGAAATATCATGATAATTAGTGAAAATAAAATAATTCCTACATATATGAGAAAAAATGTAAGATAAGAGAAGAAATATAGAAGAGAATTAGAAACCAAAAAAATAAATTTATTTATAATGAATAGATTTGATTTCCTTAAAGCTTTTTGTTAACAATATGACATAGGTTTTCACTATTATGATGATTGTTGGTATTTACCTATCATCCATTAATATTCTGTTCATGTGAATATAATACTATTAAAAATGATGTAAATTAATAAAACATGGTGTCATCTCCTTTATGAAATATGAAAATATAGGAATACTGTTAAATAATCATTCACAAAAAACTTTTACTCCCAAAAAGTTATTAAATCACATAATTCAAAACAGGAAAGAATATATGACTTATGTTTATAGTAGTTTTGATTAGAATGAATTCATATTTATATGATGTTTGACAATATTTTAATGAGATATTTCATATTCCATGAAAGGGATAATGCTTAAATAAGAAAAAATTTGAAAGACATGTGAATATTTTGAGAAGATAGGAAATGTTAGAAAATAATTCCTCTTTATTTACCCAAGTAAACTAAAATAGGATAAAAAATTAGAGGAAAAATAAATAAATTCTTAATGTAATAGAATAATATTTATTATATAAAATTTATTGGAAAAATTATTCCACACAGTGTTGTTTAAAATTTTACATGTACATGGGAAGAATAATAACAAAGGATGAGAGGTAGTAATATTCATGAATAATGATGTGGGTCAATAAGAATGTCCCTATTTATTCAGTATATATATATATCTCTCTGTGTGTGTATTTATACTAAAAATTATAGTGTAATAATATATATTCATCCATTGTGGGGAATCATTAATATTATAATGTTGTAGAATATTAACTATGTAACACCCTGACCCCGGAATCCCAGAGTCAATGAATTATTTTATTACATTGGGAGGATTAAAATGAACAAATCTAGAAGAACCACTTAGTTTAATAGAATTATAAATACAAATTACATAAATTATAACCATAATTCATTAGGAAATAGGAAAAACAAACCTGATACATATTAAAATGAACCTAAATACATCATTAAAATCTTATTCAAATATTTCTTTTTCATTAAATGGAAAAATTAAAATTAATAAAGGTGATCTCAAATTATTAGTTAGGGTATGTAAATAAGAATAAATAATAAATAAATTAGAATAAAATATACAATTAATGGTAAATAACTAATCACACATTCTATTCAATTTACTAGATAACAAAAAATCAATATAGAAATGTTATAAACTAAAACTCATGTCATTTAATCAATGAGATGAAAATAAAATGTATTCATATACATGTCAATGAAAAAATCATGTATTAATACTAAATTTAACTAAATGAGTGAAATTATTTTTCAATTGATTTCATGTGTGATCCACATGAAAACCTATTTTGTCACGACCTTTCACAATATTGTTTGAAAATACATATTGAAACCCATTTAATATTGAAACCATATTTGACTCATGATAACCTATTAATACATAGAGGAGATATATAAAGACAAGGATCCACCCTTAATTTATAGTTAAAATCATTCCTCCTAATTAATAAAAAAAATATTCATTATCAAATAAATGTATTGAATGAGAAATACATATTTAACAATAATTCACCAATTGAATAATTAACTATGAATGTAAACATCGAATGTAAGAGGTACATGGTTTAAGAAATACTAGTATCCATTTTATGAGAATATGTACATTCATATAAAATTATAATAAGAAATTATTAAAAAAAAAATTTTTTTTCAAGAGAAACATAACATCAAAAAAGGAAGTTAATATCTTAAAGAGATAATTAAGAACATTCATGAGGATAATAATCTTTAAAAATTCAAAAAATTTGCATACAATGCTGAATAATTTTAATCATAATATAAAAAAAGGTATAAAATTAAATGAAACATATAATATCTTGTTAATAAAGGGATTAATGATATAAAATTAAAAATAATTATATTCAATAAATAAAAGTTTATTTGTGTATAAAAACAAATTAGTCTCAATTAAATGTAAGTTGAGATGAAATTCACATACCACAACCTTCTTTATTTTATGTATTATTTATCGTCATTTATAGTGTTTTGAAAATATTTACTAGATAATACCAAAACTATAATAATGTTTATTGTAGCTTATATTAACTTATTATATTATTTCATTAGCAACTTGTTTACAAATTTGCATTAATTTTATTATTTCGGGTTTAATTTTTCGAGATTTATTGACTATGTTTTAACTTTCTCTTTGATTTTATAATTATTTAGACCCTGGTTTCATCATATAACGATTCTAAACAATGGATTGATTATAATTTTTAATCATTGTAAATGTATTTATAATTATCTATAATAATTGGATATTATAAATGAAGTGCACCGTTCATTAAGACGGTTGGTCATACATTCACACAAATACTAATTTTAGTTTATTATTATATTAAAATAATGAAAATTAAATGATAAATATATATATTATATTTAAAATATCATATCTATTTTATATATTTTGCATATTTTTACTATAACCATCATTTATATGTTACATGTAAGGCAAGAACGAGTCATATTGCATTGAGGGGGCTGTAGTTCACACTTCCTCAAAAGAATTTATCATATTTACAAAATATGTAAAGAATAAAGGAATGATATCAATAATAAGTAAATAAAAAAGTAATAATTAATATAATATTTTAATTATTTTAAAAAAAATTCAATAATTATGGCCACTATGATTGGCGTTGTGGAAAAAATGAAAAATCATCATTTCATGATGTAATAGATCATCGTAAAAAGAAATAGTATGATCGTTAACCATTAGATGTATCTGTTTGTATGTGTGGGTGGAACAATTAGAAAGAAAAATTGATATTATATTGACTAAAATTTTTATTATATAAATTAATATAATATTAATAGTATAGGGAGTGGAGAATCGAAATGAATCTAAAAATCTTGAGAGAACATGTTATCTCTTAATCGGGTGACTGCTTTTGTTTTATATGAAAATGATTACATGGAACGATTAATGCCCAATGTGTGGCTTCAAAATATAGGGTAGGGACATTGGGAGTCTATTTTGTGACAATCTTGGAAAAACCTATGATTTAGAGATGTTTGAAGAAGTGTGAGAGGTGGTGGGTTTTTTTGGGAAGGAAAATGACTGACATGGAATATTCAGAAACATATTATGTAAACACATGTTCACAAAAAACAAATGTCATGAAAAAATATAATATTAATAATTGAAGGTTTATGGACGAGATAGGTCCATAAAATTGGTTTCATACAAGTGGATAGGTCATTTGGGCACTTAAATTATAGGTTCAGTCTTCTATTAGGCTTAATTTTAACTTAATAATTATAATAAAATTTTATTAATTTCAATAAAATTTATTGTATTTTTTTACCTTCTTATAAATTATATATTATTATTATTTAAAATAGAGAATCCATTTTTTCAAAATATAATCAAATATATGGCATAAATTAATTAAAATTTATCATGTAGATGGAATGAAAATGCATTTTTAAAGATAATGATTATCCAGAAAATTGATATGTTTTATAGTCATTTTCAAAGTGAAGTTGATCCTAATTACCTATATTGAATCAATTGGTAAATATAATATCTAATTAAAAATTAAAACCAATATAAAATATAATATATCATTATAAATAATTCTATAAAAGTAAGTTTTGTAATAAAATTTAGTATTTTCTACTATTAACTAAAATATGAAATGTTTTAGGAAAATAAAAAAAATTACAGTAATATAATCAGTATGTTTCTATTTTAAATATAATGTTTATGTTAACACATTAATTCAACTAATGTTTCAAAATTTCAATTTAAAATATTTTCTCCATTAAAAGGTGATAAAACTGGCTTTATAGAAATATAGGTTTTTATGTATAATATTGAGTTTATTCTTATATATTGTTTATAAAATCTATTTAATGATTATGAATAATATTTAATTAAATATATAAAATATATATTTAATTATTATTATTCACTAATTTTAATTAATTAAAATTATTAATAAAAAATGTATTTATGATTATAAAAATAAGAATAATTCATTTAAATTCAATTGGTTTATATTTTAATTTTTGAATTAATTAGTTACCAATATGTTCATTTTATATTTGTGTAAACCATGGATTTTTATAATTTAGTTAATCCTTTTTAAGAAAAGTAATTTTACATCTTGTTTGTATCTTATTATAGTAAAATTTTAAAAATTTATTATTGTATGTTAAAACACTATCCTGTAGGTAAGGTATGTTTTTGAACAATGTCTCTCTTGCATATAATGCATGTTAACTCGCTGTTGTGTGAATTCCAAAATTTAAAATATGTCAAATTTTTATTAAATACTAAATATTTTTTAATGTATCAGGGTATTATATCCCGTTACATTATTTTATTCATGTGTCATTCTTGCTATCAAATATAAGGATCTTTCATTAGAATTTTGGGCTGTTACATTCTCCAAAACATAAAAAATTTGCATTCTCACAATTTAAACAAGATATTGGTGATAGGGGTATTTAATGAAAACTATTTTTTTAAAACAAAAAAAGTAATTAGTTTTAATATATCATCTTCAAAATAAGAGAGAATGGAATGTTCAATTTTCAGGCTACAAGGTTCCTTAGAAGAAGAACATAGCTGAGAAATTGAAACATAGATACTGATGAAAAAATACAACAATCAAGTTCCAATGAAGATTTCTATAGAACATGTTTAGAAGAATGTTTTTGACCAAACGGCCAAAATAAAGAGATGTAAAAAAAGGTTATTGATGTCATAAAAAATGATTATAACATGGTAACATTTTTTTCAAAACACATTTTCTAGAGATATGGAATTCATCACTCTCAATGAATATATGTAAATATGTTTTTCTGTAAACATATTCTATTAATTTGATAACTCCTTGATCTTTTTTTACATTTTATCATAGAGAAAGATGCAATATATTGTGATGTAACACATTAACCTATAAAATCTCATCAAATGATCAACATAAACTATTTTATATGTGAGAAACTTTTCCCAAATATTATGATACTACACATTAGAAATATGGTCACTAAATTTCCAAGATGAATTCATAATTATAATTTTAGTGATATGAAGTAGCTCAAAATTTTCAAATTCCAAACATGTGACTAACTTCATCATGTATTCACTGATGATATAGTAATAACTGAAATCTCTATAAAACCTTCTTGGAAACATGAATTCTTCCTTATTCCTTATATAAAGCATATGTCACTGGATATATTCCTTAAATACATATGTATTTTATACTATATCAGTGATAGAATATAACACTTTTCTACAAGTCATTAATCAGTCCCATAGTAGTAAAAACTTATCCAAATAAATCATTTATTTATCATTATGTCAATATCGGGAACAAATAAAGGTGGTTATTTCCCTTAATCATGAGTTTTCAGAATCATTTAACTTTTTACTGAATAATATTTCTTGGTATCATTTAGTATATGATCTCAAATACTTAATGAAAAATTACTAATATACAATCCTTACATATTTAATATATAACATGAAGAGAAAATCATAAACTAAATTATTTGACAACATATTTCGTTGATACAAATAAATAATTACATTAATCATTCACTTTAGTTGTTTTAGTTACATATCATTGACCTTGATCCCCTATCTTCATCATAGGTATAATATCCTGACATTTGGGGAATTTAGTTGCATAGTGACCCATCTCCATGCAGTAGTAACACTGAATATCTATGTTTTCCTTCTTCCTTTTTCATTATTTTTTCTTTGTGATCCATTTCTATGCACTTATTAAAACTATCCATCCTTTCAATAATTTACAAAGGTGAATATTTCGATATTTATCAAAATTTGGAATATCCTTAGTTTCCATTATCTTCTTTGACTTGTTCACATTTTCATGTTGATAAAAATACATCTTCTTATTTTAGTTTCCTTTGAATATGAAGGATCTCTAGGATTTATTATCTATATTTAAGGCACATTAAAATATCTATTCATATGCTAAGAAATTTTGGAGACCAGTTCTCTTTAAATAATTTTCTTAAAACATTAAAATAAGGGCCCATGATAAACTCAATGATTTGAATATAATCCATAACATAATGGGACAACCGTGTAAATGTAACTTCATCATCCACAACACTATCTTCTTACATTTTCTTTAGGCTAAGGGAAATCATATTCATATCAATTTGTTGATCAATATGGAAGTATTTATCAGTTAATTCCACCAAAAAATTCTTCATTCCATGAGTTCCATTGCTTTTTTCTCTCTAGTATTCTGGATTAGGGACCACCATAGATCCACATAAACATAGAGATAATAAAACAAAATATAATCATTTTCCATTTGTATAGATTCAATTTCTATATATATCTTATCAAACCAATTAATCAATTAGACAACTAAAATTATATTTTTATTCATAGTAAATGATGGGGGTATTCTAACATGTAAAGTGATGAATTAGAAGGTATTCCCTCCATAGAACAAGTTGATCCATTTTTTAAGGTTATTTGTTATTACCTAACCATGATATAGTAATATATCCATAACATAATCAGTTCCAATACCAGCTAAATTTAATTATCAACAGGGAAACCTCAACATTGATCATGATTGTTGACATAGTTTTTCTTTCCAAGTTCTATCTAGGTAATGATCCATACTAGATTAGCTCATAAAATTAATATTTTTTGTAACATTAATTTTTGTATAAAACATAACATAAATTTATACATCATAAATATTAGAATCATAAATGTTGGTTGCATTGGGGTAATCATTACTTTTAAATCCTTCAGAGTGGTCGGTCAATAAAAATTATAATTACCCTAAGAATATGCAACATGTGTGTCAAACCACTTGCAATGTAAGGGTTTTGTCATGTATTTGGTAACGTAAACTTAGGTATAGAAAACCTAGTTTCAGTTATTACTCCTAGGTATATCTATGCAAAAACCATGTCCACTTTTAAGATCCAAAAATTGATGTACAACTATAAATACCCACATAATCTCTATCTTTGAAAAATTTGTGTATTTTCTTGTGTACTTTTCCTCAATTTTTATCAGAGGGGATTTATCCCCAATCTATGATTTATAAATATAGTTACCAAGGACATTTCTAAACATCCATTTATACCAATTTCAATGCCTTGTCCCTAGAATCTCAAAGCTGGTGCGTTATTTTATTACATTGTAATGATTAGAAAGAATCAACCGTGAAGGACCATTCAGTTTAGTAGTATTATAAATAAAAATTATATACATTATAAACATAATAGATTTTTCTATAGAAAATATAGACATGATACATAATAAAATGAAATAAACTGCATTATTGAAATCTTATTCAATTGTTTCTTCTTCATGACCTTTAGAAATGAAACATAATAAGGGTGAGCTCAAATACCCAGTATTGGTATGTAAAGTGGAAGAAAAAATGTATCAATGAGGGTAAATTAACATGTAAAGGTTAATTACTAATAAATCATTCCATTAAAATAACTGGATATATAAAAAATCAATATGGCATGGTAAGAAATTCAAACACGTGACATTAAATAAATGAACATAAAATGAAATGTATCCATAGATATGTCACCAAAAATATCATGGTTGAATTATAACTACAAATAAATGAAGACACTTATTTCTTAAGTGACTTAATATATTATGCACATAAAAATATATACCACCAATACATTCAAAATATATATTAAAACTATGGATATATACCAATTTAATATAACTAGTCTATTTTTCTCATTAGAATATGACGATGCACTGATGAGCTATATAATGTCTGGGATCCAATCATCATTACTAGTATAAAGGGTGACTCATAATGAATAATCAAAATAAATAATATTCCTTATGAAATAACAATATTGAATTAGAAAAATCTATTTATCAATAATTCCCCTATAAAACAAATAATTTCCCAATTTGATATTCTATGTAATATGGTATATGGTTTAGGCAACACTAATATTCATTTAATTAGAATATCAATATCCAAGTATAGTTACATTGATAAATGATAAAAATAAATTTAAATTTTTAAATATAAATTTAAATATCACAAATGTAATTGATGATATCAAAGATAATAATTAAGAACATTCATGAGGAGAATAATCTTTAAACATTCCAAAGTTTACAATACTACTTTGAGACATTTGAATCATAATATCAAGAAAGGTATAAAATTAAATGAAAAATATAATATCATGATAATAATGGGATTAATGGTATAACATGATAAATATAGTTTATACACCATATAAAAGTATATTGGTGCATAATAACTGAAAATTCTCATTGAAATTTAAATATAGACAAAATTTTTTAACCTTAACCTTCCCTTGGTTATATTGTCTTTATCCACATATATAGTGGTTTAAATAATGTTAATAACTAATATAATAACTATAATAATGTTTATAACACCATATAATAAATTATTATAAATTTTTTTTACCCATTGGTTAACAATCGTTCGTTAGTTTTATTATTTCAGAGGATAATTGGATAGTTTTCTTGAGTAAGTTTTATATTTTTTTCATATTTTTTTTCATTAATTAGATTATGGTTTCGAAATATCCATAATTTTAAAAATGAAGTAATTTTAATCTATAATAATTATATATTTATTTAGAATAATCCATAATATTTTGCGATTAGAAATGAGGTACACTATTTATGGAGACGATTAACATTATGTACGAATGAATGCTACTTCTATTTCATTATTGTATTACAATAATGAAAAAATAATGATATATTTGAATATTTTAATTCCAGTATAATATATTTGTTATATTTTTTACATATTATTATTAAAACTATCCTTTATACATTCCATGTATGGCATGAATAAATAATATCGTTTTGAGGGGGTGGTAGTCCACACTTCCTAAAAACCAATTATTATATTTACAAAACATGGAAAGAATAATGAAATGTTATAAATAAAAATTATAGAATATTTAAGACATTATAAATATCTTATATATCATATTTAAATAGATTTTCTATCATAATGTCCACCATGATGGGTGGATAGGGAAAAATGAAAAATCATGGTTTCGTGATGCAGTAATTCTTCGTAAAAAGAAATAGTATTTTCCTTAACTAGTAGATAGAGTTGTATGTATGATTAGTTAGAAATTTTAGATTCAAATATCAACACATATTGAGGATAATGTTGTGGTTAATAAATCATATAATAAAAATAGTATAGGTAGTGGATAATGGAAATGAATCTAAAAAGCTTGAGGGAAGACGTTACCTCTTAATTGAGATATTTTTTGGGGTTTATACCAAAATGTTTCTTGGACCACTTTCTATCCTAAGGGAGGATTCCATAACATGGGGAGTAATTTTTTAAATCTATATAGGTAGAAATTTGATGATCCTAAAATGTTTTATAGATTTTAATATATAGGAGTGGTGTTATCCATTTATAGGGGAGAGAAAGGACTCACTTCGAATTTTTGGAATCAAGTTAGATGTACACGTATTCTTACATAAAATATTCATAAAAATAAATAAAACAAAATAGTTGGAGGTTTATGTCCAACATATGTCCATAATATTTGTTTTTGAGAAGTTTATATTATTTTGAGCCCTTAAATTAATTGTTTAGTCCTTTTTATGTTTAATTTTACCTTAATAATTGTAATTAATTTTAATTGCATTCAATAATATTTTTTTGTAATAAACTAAGATGGTCATATTATAAATTTAAAAAAATTATTATTAAAAATATAAAATATATTTTTCCAAACTCCAATTATATATTTGGAAGAAATTAATTATGATTTATCCCACAGGTGGAATGACATCGCAGGATTTTAATGTAGAAACGTACAAAAGATTTCTATGTTTATATAGTAATTTAAAAAGTGAAATTGATCAAAATGACCTTCATAGAATTAATTGGTAAAAATATTATCTAATTAAACATTAAAAAATTATTAAAAATAAAATAACCTTATGAATAAATTAGATAAAATAGATTTTTTTGAACTATTTTTTTTTATTTTTTTACAATTCATTAAAAATGAAATGTTTTGGAAAAATATCAAAAATACAACATAATTTAGTTATTATGTTTCTATCTAAAATATTAAATTTATTTTTACATATATAATCCATTAGTTTCAAAATTCAGATTTAAAATGGGTTCTTCATTAAAAGGCAATAAAATTGTCTTCATAAAAATATGTGGTTTTATGTGTAATATTGAGTTTGTTCATATCATATATCCATCGAATCTATTGGATGATTATAAAAAATATTTTATTGGATATATAACATATTTATTACATTAATATGTTTCACTAATTAGAAT
This sequence comes from Viscum album, assembly GCA_963277665.1. NCBI lineage: Eukaryota > Viridiplantae > Streptophyta > Magnoliopsida > Santalales > Viscaceae > Viscum > Viscum album. Next base: position 418,014,026 of record OY728139.1, on the reverse strand, counting down.
TAATTTAATTTATGATGTCAAAATTCTTTTATGAGTATAAAAATAATATTATTTTCATTTATATTCAATTAGTTTATATTTTCATTTCTAATTAATTGGTAACCTATTTATTCATTTTATATTTTTGTAAACAATGTATTTTAATATGTTCTTTTAATAAATTTTATAATAACTAAAATAACTTCTAGTTTATATCGTATTATATTAATATTTTATAATATATTATTGTACTATACAACTCCATCTTGTGTGTAATGTAAGATTTCGAATAAAGTAGATCTTTTATGTTACACAAGCTAAATCAGTGTTACATGAATTGAAAAAAATGAATATATAAAATCTATATAAAATAATAAATATATTTTAATATATTAGGTTACAAATTACTTTACATGCTGAGTGTCACATGTCATGCACGCTGTCGAATATAAGGTTCTTAATTTAGAATTTTGGGTTGTTACAAACTACATATTAAATGTGGAATTTCATAACATATTTGAAAATATCTGGGATGTGGAATATAATTCACATGTTAATGCCCAGTTCATAATTTCATTAACCATATCAATTAACTTGGTGTGTTTGGTTAATTATAAAATATGAAAAAGGGGGTCTTATATCTAATTTTCCAACACAATAGAATCTTTCTATTGAATTGGGTCGGATAAATTGATTTATTATTAAAATTACAACCCATTACATGTGAATTGTTAATTTATATGAATGATTTCACATTCATTGATGTTTATATATTGAATAGAAAAAATTTGGTACATCCCTTTTATTTTATACACTAGTTCAAAACATTTATACATAGAGATGATTATATATAGGATCTTTTTATAAGGCGACCATGTGATATAATCCTTATTTCATAAATATTAAAGAAACTTTTATTATGGGAAGAGGATATGTTTTTGTAAGATTTATGAAATGGAAATCCCCCACTTATATGGTGATTTTTATTTCCAAAAGGGTGGAAAAAAATCTTTGTACATAGATTAAATTTTAAATATCTTAAAAGAAATTGATAAAAAGATAAAAGGGAGAGTTTTGGGACGATTTATTTATTTTTTCAATGATATATTACTATTTTTGGAATTTTATTGGATGATATTAGGTTTCATGTAGAATAATTTTGGATTCAGTTGATATCATTGGATGTCATGCTTGAGAAATTATAATGGTAAATGTGATGATTGATGAACTACTCTTAATTGTCAATACAATGTGAAAAATAATTTAGTGAATGCATATTTTTTCAAAAGGATATAACAAAATTTTTTCACTGAATATTTTCTAAAACAACATATAATATCGTGTAGTTCATAAGGATGTCAATAAGAAGGAAAAAGACAAATTTTTCGTTATAACCTTTTTATGTCCATGAAAATTATTTTTATATATTTTCAATGATGACAAAGGAATTTGAGTGAATGAATTATTCAATTATTTAGTACTTCTATGATGGAGTTTAAGTAAATTATAGATCTGAACATGAATATCCAAGAGGTAGTTCATTGAAAGATATATTTAAAGTAAGGATCAACTCATGATGGAGAGCTATCCTTAGGGTCTATCCTTGTTGGAGGGAATTTATTGGGTAATTTATAAAAACACTGGAGAGATACTAGGTGTGAGAGTACATGGGATAGAAAAAGTGTTATATAGTGGGTCATAAAGGACTGTGAGGCATAATTGAGTGTATGTTTAGGTAGGTTTTGATCCCCCACTATCAGTTAAAGTAGTAGCATGATGTGATTACTAACAAATGAGTACATGCCTAAAAAAATATCTAATGCGGGACAATGACATCCAATATAATGATCAAATAGTTTAATATGTTGTGAATAAAATGTTTTCAATTTTATTTTGTAAGTACATGTCATACATTTATATATGTTATAATATTCATCATCTAAGACTCATCATATTTAACTATTACATTATAGTTATTGTAAGACATCTGCTAAATGAGATTCAGGTTTCAAAGATCATTATGAGGCCTTGAAAATGAAGAAATAAGGGATTGAATCTCCATAAATTATATTTATGTCTATAATAAATGATTTTAAATAGAAGATATAATTTTTATTGAATGAAAAAATAGGTATAAAAGTGATTTCAAATACATAGTTATGTTCGAGATTTTAGAAGATAAAATAATGATCATTATCTCATTTACATGATAGCTGTGCATCATGAACATTCATAATATGAGGTGACATAATATTTAGAGTATGTATTTTGCGTAATTTCAATACAATTGGTATATTAAAATACCATAAATAAACATAAAACAAATAGGTTCAAAATAATAGAAACTAAAATAGAGGCTGTTAAACATAATGACTTTTTCTTGTAAATACCAGTACATGAGAACAATAAAAATTTATTGGGAATCCTATTACAAAATCCATGGTGAAGTTTTACATATCCATTATGTTATGGGTAATGGATTTAACATTCACATATACATTTTTCACTTAGCATTAACTTTGTAACATATTATTCACGAATTTATAAGCACTATGATATCTCTCTTCATTCAATCCCACAATAAATATTCTTTCTAATATCTATACATATTCATACTTATAGGATACATTTAGATTGATTAACATTGAGATTTCTCTGGTAAATCGTTATTAAAATCCGGAATGGATGAAACAGATACACATTTCTTAAATCTTATCATTCCATCATGAACAATGTTAAACTCATGAATATTTCTAACCATATTTCGTAGCTCTACATCATGCTTTTATTTCTAATTTAACTTACTATCGATAGATCATTTTAAATTAAATTGATAAAGATAATATGTATCTCCTTACATAATTATTTCTCGATCTATTAATTTCTAATGTTAAAAGATTATATATTTTTATATACTTATCATGGATAAGCTAGAATGATCTTTTCGAATCAAAGCACATTCCAACATTTTCTCATTACCCTTGTCATAATCTATTAAGGAGTTGTAATAATTTTTAATCTATTACAGTTTTCTCTTAAACATTTTCATCTCCATATATGTGAATATATAATTTAAATATTTGTGATTAGTATTTATATAACATATTTCTCTAAAATGATAATTCCACCACATCTTTAATAAAACAATTGTAACTGTTATCTCTAAATCATGAGTTTAGAAATTATTTACATGAATCAATTTTAATCACTATTTTAAATAAATAAATATGTGATTATTCCTAATAAAACAACCCAATAAATTCCTTGATGCATAAATATATATTACAAACCCATATTCCCTTAAAGATAATGTAATAATAGATGTGATGACTAATAAAATTTTTCCATATAATGTATCCTCACATATAATTCTTATTGAGCTTCATGGAAACGTGGGGAAAAACGTAATAAGGGTGGTCTAATATTCTTAGTAAGGGTGATGTATAGCTGTAGAAATAATGAATCAATGAGAATTTTCAATATGGAATGGTTATAACTGAAGACACATGCCATGTAATGTATAAGACGAGAATGAAGTGCGTAAAAATATAGAAATATAAAGAATATAAAAAGGATTATATTTAATCAGTAAACTGATAATGAAATGGTTCCATATAAATATCAATGAAAAATATCATAGATACATATTAACTGCAACTAAATGAAGTTAATTATTAATTATTCACATCACATGTGAAGAGCATGAAAACATATACCATTAAAAAATTCACAATTTGGATAATAACTACAGGTGGAAACCTATTTAATTTTAACAACTAATTTATCTATTAAATACAAATTGATGCATTAAGGGGGTGTATAATGTTCTGTCCCAACAGATTATTTCCTTTTCAAAACATTACTCATATTAATTAATAAATATAATTAATAAATAATATTACTTGTCCAATAATCATATTGAATTATGAATTATAATTTACATAAAATTCCATAGTGTAGGATAAAAAGATACAAGGTTTTATGATGATGATGAATGGAGCTACCATTTGAAGGATCATTAAAACATTGTTGTGGAAAACAATCTTTAAACATTACATTGTTTCCTATGAAACATTGAAACATTTGATTAATAATTACACATAAATTAAAGGAATCATGGAATATCATGAGAATAATGATATTGATGATATAAAATTTTAAATAAAACACACTTTGTAAAAATTATTTTTGAGTTATGAAATAAAAATATCGATGATAAATGATATAGATAATTAAGGGATTGTCAATTTAAAATGATCATATGAAATTGAATAATTCAGAGGGAGCTAAAAAAGAAATAAATAAAGTGAATGTCAATACTATGAACTTTCAAATTTATAATAAAACATCTAGAGTAATAATTGGGATGGTATCAATGAAAAATATCCCTATTGGAGTAAAATAAAGGGCTTATTTTTTTGATAAACTAAAAGATGAACTACAAAAACTTTTTTGAGTAAAATATCATATTTAAGAAGATTAAAAATCGTATTTTTGAAAGTCACCTTTCAAATATAAATTTCATTAAAAATAAACCTTTTAAAACAAAAAAGGAATTTATGAATAAATATAACGCGTAATTCCATCCATGTCAAACATGGTAAAAAGAACATTCTTTTTACACGAGTAATTATTTGAAAAGTTTTTTTTCATGAAAAACTAGAATATTACGTTGAAAAAAGAGTAAATGAAATAAATGGGAAACCATTATATAATTAATCAATTTATTATAGTAAAAAATATTTTTGAACCCCTTTTTAGAAAATGGGTTTTTATATAAAAGAGGTTCTATGACTAAATATAAAATTGAAGTGGGGATCTCTTAAAAATATTTCTGAAATATTTTGAGTACCAAAGAGTTGAAAATGGTAATATTATTAAAAAAAATTCATTATTAGAATTGTATATGAAAATAAAATTGTTTAATAAACAATTATGCAATATTTTATTCAAATAGAAATTGAAGTGTAATTCATCACGAAAATAGATAATGTGAAGTAGACCCTTGAAAAGGTCATAATGTTCATGTGAAAATTAATAAATGAATAAATTATTTTTTAAAAATTTAATTCCTCGTAAATAAAATTGGAAGTAAAAAATAGTTATATTAAAATTTTATTACTCACATAATCTTGGAATATCAATGATGATTAGTATGTAATATAACCCAATGGAAATGACTCACATTATAGAAAATTCATTACCACATGGTAATTTTATGATAAAATCCTCTAATATGAAATAATTTATACTGAAACAAAAAATAACCTGAAGATAAAATAATTAATTATATTATATATCAAAATGGTTTGTATATACATAACACAAAATAAGTGAGTACTGAATAAGACATTTATCTCACAGATGAGAAAACTAAGATGAAAACGCCTTACCATGCATTTCCATTCAGTTGATCATTCATTACTATATAGTATAAGGTTTTTAAACATGTAACTGATATATAATGGAACCAGAATAATATTTATAATTTCATATATTATCTTATTATAGTATTATTTTACCCATTTGTGTATAATCATTCATTATTTTGAATATTTCAATTTTTATTTGCCTATATTTTCATATATGTCTTAACTTGTTATTTTTTATTTATTATTATATAATTATTTCATCATATCAATTATTTTTACCTTTATTTAAATATAAAATATAGATGTATTTATTATAATCCATAAAATTTTGATAGGAAATGAAAATCACCGTTCATGGAGACAGTAGGTCCTATGTATGCATGGATGATACATTCTTTTCTTTGTCATATTTTAAAAATGAAATGTAAATTATATAGATGTATATTATAACAAATGTATCATATACATGTCATATATGTTACGTAGTATTATTATAACCATCATTTATATGTTCAATGTATAACATGAATGGATCACATTGCTTTGAGTAGGCGGCAGTCCAAACTTCCACACATTATGTTATCACATTTAAACAAAATGGAAAGTATCAAAGTATGGGTAATATAATAATTAATGAAGATTAATTACATTATTAATATCATATATATAACATATAAAGATTTTTTCCATTGTAAGTACCAACCATTAGAGGTGGAACATAAAAATTATCTATCATCGTTTCGCAAGGTGTTAGTTCACCCTACACGAATGGTTGGTTCAATTACAATTACATTTAAATTTGTGTAAGTGTAGGTATAAATATTATATAAAAATGTATAATTATATTTAGTATACAATGTTTATTATTTAATAATTTAATAAATTTTTTTAGTGCATGTAGAATGAAAATAAAACTAAATAGCATAAGGAAGAATGTTACCTCTTATTTAGTTATCTTCTTTTAGTTTGCACCAAAGGGCTTACATGGATGAATTTTATCCAAATTTTAGGATTCTAGGTTAAATATATTGGTTTCTAAAATGTATTGTTTCTGATCATGGTTGATCCAATGATTCTTGTGATGTTTGAGGAAGTGGGATGAATGAGTCTCTTTTTATAGTGGGGGGGGAGTGGCCTTATTGTAAATTTTTGGAAGGATATATTCATGGAAATTTTATACATGTCAAGTGGCTACAATAATAGTATAAATTATATAAAAAAGAGTATATGGAAAAAATATAGCCAGAAAATGGGTTTTTAACATGTATCTTTGAATTTTTTCGACTTAAGTTTATGGTTTAGTTACTTATTAATCTAATTTTTCAGATAACAATTGTCATTAATTTTAAATATATTCACTAATATTTTTGGTCAAAATATAATTTGAACATATTATATATTATAAATTATAATGATTCCAAATATAGAATCTATTCTTCGAAATTCCAATCACATAAGAGCTATAAATTAATTGAAATTTAATCTCAGTGATTGGACAACAATATGAGTATTTAAAATAAAAATTATTACATGCTAACTATGTGTGAATATCCAATTTCAACGTGTAATTGATTAAAATTACCTAAATTAGTTTTAATAATATATAATTTATCTAAAAAATATTTAATATTAAAAAATATAATTTAACATTATAACTTAATAAAATGAAAATGTAGTTTTGAATAAAAATTAAGTATTTTTCCCTATTATTTAGTAAATAAAACTTCATAGAAAAATAACAGAAATTTACCTTAATGAAAATTTTATGTTCTGATTCAAAAGATCAAAAAAAAATGAACTATTTTATTTTTATATACTTTAACTGTTTTATTGAAAATAGGTTATCTATTAAAAGGGGATAAAAAGTATTTTTATAAAGAAACAGGCTTTTATATGTAATACTGGATTTGTTATTATCTTATACTTATCAAAAATTTAAATGACAAATATATAAAATATTTTATTGAATAATATATATATATATATAATCAATAAATATCACCAACTTAAAATAATTAATTTATTTTTTTTAGAAAAACTGAGATAAGGGTTGGTCTGCTTGCCCATATCCTTAAATTTTATTAAATAAAACAAGAGGTACAATTAACACATGGGGTGTAATCAGATTAAACTAGTAGAATGTTAGAAAAAAAATGAACTTTAAAGCTAGAAGAGGAAAAATGATGTAAGAGCACACCCACATCTTAGGCTTGAACTTCCTATGCCAAAATTAATATAATTCATTAAGATAAAACTGGTTTTATGAGCATAAACATTTTCTTTTTATTTAATTGGTTTTTATATTAATTTATAATTAATTAGTAAACAATGAATTCATTTTACATTCTTATAATACATATTTTTTCATAAGCTAGTTAATAATATTCAAAAATAATATTTTAATAGCTTCTTTGTAATATATTATATTAAATAATACTATTTTAAAAATATATTGTCTTTCGTTAAACCTCAGTATTTTGTGTAGCATAATATATCAAAGAATCTCAGTATTTTCTGTGACGTAAGCTAATAGAATAAATCATGCATTAAAACATATATAATGTATTAATTTTACAATAAATGTTAAATATATTATAAATTCTTGAGTTATTACATTCCCTTACATACTTGGTGTTATGTGTTATGCACTCTATCAAATTCAATTTTCTTACATAGAATTTCAGGGCGTTAGATTCTCCCAACCGTTAATAGATTGTTTCTCAGAATTTGAAATGTAATATTTTTAATTAATGTTTTTATATTTCTTGCGATGAAATCACACACCGTGAGAAGGGTTTGTAAAACAACTTCTTAAAAAGAGAGTATAGTAATGAAAAAGGCCGCATTGACTAACATGTATCTTCGTATCTATGTAAGAGAATATTAGGGGAAATAAAATATATATTCATTGATGAAAAGCATAAATATATATAAGGAATTATTGAGGACTTTAATAACAAAAAATTATTTGTTAATGAATGTTGAGGTCCTGAAATTCCTAAATATATGATTATTTAGAATACCCTCAGTTTAATAAAAATTTATGTATTAGGTCAAAAAATGTGATCATCTATATAATATTGAGTAGTTATATTGCTGCTTCCAAATATGTAATGACCCAGATATTATATGTAATTTTTTTTAATTATATAGGTATTATATGAGTCTATGAAGATTTAAGGCACGTGATTTTGTGCCCCGGTTTGCCCGGAATGAATTTCTAAATTTTTTTGGGTATGTTCAGTAAACATATGAGCAGGTTTTTGTAACATTTAAACATGTTCTTCTAATAGAAATATGGGGGCACTGATGAACTCATAGAACTGGTATTCTCATAAGGATACTTTCACATCGACCATAGTTGGTTGAGGGTGAAAGATAGATTTTTTGTTTTTTTGGAAATGAATAAGAAATGAAATAAATATTATTTTATTTCTAATAAAACCTCCAACTTTAATGATAAAGAGGTGGGGACCACCTGAACTAAAACCCACCATTTTGAAATTAATGTCAAGGACCACCCAATCCCTCTTTAATGGGAGAAACCCCTTTGAACTCCCCATTTATTTGTTGGAGCCAACATAAATTTATTCAATGTGTCAATATTTAATTATGACAACATAAATAAATCTAATTAAGTTTGTTTATACTGGGACCTCTTTTCGTTTGAGAGGATTGGTTAGCGAAGTGTAGAGAATTGGGATAAAGCTGTGGAAATATCATACCTCTCCAACGATGAACTTATCCTCCAAATGAAGAAAACATCAAACAATGTTCCTCGGAATCATGGAAGAGGACGATGCATCAGCCTAACTTATGAAGGGTGATTTTGGAAGTCACGGTCATTGACACCCTCTTCGCCTTCACCATTTTCATCTAGTGACACATCAATGTACATTCATGGTAGGGATTGATGTTTTTGATACCCCCATACCTATTCTTGATGTTATTCATTATTAAAAAATTGTTGAACTGCTCACTACCGCTCTAACGTAGAGGGTGCAATCCAAAGGAACAAGGTCCGACCCCTCTACAAATCGTGTGGTTCTTTTTTAAGAAATCATTGCAATGGAGGAAGATGAAAACCGGTGTTAGATATTAGCACCGGTGGGGATTGAGAACGCGTCCAGTACCACAGCCAGCCATGAAGTCGGAAGCGGCAGAACCGCGCCACCAGAGAAGGGTTGTGGCCCGTCAGCCGCAGCAGAGGCCAACGGAGATCGGCTGCACTAGGGGGCGTCGGCATGCGTCTACACCGCCCAATGAGAAAAGGACCACAAATTGTTCCATGTTGGTGTTTGGAAGGGGTACGATCTTCAGTAGGTCATAGTGGGGAAGCACAAGACACGCCGCTGAGGAGGAAAAGGGGTCAGCCATTTTAGAAGGTCCAGACAAACCAAAAAGGACCTGCGTGCTGCTGGCTACAGAACAGTCGAAGGTCATTCAGTGATTGGGGCTGGGGTTGCATGAATCCCCCTCCCACATGAGGCCAGGCCAGGCCGCCCTGCATGGGCCATGCCAGACCCAATGGGTAGAGCCATGCCGGTGGGCCATGCCAGACCCAATCATCTGGGTTGGTCCGACTGAGTTAGTCCGACCGGGTCGGACCAGAACTTGACCATCTTTGACCCATTACCTCTCTTTCGGTCATAACATTGGCACCGATCATCCATTTGATGAAATTCCTATGACACCGGAAACCTTAGAGAGAGATGGTCCTTTTGGTATAACCCACATCTAATTTGCAAAAAGTTGGGGTATGTTTGGGTTAGATCGAACTCGAATCCAACCTAGCCCTTGGGACTAAAAGACTTATAATTTAGAGACGGGGTGTTCGTTTGACTCACCGTCTGTGGCATTAAGACCCCTATGATGTGGCGGTCCTTTGTAATACTTCTTTATTGGACTTCATGGCCATTGGTGTATCAACTATTAGCATGAGGAGGATAATCTACCAGAGATGAACAAGATTAGTGCAGAACCCTATACATAGCTGTGATGATGTACTAGGATCATGAGTGGGTCTGATGGAGTACTAGGATCTGGTGTGGGTCTGATGATATAATAGGATCCTATTTGGGATTGAATCTATACTAGAATATTATGTGGTTCTAATGATGTTATAGGATCATGTGTGGATCTAAAGTGGTACTAGGATCTTGTGAGTGTCTAATGATGTTCTGGGATCCTGTGTGGGTCTGATGCATCACTAAGATCCTGTATGTGTCTGACGATATACTAGGATCCTCTATGGGTCTAATGATGTACTAAGATCCTGTGTGGGTCTGATGCTATAATGGGATCTTGTGTGGGTCTGATGATGTACTAGAATCCTGTGTGGGTCTATGATTTAGGATCCTTCATGGGTCTGCCTCTTAACAGAATAATATGATTCAATAGTAACATCTAATCATCTCTGCTACAGTATCTAAGATATACCTACTGTGATATGAGTATGTACCTGTGTTTTAAATTCATTCATGGTAATAACTTGGTGGTATTATTCTATGTGGAGTACCTATATGGTATTTATGTTGGTAGCATTTATTATTTTGTGGAACAGTTTATCTTTGGGATTTTGAGTTTGACCCTATGTTTCCTCATGATTGAGATGGTATACTTGATATCTTTGGTATAAGTATGGGCATATAACTAAGTAGGTTTTTTAGTTGTTTTCAGGATGTTTGGTTTGTCCTTTGTGAAATGTGTGAGACGTTGAGGGTCTTGGGTTTCTTACTGAGTATCGTTATACTCACCCCTTTACGGGCTACACCTGCACCTTGTTATGTTTGGTGGATAAGACAGACAATACTTACTGATGATGAGAGTAGGACTAGGGGTAGCTCGGAGGTGTGCATTAGATGAGGCGTACGACAGAGATGTATGTTCAAGAGTTTTACCTACCCTTCTGGTTGGATCTTTGGCAGGTGATCACTGGAGCTGTTTCAGATTACTTGTACCTTTCAAATTTCTTGTACTTTCACATTGGGCTTGTATTCTATCCACTTTTACATACTGTATTCACTCATTTTAACAATTCAGTTTCCTAATTTCTGTATATTTTTGTGTGCATGGTTTCATGTGTTTACAGGTTATAAAGGCATTCCCTTCCCAGTTTTTTGGAAATATGCCTTCGGTGCTAGTCGCCATCCCCTGACCTATGGAAGGTGGGCTTTGGGTATTCACGGCATGGGCCCTATAAGGATAGGCCATGAAAAAATTTATTAAAATATACATACATTACATATTTCTATAATTTTTTTTGATATGTTTATTTTTCTTTTATCAATATACAATTCACTTAATAATTCATAAAATAGATCTCCAAAATTCATCTTTAATTATTGAAAGATGAAAATAAATTTTTAACAAACTGTAGGGCCACTAAAAGAGAGACTAGTCTTACTATTTACCTCTTACTATTATCCATTAAAAAATGGGTAATATATAAATATCAAAACCAAAAAATTCATACTAATAGAACATCATTAAAATTTGTGCACTAAATTTCTCAACTATAACGAATAGAATATTAACGACAATGTATAGGATAGTGGTTGGCGTCAAAAACTTATCATCATGAAGTTATGAGTTTATGTCACACATTGTTAGGACCAATAGGGGCCTATATACCCTGAGAGGGGGGGTGAATCAAGGTATGGATATTCTTTTTCAAAATTCATCCTGCCCCACTAGATCTTGACCTCTTTGTTACAAGGGTCACTCTGTTTGAACTTGTGTGTATATTATGATCACTTACATTATTCATTATCTGATAATGATGTCTTAAATGCAATGCAGGAAAATAAGAAGACAGACGCAGAGATTTTTACTTGGTTCACCCTCACTGGGCTACGTCCAAAGAGCATACACCGACAAGTTGCCGGTCGTAGAAAATTCGACTAATCTTCACTAGATGTGGATAAAAAGTTTGGGCTAGATCATTTCTATGCAAGGGAACACTGCCTTTACAATGTTTGGGGACAGATCACTGCTTTCCCAAGGGTCACTCCCAGTTCCTCTCTCTCTGGCTCACTGCCGGTGGAGAGGATCGCCTTCTTCCTCTTCCTAAGCTCACTACTCTGGAAGGGAATCCACTCACAGTTTATAGACCTGTAGGTCTTTTCATTTTCATGAAAGAATGAATCTTCTCCTGTATGTAGATGCTCTGTTGAAGTTCAACTTTAATCCATAGATGAATCTCTCTATGCACCAAATGTATCGGGCAAACCTCCAGCTTCCACAGAACTCGAAAATTAATGCTGGAAATAATCATTACATGGCGCGCAAGTCAAACTCGGCATGCAAGTATCGGCGCGCAACTCACGACTGGCGCACAAGTCTTCCACAACTACTTGCACGACTCAAGATTATGAAACTCTAAACCTGCGCCAGTCACTTCATTTTACGCCCAATTCAATATTGGTACACAACTCCACACTGGCGCGCAACTTCAAACACTAGCGCACAACTATCACCCTGGCGCGCAAGTCCCACCTGCGCGACCACACACACCACTTGCGCGACTAACACACCTGCACGACAGGAGCTCTGATTTCTCAAAGTGTTGAACTTCGGTGAGAACGAGGAGGGGTGGTCCAGTATTTATAGGCAATCTGACCACCCTGCACGATAGCGCGCAAGCCACCTACGCGACCCAGTTTCGGCGTGCAAGTCTCCTATCATTTAGACACTTGCGCGACCAACTCCCAAACTTACGCGAACCTTTTTCCTTAGCCATATTTTGATCTTCTGATATTAAAAAACATATGGCTCTCAAGTTTCTTATACTCCAAGTCCTCAGCACGCAAGTCTCTTTGCCAAAAAAGACTTTTCTTCATTTGTCAATTTTCAGGTCTAAATATTTGGCAAACACTGGAAAACGGCACCACCTTGTATTTGTTCTCTTGTACCGCCTCCAGATCATCCATTCCTTTTATCAATGTTCTTGAATCAAACATGGATCATTGACCTCAGATCTTGAACTCAACATTCCACCATTAAATCCTCTTTATCAACAAATGTGTATGTCATTGTTTTGCTTTTTCAACAATCACTACTCAGTTGTCCACTTTGTCAACAAACACAATTACCTCAAAAATGCTTCAATGATACCTTGAGGGATTTTTTCCCAACAATCTCCCCCTTTGGGATTGTTGACAACTCTTCCATAAAAAGATACGTCATTGATTCTTCAGCCTCAATTCGCCTCATTATGATTCTGATAGCTATCAAGGATTTACTCAACACATACTCTAAGCCCACATGAGCAATGCTCGGCGTGAGAAACAAGAGTAAATGAAAAGTTCATCAATGAATCACTTCATCTCTGACATCCACTATTGACACCAAACTGATACAAATTTGTACTAAACTGAAACCAATTGTTTATGGGCTTGTTTGAAGACCAATTTTTTGTTTTGAAATATTCTTACCACATTCCAACACCACTCTTCTACTTTTATCACGATCCTCAGATGCCATGATATCTATTCTTTGATCGATCACTTCTAGCATCGTCAGATTTAATATGCTCCCCCTTTCTGTTCACAGCTTCATCCCTTGTCAGATTCAAAACCTCTTTAGCCCTATTTCCTATGTTTTCCAAGCTATGATCGGGCTAAGCACGTTCAAAAAACTTCAACTCCACCTATCTGGATACCCCACTTGTCAGCTTCTCCCCATATCATCCATGATTTATCAAAACTCCACATTGTCTCTTCCTTGAACAATCAATATTTTCTCCCCCTTTGTCAACGAACCCAGAGGCACTCCTTTACAGTCGGTAACAGAGTATAGAACAAGTCAGAACATTAGGGAAAAACAAATCATACCTCAGGGATAGGGGGATAGGGGTTTCACATCCACTCTATTTCAAGTGCGGGAAATCGAATGAACTCCCAAAGCCAGTCGATGCATCTCAAAAGCATCCTTGGGAAAGGACTTTGTCAGAATGTCTGCAACCTATAGATCTATAGGCACATACTCCAACTTCACGATTCCCTGCTCAACTTCTCCTTGATGAAATGATACTTGATCTCAATGTGCTTTGTCCTTGAATGATGGACATAATTTTTGCTATGATTTATAGCACATGAGTTGTCACACTGGATTCCGATCGGAGACATCACTTCAACTCTCATATCTTCAAGCTGAAGCTTCATCCACAATAACTGTGTGCATGCTTGAGTGGCCTCAATATACTTAGATTCTATGGTGCTCAATGAAATTGAACCCTACTTCTTGGTCATATAAGAAATACACAATCCACCAAGATAGAATGCACCACTTGACGTTGATTTTCTATCATCCACTGAACCGGCCCAATCTGCATCAGTATATACCAATAACACATTCTTTCCCTGTGTCACCTGTAGACCAAGGAAAAACATCAACTCTCCAATCATAGTCATTTGGAACTCATGTTTCATGGATTCAGAAAAACGTTTGCACTGTGCTTCATCTGATCCACCAAATATTATGTCTTCTTCATAGACTAGCCTCATCATCCTTTGATTACTATTGTTTTTGAAATAGATATTGTAATCAAATCCATCATACTAAAAAACAATCTTCTTAAAATAATAATATAGCCATGAGTACCATACTCTCAGTACTTGTTTTAGCCCATTTAGCACCTTCTTCAGCAAACAAACCTTGTTCTCATCCTCATGAATAAGAAAACCATATGGCTTCTTGACATACACTTTTTCCTCCAGAATTCCATTCAATAATGCTGATTTGACATCCATATGATACACTTTGATCTTCTATTGTATTGCAATGGCTAGGAATAATTTGATTGTTTCCAGCATTGCAACCAGTGCAAATGTCTCCTCAGCTTCAATATCTTCTTTCTGGGAGTATCCTTTTCACACTAGCTATGCTTTGTTCTGAATCACTATGCCATCTTCAATAATATTCTTTAAGAATACCCATTTATTCATGATGATGTCGTTATCAGCTTTCCTTAAAACAATCTCCCACTTCCGATTCTTCTCAGTCTGATTTAGCTCTTCATTCATTCTTCTTGTCCGAACTGGAGCTCACTGGTCACTGATGATATTCTGTATGTCAATTTCAGCTCGACCCTTTGTCTTTTGTGCAGAAAAGGATTTTACTTCCTTTTAATCATCATCAGTATCCTTTTCTGGATCATCATCATCCACTTCTTCTCTTCCTGAGTCTCTTACAATTTGTTTACTTTTAACAGAAAACTTTTCACTGTGTCATTGTTGAATGATTTTATTTCGTTGAACATGTTCTCTCAAATTTTGGTTGACACACCTTTGATTTTTCTCTCACAGCTTCTTGGTATCATGAAAGCATTCAACTGATACCACATTGTTAGAACAAAATAGATATTCATGAAAACCTGTGTGTTGCTACTTTTCCTCCAACCATTCTTCATGAGCATAAACATCCATCCTTCATGTCATATTGAGATCATGCATCTGATTAGTATATTGAATGCTCCTGCTGTGTTACGCAACTCTTCTAGTTGTTAGGGCCAATAATTTAAACCAATAACTCTTCTTTTCCTCCTTCATCATTTGTTATCATATTCCACTCAGTGTTGATCCATTAACAAAATCTCTAATCCTACTGAGTTGAAACTCGTTGTAGGAAACAAGAGGTAGAGTTAATAACACAATCACTTCCTATTGTGCTATGTTTCTCCCTTTCTTCTTCAACTCTAGAACCAGATTTGAATCAATTGAAAATCTAGAGCATATAACTTCTCCAATTTGCATCCTTATATGCCACTTCCCCTTGGATCGTATCTCCCTGAAACCTGAAACACATGGATCATCTGTTAATAACATATATATACATAGGGAGAGGGGTTTCTTCTGGACTCCTCAAGATGAGGATTGTGGTTGATCTTGATGGATTAACCCTTTGATTCTTCCCTGAAGAGCATCACACTCTTTCCTTGCTTCTTCTAGCTGCCTAGCCAAATTTAACTACTCTGGCCATATGACTAAGCATTCATTAACCACATGCTGATCATTTTTCTGATATGTAGATTCTGCAGGCTTGGCCTTTCTTAACATTTGTGGTTTAAACCAACTAGTACACATTTCCTTCATTGATGTTACACCAAAATTCCATTTTCCTTGATTATTTCTTTGAGTAGGAATCTCTTTTATTTCCATCTTCCCTTACTTCTTCCACCATTGCAAGGATCTTGCACCTTCCTCCACTTTTCACTCTGAAACATGACATGCGAATTTTTCAATATGTTCATTGTTCATATTTCTGTTATCAGATGTCTGAGTTACCACAATATTTTGCATTGGTGGTGGGTCCTCCACTAAACATCCATTATTCTTACTTACAGTTGTAGTGTTTCCACCCTTTTTCTTCCATATTTGTTCATGTTCTTTATTAGGGGTGGTTGTGAGTGTGACATAGGAGGTAACAGATACCCCTTTCATTCAGCTCTATATGATTCCCTTGAGGCTCTAAGCCTATTCTCAAACATACCACATTGTCTCCCAGTGTAGGATTTCTCATTATACATCACTAGTGATGAGAATCCCCTTTCGAGTCCTTTTTCACTTCTTGCTTTCTTCTTGCTACAATGTCTTGCCAAATGCCCATAATTAGAACATATTAAACATATTCCATCAAATACATACCTCATTTCATCATTTCTATGTTGAGATGTTGATGTATCTAGAGTGATTCCTCTGACATTGAGCTTCTGAGCTTCCTGACACAGATTCATGGCGTGCCCCATTCTTCCACAGTAATAGCATTTTATAAATGCTTTCCCTTGAGAGACTCTACTCTCTGATTTCTCAAGATGCTTCTTCTTATACTCAGATTCAGAAAAGTTTATATTTTCACAACCTGATATATATTCATGAGCCTCTAAACAGAAGCTTGATGTGTGGTCGTGAATCCCACAGAAATAGCACATGTCATCACTACTTTTTGTAACTATCCTCTTAGGCCTATCTCCAGCACCTATAGGATTTCTTTCATATCTGGAACTATTCACAACTCTCTTTCTATCTTGCATGGGAGGGGATTCATCAAATCCAATACCCGTTGTTCCCAGATTGTATGATCATTAAGCTGATAGAATTTGTTCTTGCCTCTTTTCAGAAATTAAAAATTTTCTTTTCATTTCATCATCACCTGTCGAAGGATAATAAAATAGAAAGTGTAAGGCATCCTTAATTTTGTTCTTTCCTTTAGCATTGGATTTCTCCACATCCTTCTTTACTAATTCTAGCTCTTCTTCCAACTTTTGAATCTTCATATCCCCTGATTCAATTTGGGAATTGAGTTCTCTTCTAATATTCTTTCCTCTATTCATCTCATATACTCATTCTTGTGTGAGATTTTCCACCATGTCACTTTTTTTCATCACTTTCAATATTTATTCTTCAACAGAATCTGAACAACATACATTCTCATGATTTAGTATTTGATTCCTCTAAACTAGCTCAGACAACTGTGTTTCTTGATCATCATATCTAGCATTCAAATTCTGAAATTCTTCTGACTTTTGATTCTCTTCATAATCACTAGCCTTTGATTTTCCTTTCATTTTAGCCATGTTTTGTAGTTCTTCACCATGAGAATCATTATTCTCCTTTAGGTCTGTAGCTACGTCAATAAGCCTTTCATTCAAACTTCGTAGATTGTTGATCTCAATTTCCAGTGCTTGGATCCTAATATATTTAGATTTAATTTCATCTGTATTTCTAACATCACATGAAATATCAGGTTCTTCAATACACTTGACTTGATCTTTCAGTTTTCCATTCAATCCATCGATCACCCTTTTCCGTTCTTCATTATTAAACTTATACTCACTAATCGATTCTGAGTTCTCTCGTGTTGATAACTTGAGTTTCTCAATTTCTTCCATCAAATCAGACTTCTCTTCATCCTGATGCTGCATATAGAGTTTGGCATCATGAAAAACTGTGTTAGATTTCTTTGTTTTTGATCTCCAAACATCTATCTCCTCAAGAGAATCCTCTAACTCAGCTCGCATATCTATTCTTCCTTTAATTTCTTCATCTATTTCAGCATGACTCAGATGCTTATGTACTTCACTCATTCCAACATCATGATTGAATGAATCAATTTTTTCCCTATCAGATTTATCCAGACCTTCCTTCAGTTAGCTGTTTGATTCTTTTAGTTGAATCACACTTTTTCCAAAAACACTTCCACACTGAGGGAAATTACCAATGTTCTGATTCTTCTTTGATGCTTTTTCCTTTTCCCATGGCAGATTGAGATAAGAGAAACTGTATCTTCAACCACACTGATCGACTACACCAAGTCAAGGCAAACAAATCTGATAAAAGAAATCGGTGCTTTGATACCAATTGTTAGGACCAATAGGGGCCTATATACCCTGAGAGGGGGGGGGGGTGAATCAGGTTATGGATATTATTTTCTAAAATTCGTCCTGCCCCACTAGATCTTGACCTCTTTGTTACGAGGGTCATTTTGTTTGAACATGTGTGTATATTATGATCACTTACTTTACTCTTTATCTGATAATAATGCTTTAAATGAAATGCAGGAAAATAAGCAGGCAGACGCATAGATTTTTACTTGGTTCACTTTCACTAGGCTACGTCCAAGGAGCATACACCGACAAGTTTCCGGTCGTACCAAATTCCACTAATCTTCACTAGATGTGGATACAATGATTGGGCTAGATCAATTCTATGCCCAGGATCACTGCCTTTATAATGTTTAGGGTCAGCTTACTACTTTCCCAAGGGTCACTCCCTATTTCTCTCTCTCTGGCTCACTACCGATGGAGAGGATCACCTTCTTCCTCTTCCTAAGCTCACTACTCTGGAAGGGAATCCACTTCTAGTTTATAGACCTGTAGGTCTCTTCATTTTCATGAAATAATGCATCTTTTCCTGTATGTAGATGCTCTGTTGAAGTATAACTTTCATTCGTAGATGAATCTCTCTTTGCACCGAATGTATCGGGAAAACCTCCAGCTTCCACACAGCCTGAAAATCACTGCTAGAAATAATCCTTACTTGGCGTGCAAGTCAAACTCAGCGCGCAAGTATCAGCGCGCAACTCACAACGGGCACACAATTCTGGAACAACTACTTGAGTGACTCAAGCTTATACAACTCTAAACATGTGCGACTCACTTCCTTTTACGCCCAATTCAATATTGTCATGCAACTCCACACTGGCGCGCAACTTCAAGCACTGGCGCACAACTATCACCCCGGGGCGCAAGTCCCACCCGCGCGACCACAAACACCACTTGCGCGACTACCACACCTGCGCATCTAATTTCTCAAAGTGTTGAACTCTGATGAGAATGAGGAGGGGGTGGTCGAGTATTATTGGCAATCTGACCACCCTGCGTGACGGCGCGCAAGTTACCTGCGCGACCCAGTTTCGGCGCGCAAGTCTCCTGTCATTTAGACACTTGCGTGACCAACTCCCAAACTTGCGCGAACCTTTTTCCTTAGCCATATTTTGATCTTCTGATCTTGAAAAACATATGGCACGCATGTTTACTCAACTGTTGAACTCGACATTCCACCATGAAATCCTCTTTGTCAACAAATTTGTATGTCATTGTTTTTCTTTTTCAACAATCACTACTCAGATGTCTACTTTGTCAACAAACACAATTACCTCAAAAATGCTTCAATGATACCTTGAGTGATTTTTGCCCAATACACATCCTTTTAAAGATTTGAAGGGTTATCACCCAACATATAGTTTCTCATTTTAAACACCCATATTAATATAATTCTTATGCTGTTCCAAAAAATATTATAAAAATACTTGAAATAGAGTTATCCATTAATTAGATTTTTAACTAAGGTTTTCAATATAATACCAATACATAAATAATTTATTAGTATTATTTTAACATAGTTTCTTCCTTATTCTATGTTTTCACCTTGGTTATTCATTTAAATATTATATGAAAATCATCCATAATATATTATAAAGAGAATTTGATTTATCGTAAGAATATCCTACAATATATCAAACCAGGTACGTGGTAAGGCCCATTATCATGTGCTAGGTTTTTTCAATCTAATCCCAACACACCTTACTGGATTTCATACACCTAGATACATTTTTTCTACAATAGCCTCCACTAGTAGTATCCAAACCAGGAAGTATTTCCAAGAAATCTCACATAATATATATCTTACCAAAATTCTGGGATGTTCTTCTATACTTTTCCTCGAAGTCTACCTTTGGGTAATGTTTTACATTCAATGATTTCCAATATCTAGTTATCCTGGTTTTTACCAAACCTACATTGAGACTAATTGTATCGACCTGACCCAAGATTCTAAGAGATGGTATCTACTACCATTACAATAACATGATTACATGAAATTAAATACCTAATGATGGAAGAGTTTATTAGACTTGGTAAACCAGATATAAACATGAGTATTTTATTATAAATGAATACACAAATTATAACATTTTTTTCTTTTCAAGTATAACAACATTATTACATATAGTGTATCAATTCATATTTATCATAGCGCACTAAGTAGAATCATAGGGAATGAGAAATAATATTTTTTATACCAAATTATCATTATGGTAAATGTAAAACATATAAAACAATAAATCAATGAGAATAGTCAATATAATAAGTTAATAACTAAATAAACATTCCACATAATCAAAAAACAGATAATTAAGTGCATTAAAATGTTGGAAATGTAAATAAAAGAAAACACATTTCGTTTAATCAATAAAATATGAATGAAATTCATCCATCAGTTTTTCAACAAAAAATATCATCGATAAATAATAACTAAAAGAAAATGATGAAAATTCTTAATTATTGGAAATCTTATCTGTGGAACATGAAAACATATACTGTCAATACCTTTTAAAATATGCTTTAAAACTAAAGGTATAAAAAGATTATATTTATCAAAATAATATGTCTCATGAGAACCTATTAATGAATCGGGGAGATGTATAATTTATATAACCCACTAGTCATTGTTTGTCCAATGAATAATTAATATCGAGTAATAAATTTCATTAATTAACAATATTCAATATAAACTTTCCATATTGAATAATGAAAATAGATTTATCAATATATCCTTAGTGGGAGATTACTAAAAACAATTTGTTTTTAATTTTATGAATGGAGATACTAATTAATGATCATTAAAACATTTTGAGGAAAATAATATTTATAAATTCAATGTGTCTCGCACCACTTTGAAAACGTAAAAACCATTATTAGTCAAAAATTAAAGGAAAAATATAATATGTAAAAGTAAAAATTGTATGTACAAATGATATAAATTATAGGAAACAAACATTTCCATGATAATTGATATGGATAATTAGTAAATATTCAATGTCATATGATTATGGAAAATTTAATATTTCAAAAGGGGATAAAAAAGGAAATAATTATGTAAATGTTAATTCCATCCTTTTCTAAATTAATAATATGTTATCTAGTGTAATAATGAGGATTATATCAATGAAAAATATCATAAGTGGTGTAAAATTAATGGTCATTTTCATTGATGAAATAAAAGAATATCTTTAAAAACATTATTGAGGAAAATGTACTTTTCTTTTAGAAAACATTACGAAATTAATTATTTCATAAAATAAATTTTATAAAGATTTTTTTTAAAAATTATCCTTTTCATCATAAAAATGAATCTTAATATAAATTTTAACAGGTAAATCCAAATATGTTTTACATGGAAAAAAAGAACATTCCCTTTCTATAGAAATGGTTAGAAAAGCTCCTTTTTTCGGAAAAAAAAATTATTTGAAAACATTTGTAAAAGAAATAAAGGGTAATATTTTCATTCATAAATATTTTTTTAAAGGTAAAATATTTTCTATAATATTTCTTGAAAACATGGTGTTTACAAGAAAACAAGTTCTAAGACAAAATAGAGAAATTTTGTTTGGTTTTACAAAAATAAATTCTTGACCAGTTTCTTTAAAAAATTGTATAAAATATAAATTTTTCTTGAAAAATGTAAATAATAAATATATTATGATATAATTAATTTTTTTCGGATAATTTATCGAATAATTTCCTCAGATGGAAATTAAAATACAGAGAATCCTGAAAAAAAAATTGATTGTGAAGTAAACCCTTTGATGAGCCATAACATTGATGTGAGAATCAATCCGTGAATACATTAAATGAGTGAAATATTAAAAATCATTAAACAATATTTAATAAAACAATACATAATAAATTTTTTACACATATTGTTCTTTACTATTAATGACAATGAGGAATTAGTATAACCTGAAAATGGAATCGATTTATGAAATTTCATTACCACTAGGTAATTTTATGTTCAAATCCCCTTAGATGAAATAATTAAAATTGAAAAAAAAATTGTTGGAAAATAGAACTATTCAATATATAATATATAAAAATATATAGTATATACATGACATAAAATAACCGAGTAGATAATAAGACATTTATTTGACAAATATAAAAAGTGTGATGGAAATCCTTTACCATACATTTCCTACAGGGTGAAAATAAATTAATATCTAGTATATGGTTTTGAAAAACGTCAATAAATTATACCATAACCTTACATATATTTATACTATCATATATTACCTTCGTATAATATATTCTTACCTGTTTGTGAAATACCATTCATCGTTTTCACTATTTGGGGTGTTAATTGTCTAGTCTTTTAAGTATCTAATAAATTGTTACATGTTGTTATTATTAAATTGATCTTGATTAAATAATATAAATAATTTAAACCATGATTTAAATATATATTATATATATTTATTAGAATATATAAATTTTGATTGCCGGAAATGAAATCCACTATACATTAAGACAGTAGGTCATATGTACGCATGAACGATACATTCATTTCTTTACCGTATTTGAAAGAATGAATAAAACAAGATATATATTTATATTATAATTACATTAAAAAATAATTTTCATATACTCTACATAGTTTTGTTAAAACATTCTTGAATACGTTCGACGTATAGCGTGAACAAATTACATTGTTGTGATGAGGCATCAATCAACACTTCTAAAAACGATGTTGTCTCATTTAAATAAAATATAAAGCATTAAATTTTGTGTTAAATTAGAAGAAAATAAGTCTAAATATATTTAAAATTTAATATATATTATATATAAATATTTCTCCATCATAAATTCCAACCTCGAAAGGTGGTAATGGAAAAACAACCAATTATCATTTCACGAGGCGGCAGTTCACCCTATATGAATGGTATGTTTATTACCCATTAAATGAATGTTTTTGTATGTTTAGGTAAATATATTATAACAAAAACTCAGTAAATATTAGATAATTATTATATAATTTAATCATGTAATAATAATATTTTTTAAGGTGGAGAATTATAATAAAACTAAAGAGCTTAAGGAAGGATGTTACCTCTTATTTGGGTAACTCCTTTTGGTGTGCATTAAAGGAATTCCATGGATAGATATCTACTCTATGTGAGTATTATAGAATTATTAGATATTTTTATGATATATTTAGGTATATAATGGTAGGTAATATTTGGATTCAGTGGTGTTTGGTGGTGTACGGGATTAGTGCACTTTTATAGCGGATGAGTGGCATTTTTTGTAAATTTTTGGAAGGGGAATTCTACCAACATATTTCTCATTTTATGTTTTTCTAATAATGTTAAACATTATACAAAAATTATTATATGGATTAAATATTGAATTTAAATTGTTTATTGTTAAAATTTTCTAGCTCATTTTTCCCT
Source organism: Viscum album (assembly GCA_963277665.1). Taxonomy (NCBI): domain Eukaryota; kingdom Viridiplantae; phylum Streptophyta; class Magnoliopsida; order Santalales; family Viscaceae; genus Viscum; species Viscum album. The sequence goes on along the minus strand of OY728139.1, from coordinate 417,989,889 downwards.
TGCGTTTATGTTTTAGTCCCTTGTTAGTAAAATATTTCCCTTAATTGTTGTCATTAATTTTAACGGTATTCATTAATTTTTTTTCTAAAAAAATGTCTGATTTTTTATAAATTATATATTTTTCTATTAAAATATATTTATTCCATTTTCTTAAATTCCAATAATATATGTGATTAAAATTTATATCAATTTAATTCTGTAGAGGGGGCGATAACACATGTTTTAATTGTCATAATGATGAAATGTTAGCTAAATTTTTATATAATATTTCTATATAAAAAATATAAAAATGCTCTAAATTGTATTAAATGATATAAAATATATCTAATTAATATTTACATACAATAAACAATATAATTTAACATTATAAATAAATTAGACAGAAAATAGTTTTTAACTTAAATGAAGTCATTTAATTTTTTGTTTAAAAACTAAATATTAAAATAAAAATACAAATTATTTTCTATAAGATGATTTTTATTTTCCTAATCAAAGGATTATTTATAATTAAAATTATTATTTTTACAAAATTTCTTGAAAAAAATTAAAAGGGGTTCTCTGTTAAAATAATGAGAAAATTGCCTTTATTAAAATATAGGTTTCTATATATAATAATGGGTGTGTTATTATCTTTTTTATTATCAAATATATAATATTAGTGTAAAAATATTTTTTTGGATATATTATATATATAGGTATTAAATATAACCCCCTAATTTTTATTAATTTAATTTGTTTGGGTAAAACATTTCTCTGAGAATAAAAATGCATCCTTTATATTAAATTGGTTTTTATATCCATTTATAATTAAATATTAACCAATGATTTAATTTTATATTTGTTTAAACCATATATTTTCATAAGTTATTTTACCATATTCATCTCTTCTAATTTATCATCAAGTATATATAATATTATGTAATGTGATATTTCTTTAATAAAATGGTGCGATTCATTAAAACTCATCCTTGTGTGTAATGTAAGTTATCAACAAAACTTGTTATTGTATTTGTTGTCAGATAAGTAGGTATTTAATGAATTTAAATATTCATCATGGATTTATTTTATTTAAAATTTTAAATATGTTATAATTTTCAGGATATTTCATTCTCTAATGGGATTGGTGTTTCGCATCATACACACTATCCAATACATTTTATTTCTTTATAATTTCGAGGCATTACAAATATTATAGGTTGTTATTGAATATTAGATGTGAAATCCTGCCACAAAAAATGATGTATCCTTTATGTATAGAAATATAATCCATGCCCATGATAATATCAAATATAACCATAAGAAAAATGAAAAATCCATCAGGATGAACATTCACATAAATATCATCCAATGAGTAATTATATAAGTCAGATGAAATCATTGTACCTTTAGATGTATACATTGATTATTCTATATATAATTTTTTTTGAAATATTAATTCCCTTGGAAAAATATTAAAATATGAAATAATTGGTAGATAATGAGCTAAATAAGATGTTATTAGTTCTATAATTGTTGATAACTGTATCATTCACCTATTCGTAATCAAAACCCTCTTCCATGGTTCATTCCACACATTCACTATGAATGAAATGTCATCTTCTTCTCTCCATGGTTTTTAGATTTTCCTCTAAACTCTATATTCTATTTCTTGTTAAAACCATGAGATTTATTGGTAACCCTGATCCCCCTTTCCACCATGAGAGAACATTGAATGTTTTATTCATATCTAATAATGTTCCTTATGGCTAACTCTTTTTGGAAACTTGGTTTTAGTCAATTTAAGAGTTTTTAACCATAAAATCAGGATGGATTATAATACAAGAAATATACCTCATGAGAATTGTAAATGTTTCTTAATATGAAACAATAAATTTAACATACAATGGCTTTATGTAAAGTAATTCCTTCTCTATTATTGGAAAAACTATTAAAGGTATATAATTAATGAAAAATAATCTCCTAAACTCATCTAACTCTATGGATTAAATTTCATTATGTTCCCTTGTATTGATGCTGACATCCAATGACTGTGCTATTTCTCAATCCAATGAATTTATAAATAAAATTTTATTTTCATGTTACAAAAAATAGATATTGGAAAATAATTATTTTGGGTACATATACATTGTTCAAAAACTAAAGGATACATAGAACCACTAAAAGAATGTGTGAATTTTCTTCATTAATGACACAAAAAAACATTATTCCCTCCATTCAACATTTGTATGTTCAAAACGATTCATTGCATGAGAATTTCTAGTGATTATTATATATTATTTTACAGTACATATCTTATAGTATTTATATTCTCAACAAGAAAAACATTTCATTTTCTATTAGATTAATCATCAAAATGATTTCTTTAGGTTATATATATTGACTAAAACTAAAAATCATAGTGTATGAAAAAAAATCAAAGTGGGGAGCCTTATAATCATGATAAATCCCTTATAAGATATTTAAATCATGAAACCACATATAGTGTAATTCATCATAATAATATATTTAAATTATTTTTCATTGTTCATAAAGGGTTTGTGAATTTTCAAGGAATGTTCCACGGGTGTTTCAGAGTTAGTGTGCAGCAATGCCCATTATCATGCACCATGTAGTGACCATATCCTATTCAATGCACATGTTTTAGTGTTATTAAACCTAGGTAACACTTATATAGTGACACATTTAAATATATTATATATGATTGGATTGAACTGAACATAAACCAATCCCACTATCTATTACTAATATTTTGGTACATTTTCCTTTACATTAACTCATCATTAGACTTTTCCCCAAACATAAACATTGAATTATAGAAAATATTTTTTATCCCTATTTGCAATGGTGTATTGATATTATCCTCTAATATGGGATATAAATTCCCAAACTCCTCATAAATAAATATTTTATCTTCATAAATTAATATTTATGACATTACACAATCACACATATAAGGATCATAATTATATAGTTCCTATAGACACATAAATGGCTAAAAAATATACCAATAGTGAGATATGTTATATCCCACTATGTTATTAACAACTAAACCATTCATAGACAAATCAGACATAATAAATTTCATTATAACCAGGGGAATGGAATCAAAAGAAAGGGAGAGATAAGATTCTTAGTGAGTGTATTAAGGGAGATATAAAACTATCATGAGATTATATGTATGAGAGTATGGTAATAAAATTTAGTAACCATATCATCCTATCCATAGTTCAAAATCATTAGTCATGTCATAAATATTGGAATTTCATAATATATATATCATTATGGAAACAAATAACATTAAGCATCATATCATAACATTGTAACAGATTTTTGTCATTCATAAAACAATATAAATTCATTTCCTTATTTGTTCAGTGATCATTTCCAAGACTATAACAGTGTATTTAGTTCACTCTTCAAACCATCATAGTAATCAGTGTTCACTCCCAAGACTCTCATAGTTGATAAAGACCCTTAATAAACTGGTTTGACTACCCATTATAGTACATTTTTTCTCATGAGATATAACATTTTATATAATATATTGTAAGTATAAATGGATCCTAAAAATGAAATAAGTAAAATCATACATATATGTTCCAAAATATCATAAATTGAGTTTTATAAAAATTTCATCATAACATATCCAATAGAAAATTAATATGTTTAAAAATAATTTCACAATATCATTAATGAATAACCATTGGAAAAAAAAGTTTGTATTAATGTAATTTTATCATGGTTTAACCCATTTAATAGAAATAGGTTTCACAAAAATCTTGTCATCAGATTCATAAACCATTTTTATAAAGAGTAAGAATACTATATTTGAATCATATCCCTAATAAATCATAATTAACATCAAAAGATGTTATATCATATGGAAAATGTTTTTAAATTAAAAATTACATGTAAAATTTTCTTATTATTATACACATTCATTTAAAATAACATTTAAAAATTATAAATTCATAAAATATTTCAAAAATAATTTTTTTGAATAAAACCTTAAAAATATAAAATAATATTCAACAAAAAAATGGTCATGATGGTAATAAATTATCTTATATGTCAAGCATGTTAATGAAATGTATCCTTTAAAATTATCTGTTTATTTTAATAAAAAAATGTTAGAAAATGAAAAGATGATTCATGTTAATAAAATTTTAAAAAAATGAAATGTGGGTAAGAAATAATTTATTAAATAATTTTGTGATATTTGAATACATTTTTTGAAGATTTGTTTTAAGACAAAAATGGGTTTTCAATTGAATATATAAAAAATATAAATTTCTATAAAAACATCATTTTGAAATATTGACTACATAAATATTGGAAAATGTTGTTAAAATATGTATTCTCCATAAATAAAAATCTTAATAAATGATAATATAGTGACATAGAACCCTTACCAATATAGAACCACTAAATTATAATCCCTATGAATGAAAATAGATAAATTATGAATATAATATCATCATAAAAAATAAATTAATGATATTAAATTTAATAGGGTATGTATATATATCTTATAAAAGAAGATAGGTTCATAACACAACATATGTCTCAAATAATACAAATTAAGAATAAAATATTGTATCTTAAGTCCCAACATCCTTTATATGTCTTCTAACCTAATGTATAATTAATATATGTTTATTATAAAACTATAAAATAAAAACAATTATATATAACATACTATATATTATTTATATATGTCTTTTTATTACCCATTTACTTACAATTTTCTGTTAAATTCACATTTTTGGCAATAACATATTTTTTTCCCTGCATGTTTTGATTTTTTTTAGTCATCCATCATTGATCATGGTTTCATAAAATCATTAATTTTTACCAATAAATAGGATTAATGTTTATTTATTATATATTTATGCAGTGTAATCATGCAATGGAAGAGATTAAAAATGAAATACACTATTTATAGAGATGGTAGGTCGTACATAAACATGAACGGTATTTCAATTTTCTCGAATGATTGAAATAATTCAATGTAAATAATATATCAAAATTAGAAAATAATTATTATTTCATGCCTATAACATCTTTGAATTAAACCAGTCATTATTAACTTCAATGTAAAGCATGAATGAATCCCAATGCTTAGCGATGCCATAATCTCCCTTACACACAAGCATTGTTACCATATTCCCATGGAATGAAAAATAATAAAGTATATGTAATATAATAATTCCATGAGTATAATAATATCATATATGTAATATATAAAAACATTATTCATTATTATATCTAGTCTAGAGTGGTGGTGGTGGAAAATGAATAATATCATTTCCCGATCTGGTAGTATGTTGTAAAAATGAATGATGATTTCATATCCAATCTGATGGAATTGGAAATGGTTCTAGGTAATTAAATTAACATAATAATAAATAATCATAATTATGATATTTATATTGTCAAATAATCATGTTTTAACAATAATTTAAGGATTGAGAGTACAAAATAAAATTAAAACACTTGTTGATGAACGTTGCCTCTTTTTTGGGTAACCCACATGTGATTTCCCCAAAATAATTCATAGGTGATATTTGTTTCCAAAATAAGACTTATATAATGATAAAAAATAAGTAATAAATATGTATTAGTATTAATTTTATGAACCAAAGTAATTTTGATATGTGAATATGAGAGGACAAGAAGTGGTATTTTATAAGTTAGGAGAGTGCAAAACTAGTAATTATAAGAAGCAAAAATAGTGTGCCAATGTTGTTTACAATGAAAAGGATACTAAATTTTCGATTATCAATAATTATATATTATAATTATATTAAATTTCTATAAAATGGAGTTTAGAAATGTTTTTGGTCATATATGCCATATCTCTTTATTTTAAACACATTGTAAACCAATTGGTACCTTAAATACTTTAAATAATTATTACTTTTTAAAATATCCATTAATGTTAAAAATAAATTTTACCATATTAGATAATATAAATTATTATGATTAGAAATATTGGCCATTTTTCTTAATTATATTTATGTAAATATAACATTTTAATTTATAATTTTACATACAAACATGATGAGGAAGCAATTTTCCAAACAAAAAATGTTCAAATGTTTAAAAATTCTCTACATAATAATTCAAAATGATAATTGTGGAAATTACATAAATTATATTAATTGATATAAATTTGAAATAATATAATCTTTTAAAACCATTTATTAAAATATAACAATATAAAGACCTTAAATGAAAAGTATTCTTTCCATAAAAACCAATATATTTTTTTACTAATCATCAAAAATTTAATCATTTTAGAAAATCAAAAAAATTCACCATATAATAACTTTGGAATGATTACTTTGTTAATAAATTTTATTTTATCAAAAAGAATAAAAATATTTTTATTTTTATTTTATTACTATAAAATAAAATGTATAAAAAATATCCTTTTCAGAAATTATTAATTTTGAATAATTAATACATTACATAATTTTAAGTATTTTTTTATCTATGTGTATTATATATATATAAATTATACGTAAAATTTAAAAAATTCCATTAGTTATAATTACACAATTATTAAAACCTATATAATAACAATCTTGTTTAAAAAATAATAACTATTATTTTTAGTGGGTTGCTAAAACAGGTTATTGTGTGTAACACAAGTTATCAATTTTTTTAATTTTTTTGATTAAAATAATTTCATTGAATCTCTATGTGTTATATAATGTATTCTATGAAATGTTTACATATAGTTAGATAGGCTCCCCAACTAGTTAGTTGGGTGATAGATTGGTCTAGTATCATTGTTGGATGAAGTAATTCATAATCAACCATGGGTGAATAGAGATGGTTGAACACGAATTATTATAGCACATTCATGGTAGCTTTTTTACCTCTTCATAACAGGTTTCATGACCATTTCACTTCTTTAGGGTGGATTTATATTCTTCCCATTAAGGCCATTAAACCCCCAAAGACAAATAGATTTTATTATATAGTGCAAATAATCTATTTGATATTCAAAATAAATCATAGAGAACATAATAATCAATGAAATTAAAAATTATCATAAAAACAATTTATATTAATTAAATAAAAAATAAAATTAGGAATAAATTATATCTAAAAATTTAAAAATTCAAAATTACATGAAAAATTCTTCATAATTAAAAATCCACAAAATGATCAATTTTTTACTCTTAAATGAAAATATAAATTGAATAAATGAAATTATTTTTATTTAAGCACCATAATGATTCTTTTTTTAAAAAATATTCAAAAAATTAAATATTTCATCAAAAAATAAAAATCATTCAAGAATTTTCCACTTAGAAATTATTTTTATCATAAACAATCAATAAAACTCTAAAAATGATTATGATTGTATTAAAAAAAGGCCATGTAAAATCCAATAGAAATAAATAATTACACACTTAAGAAATAAAATTAAATCAAATAATTAAAATGATTATCAAAAAATTATTTCTCACGGAAAATTTCAATGACCTAATTGAAAAATGAAAGAAAAAAAAATCAATCGTTCATTGGAATTTAGAAAGAACTAAATGAATATTACTCACTACACTATATAATACAATTTCATGATCTTTTTCTATGAGTGTAAAAATATAATATTTATACGATGTTAAAATTTTATCAATAATTGCATTCAATAATCACTCTCTCTAAAATTTCTTAATCCATAGAACAATTTTAGAATTCATTTTTAAAAATAAAAATATTTTATTATAAATAAATTTAACATGAAAAATTTTGGGTTTAAAATTCACTTAATTATAATGAATAACATTTAGAAAAATATTAAATTCTATTTAAAATTTTTATAACAATGACGTTAAGAGCACTAATTAGAAACACAAATTATTTTTTTTACTTTTTTCATTATTTTTAATATATAAAATTACAAAAAAGTTTATAACATCTAAAATATACACCATGGTTTAAAAATTCCTATTTTATTAATGTTTCTAAGGATATATTAGAATATATCTTCAGCTATCTCTATGAGGTGTCATATTTCAAAAGCGTGAGCTACTATGTTAATTGAAAAACATCAATCTCATCTTGTTATAATTCAAGTTCCATTAAATATATTAAATAAGATTCTATTTCCTATTCTAATATATATTTATATATAAATAGTGTACATTCTCTCCGATCAATCACAATATCCCAATACTAGAAAAATCAATGTAATACTCAATAGATTCGTCCAATTTTCCACAATGATATAAAGTAAATAAATCATCTTGAATTAAAAATGACATCAAAATTCAAAAAAGAGTATGTTTATGTATAAAATTATTAATTCGGTATATTGGATAATTTGATGACAATATAGAACACACATAATAGCCAATAATTTTCACATTATTTAATGCTAAGGTGGAGGAAAAAAATGGTTTGGTTGAAATTAAATTAAGAATTATTTTTTTATAAATAATTTTAAAGGGTCACATGTAGGTTGGAAAAGACTTTTTTCTATATAGAAAGAATAAGAATATAATTTTAAATTATGGACACATTTTCTCTTGGCCGGTGATAAAAATTAGACTATAAAAATATAATTTCAAAAAAATTATTCTTGATCCATGAATTTTACTTTTTATTTTATCAAATAAAAAATCATAATGAAATAAATGCATTTGTGATTTGGGAACTCCAGAAGTAATAGTGACCAATAGACTCAATAATGAATTCAACTTGAAATCCAACGAATTAAAATGTCAAGATATTTATCATTTAAAATATATAAAACTAATAACAACATGAAAACCATATGGAATGTATTAAATATATATAAATTCATGAAATAATCCCATATAGTTAAAAGTTTCATTCTATTTGAGTTATGAAAATTATGTTCTCACCATATATATCTGATACAGATTACGAGGTGCTCAATTTTATTCAGTATAAATTTCAAAAGAAATAAAATTTATTTTTATCATGTATAATTTTCAAAACAAATCAATATTTAAATTTTAAAAGTAATTATTTAAGAAAAATAAACTATGTATGAGTCAATGAAATTTGAACTTTATGATCCAACATATAGCTCCTTCTAACCTTGAATTTTAGTGGGTATTTGTTAAAAAAATTTAATCAACCATGTAGGTTCCCTTTCTTTATACAGTTACCTATATAGGAATGGAAGGTTAAATCATTTTCCAATTTACTTTATGTCCACTTCTTCATGTTCTCAGTTGGCCTTGGTCGATCCCTCTTTCTAATTATTATTTTGGGCATCTTGAATTTATAGTTTAAATCAACAATTGTTGATATTTTCTTTATGATATAACTCTATCAATAGGGAAATAGTACATCTATAAGAATTATTTTTAATAAATAAAATAAATTAAATGAAAAAAGAACCATGGGCCATCTAACAAGAAGAAATTGGTTTTTAGTCTTCATTTTGACATAACACAGACTCTGCTTGAAAGAAAAGCTATGGTAGTCCCAAAGAGTATATGATACTAAATTTAGTTTTTTAGTCACTTATTATTAGTAAAATAAAATCATTACCATGTTTATATAGAACCATATCACCATTAACCAGAACACTTATAACGGTGAAGGGTCCATACCATATGGTTTGAAGCTGTTATGGAAACTGTTAAATACATGAATTGAATAGAAAGACCCATTAAAAATATTTGAAGACCCAATTTGAAAAATATATTCATGGACATATTGTTTTTCTCCTTATAAATCTGGCTATTCTTCAATGAATCGTTTCTAATTTCCTTCATCTCACTCAACTACGACATCATTCTGTCACTAAGAAACATGATATCAAACATCAATAACATAACATCCCATTAAGATATTTTTATGAAACAACATATATAGATTAAATGTTTTTACAAAAGAATAGTATATAATGGTAAATCCCATGGAAATATTACAAGTAGTTATGTATTAACAAAGTACGCTGTCTAAACTAATAGGCCAATCCTTTCTTGAAAAATACCCCAACTTTTCACAATTTTATTTAGATCATTGTGTCAAATTTTAGCATGTATTTTTTATTGTGAGGAATTGGTACTTCTAGTTAAAATAGAAGGAAAAATATATTTACATGAATCTTATTAATATATAGTTCTTGAAATGATTTATATTATATATAATGGATTACATGGGAACTCCAAATCATGAGAAGATATTTATTTCAATGAATTTTTCTACACTAGAATCTAGGTTGTTTGGATGTCCGACTATATCTACCCATTTGAAAATATATAAAATAGAGAAAAATATTTACTAATTACAATTATAAAAAGGGTATGGTTCCATATACTCCATGTTCCACACATAAAATATCTCTACATCATGATTCACCTTTTTTTAAGACCCTTTTTCATAAATACATTAATCTATTATTTCACACTTTTCATATCCAACCAATAGATTAATAAAGTCCTTAAATAAATATGGATAATATAAACTATCCTATAAGAATTTTTGTGTTGTCCACCTTCCCCTATTATGTCCACCATAAGGTGAAGAGTGGAATATATCAATATTTCACAACATATCCTACTCATCCACATATTTCTTATTATTCCATCATAACATATTAGAAATTGTAAAGAATCATTCCAAATATAGTACATTGAAATAGAATTTAATTTCATTTATTTGTTTTTTCAATGGTACATGGGTGAGATTTCTATATCCATAAAATTTTAAAGGTATGTAATCAAAGTATAAAATTTCACTAAATTATAAAAAATTTATCATCAGTAAAGGATTTAGTTTTTACTCATTTGTAAGAAATAAAAGTTATCAAGAACCACCTTTTCAACTATTTTAATATCCGTATATTCCAAATAAAACACATATAACTAAAATTCAATGTCATATGACTTGGTTTTAGATCTTTCATATACAACATATATTTGAGATTAATATGGTATTTTAAAATATAAACCTTCATCCCCATTAGGTGTCGCATAAAGATATCATGATATTATATTACATAAACCAAATATTTCGTAGTAGGGGATTAATTTTTTTTGGAATCATATAATTTCTTATAAATAGAGTAAATATTATTAATCCATTTCTCTTTACTTTTCCCCATTAATACTAGAACAATCACTTCACTAGAATCACATATTACTTCAATAGGTAATATCCATTTAGGGGATATAATAAATGGCTATGATATGAGTTTCTCATTAAGAATATAAAATTAATATAAACATATCTCATCATACAAAAAAAATTTATCATTGAAAAGAACTAATTTTGTAAGGCTTATGATTTTGGAAATTTCCTTGATGATTTTTTGGTATAATCCTTTCTATCCTGAAATTATAATAATTCTCCTGAAATTTTATAGTAGTGGGTGGTTTTTAACACATTAAATATTAGAATTATGAACATAATTTTTTTTAAATCATTATGAACAATTAATATTCTTTCCATAGCCATCAATTTACACTTTTCCAAATTCAAAACAGTATTAGTTTATTAACATGTTCCTGAAATAGTTTTTATACTTTGAGAAAAATAATTAAAAGTGGAACTAACTACTGAAAATTTATCCATAAAACATTCATTATCTATTCTAGGATATCTAAGATAACAAACATCATAAATATTATAAAATTAGATTGATAACTACATAAACTATTTGGAAATTTATTGTATGAAACTCATCAAATGGGGTTGTGATGGTGTCATTATATTGGTCCTCATGAGCTATGAGAATATAGTTGTAAAGTGAGTAGCCATCATGAAATTTTTTTCTAGACAACCACTCTGTTATTTGGTCAATAAATTTAATTGTAAACTAGTATGTTCAATTTTAAACTTATGTTTATATATAATAAATAACCAAAATCCACATATTCACAATCCTCATTTGAATTTCGATATTCATTCTGTTTTTGACATTTTTCACTCAAATATTCTTAGGTACCACCTTGACATAACAATACCATGGGAATTATAAATTGGGAAATATAATTCAAGGATCAATAAATTGTATTAATTCCTCCCTAACCCCTTCATTAATGTCAATGGTAAGTATTATATTACCATAACCTATTGTATTATGTTAGTGATCCATTGGAATTTTATAGATACATCATGAATAACTAATAACCATAATATTATATATGGACCAAATAATTAGAGGTTTAAATTTTCAAAAATATAAAATATAATTTATTCTTCACTTAATTCTAAATTGGATTATTTTATGATATGTAATATATTGAATCACTCTATAAAATACTAAATCAGGTGAGTTGGAAATAGTTTCAGATATAGGTTGGGCTCTTTCATGACTCTAAGTAAGACATTTGGATTGGGGGGTCCACGGTACTTAAGATTATTCTTAAATAAGGAAATATAGAAAGATTCATCCCCATCATTGGGGTCCTATGAAAATTTCTCTTAATAATTGTAATCACACTTTGGGATTATCTTGTTTTATACGTTAAACTCAAAAATATTTTTTGGACATTACCCAACTTATTCATCAGTGGGTTGTCCTTTATTTATAAAGAAGATTCCCACGAATGTTTCAATAGTGTGTGGGATACTATTAATGTAAAAAAATCAATACAATTCATCATCTTTCTCATCAAAAGGTTATTGTAATTAAAAAGACACTTATTTTGGATATATTTAACAATAAAAATGAATTTTGTTCTTTCAAAAACTTTACTCCCTTTTTTGTTTTCCCAGGTTAAAAAACAATTTACCCTTCAAAAATCAATGATAACTCATCATTTGAAAAAAGGGAATATGTAGGACGATGGTAACATACTTTTTACTATATATCACGTATAATAAAATGAAAAGGTGGGCATAACTACCATACTCTAACTAAAAAACCTCAACTATCTATACCAATTTGGGGGGTAAAATATCAATATACTAAATTTAATAAAATAGTATTCAGATGTGAAATTCTTAATTTTAAGTGTTAAAATTGGGAAAAAATGAATCATATTGATACTGAATCCCTAATTAAATAGATTTTTAAAGAAGTTATCTCTCTCTCCTATAATGAAATAATTGACAAAAGTATTTGGATATTATAGTTAATAGGTATCAAATTTTGTATGACTACCCCACACTCTTATATGAGACTGTCTAAATCAAATTCATAAAAGGTTCATCACTAGAAAAATATTATTTAGTGATTCAAAGTAAGATGGTTTTTGAAATGAGTCCTTAAAGAATGGTATAAAATTTTGTGTTTCATTATAATAATTAAAAAATTAATCAGTTTGGTATTGTGATTCTTATTCTTGATACCTTTAGGATATAGTATGTATGGATTTAGATTATTGATTATGCATTCATTTCCCCAAATCTATTATTAAATATTATTCTTCCATTTTAAATACTTTTTTTTATCTTTTTTCCATTTTTATTTTCATCATGAAGAACTTGTTTCAACGATATTTTAATATTACGATAGAATTTTCAAGATTTCTTGTTTTTAGTATTTGGTTTTCAATTTCATAATTATTTTTTATTGAAAAAAATACATCCTTTATAAACTTCCATGTCATTATTTAGACTGATCACAGTTGTAACAGAAATTTTATTCACTCCATGATTCATTTTAGTTTTATATAGTAATTTAACATTTTCTATTTCATTCATTCCCCCCACTAATAATGTCAGTTACCACTACAAATTTATCATCCTAGAATGTAGGTGATAAATATATAATTCCTATTGATCTACTAATTTTTCAAATTTATATTTGCTTTTTTTCATCATGATAATCCATTTGGATTAATATTTCATCCATATTTGGAGGTATTTGATGCTCAATATTCACTTAGAGGATAAAATTATTACCCCATTATAGTTTAATAAATTTTTTCTTATATTATTATTGAAAATCAGGGTAAGTAGTTGGTCTATGAAACCCTTATTCAATATATAATAAATTTGGATGGTTATTGTAAAACATTATGTATGTATTTGACGATGGATCATTCTGAGGATTTATCCTATTTCTATACCCAGTATTTTTTTAAATTTTTTAGTTGATCGGTGGGCCTATAAAAATTGGGGTAGAATGATTATGAGTGTTAATATGAGGATTTAGAAATAAAAAATCTATAAATTGAATGTTTAGAAAAATATTATTTTTCATGAAATACTTAATAATGGTTAAGTTTATGTTTTAGTAAATTAGTTAATCACAGTTACAAAATAAAACATTTAAGATAAAACATGTTTATTTACCATAAATAATCAACCATTTTTTATATAATATATTAAAAATGTAAGATAAAACATGTATTATTTTCCTAAAAAATGAACATTTATTATCTTCCAATCCATATAAATTTTTCATATAATACAATAAATTTAAAATAAAACATGCATTATTTTCCATAAATAACTTCAAAATTTTCATATGGACCACATACTTTTCCATATTCATAATTTATAAGTAGAAAAATCATTTATATTCAGTCTCATTATCTTAGCCTATGAAATCATTATATTTACATAAAAATCAAGCATAAGGATATATATATCTTATAGGTAACATGGGAAATTAATTTTCACCACTCTTATAATAATGCTAATGATTGGGAAAACCTTAACAATACATTACATTAATTTGGTAAGAGGAACCAATAACTAACTAACAATATACCATTACCAAAATAATTAGATATATATGTTATGATAACCCATTATAATAAACCATTTATGATCACACATCATCACAAATAATGTCTAAAAATAATAACATAATAATGGAACATGGATACATGCATTTCCTTCACCACACTAAATCAATAAATTCTTTCAATCCATAATAAAATCCATTTGAGATAACAAAACATATATTCCATTAATTTTTTTAAATATTGAGATATAAGGGAAGGGTATTTTTTATTTTATTTAAACATGAACAGTTTCTTTTGGGGATGAAGAAATATGTTGACATCATGTATGTTATAATATAATATTCTTTTTTTTTGTTTTTGTGAAACTGTTCTTTATGACATATGTAAAAATTATTACTTCTAAAATCCATTTAAAATAAAGAAAAAATATAATTTAATTTTCTTTATAATTCATTTATGTCCATTTAAGTACATTTATAAATGAATTTTAAGAATATAGAAATTGAAGAAAAAGTTGAATAATAAAACATTAAAATATATTAAATGATATTTTTATGGTTAAGATTCACTTAGGGTGATGAGAATACACAATCTATGGCTCGAGCAATAATTAACCTAAGATGGCCTTCATATGAAAGGTGTGGAGATATGCACTAAAGTCATAACTCTCTTTAGAGATGCCTTTTACAAATATCCTGTAAGAACACACATATTCATCTCAATGAAAAAGTGTATAGGGAAAGAATAAAAGATGAAACACTACTATAAATTAAACAAAAACCACATGAACCTCAATAAAGTAAACAAGTAAGGAAGTGTAACTAATGATTGATCTGAAAAAAGACACACTGAACCAATAATATGTCCCAAACTGACAGAACTGTAAAAGTAAGTAGTTAAAGAGGGAAAAGATCCTAAATCCTTATATATGACCACTATACATGGTCTAAGAGCCTAGTATCCCTATGATCCTCAAAATTCATGGTCGTTGTATCTATCATCAATATAAGACATTACACATGTAGGAAAACCCATGCATGAGTTAGTATATACATAACCATTTGGACAATATGAAAGATGAAGGAGGCATAAAGATATTTAACAGGAATAAAATGATAGTAGATTAAATATAAATTCAAAGAGAATAGATCAACCCAAAGATGTTTCAAATAATTCTCATCCAATAATAAGGGGTTAAAGACAAATAAATAGATGAAATACCTATCAATTCATTTCCATCTATAGTAGGAGAGTAGGCTAATCCAATAATGAGAAAGTAACCAAAAAAATAATGTGGCATACCTTAAGCATCCTTGTCTCTCCTAGAAGAAGAGTATCTGAATTCAAGGAGTGTATACAAAAGTATATATATATACACTCAGTCAAAAAAGCCTAAATTAGAGAGTAATGGGATATCCATGTCACAGTTTAGACCAATAAGATGTTTAGAAAATAGTTCCAAAAGTCCATCAATGATTCCCAACATATGACACTTCTTTTGAAACATGACTATCCTTGTCCATCCAATCCTGATCATTATAACACACTGTCAAGGGGCCAGAAACATGAAGTAGAATACATACTCTATAGTGTATTATTGGGGTTCCACTCTGATGTATCTTTAGAGGACACACTCCCATGCCAAATGGTGGGTTCCACTATAGGGTCATGAGGACTCACATCCTATGTAGATAGGGGTTACACTCATTAAGGTAGATGATCCACTCCAATGTTGATATGGGGTTCTACTCTATAGGTCAGGGACCGATAACCTGATATTACTTGGGTAAACACTCTGGTGATTGAGAAACCATACCCTAATAAATCTGCGAGTTCCACTAAGAAGGTCTCTATAAGGGATCCATACCCATAGTAATTGAGTTTTCCACTCTAGTGGTCAAGGAATCACACCCTAGTATGATAGAGGGTTCCACTCTAGTCATTGAGGACCTGTGCACTATCCCATTGGGGGTTACACTAAGTAGAATCCTCTTTTAATAACGTGAGATCACTTCTGTCATCGAGTGTTTCCTAACCATGGATAATTCTAATAACATTTCACATCAGATCTTGAAATCCATAAATATGGGAACCATCACATTCTATGTAGAAAAACACTCATTGTAGGCAACTTATTTTCCAACATCCATGTTCAAAAAAGCATATACATACATTTGAATTCTTCTCAATAAGGTTCAGGGGATACAAGTCATGTGAGGTATCCCACATAACATGTGTTCTAGCTCCACCACTCGTTCATGTCACTAGCCAACACACATCTTCTGATTGTGTAGGATAACATGTCGTGGAGGTGTACTACCTGATGTTTCCAATATACCTAGGGAAAGGGTCATGGGTTTCTCACTATGTCAATATACCAAACCTCATTTCTGTGAACTCAAGTATCTGATAGTGTACCTTGATGAGAACTTCTACACGACTTCGCACACATGTGATCCATCACATGGGCTACCACTTAGATAAAGGGTACATAGAGTGTAGATGTTATACACATTGTGACATCATTAATATTTCCAAAACACTATCCAAAACCATTTTGGGAGGGGGGTTACACGTTGTCTGTTCATATTTGAACATTATGTGTAGTTGTATTATTTATAGAAACACAAATATAATATTCATGATTTTCATCTCTCCCTACAAGCGTACATCTCCCCTTGGATTCATCTGCGAGTAGAATATCATTCCGTGAATCACTCTTTCTAGTCATCATTCACAAGAAATTGGCTTTTTTTGTTCTTCATTGGTTTCACTGCCTATTTTAATGTGTACTGTCATTCCTCCATTTGTTTTTTATTCTAAAATATAAAAAAATAATTCATTCCCTGCAATTTTCATAGATCTCCAATCCCTTGTTTTTTATGAAACTTCTATGATTATTGGTGTCTAATCTGGCTTGGTCCCACCCAGTAATTGTCAAACAAAGACCTCTAGCTCAAATTTTTGATTAATAAAAACAAAAAAGGGGTACTGGCACAATAAAAAGGGATAAATTATTGATTCCCAGTAGTCCTAGAAACTCATCAAATAATGGGAACCGAGTGATAGAAAAATAATGAAATGAAATAAGTTGTTATACCCAGGAATAATAAATCAGCCAATAATTTGTGCAGACTAAAGAAAAATAATGCATCTACTCAAAAAACTAAATCTAGGTGCTCAAATAACCAATTGATGAGTTCTACCTAAATTATGGATCATTAATTGATTAAGAACACATCCACCAATGATCAAGAGAAGTTATTTCATTCATTGGATTATGATCTATTCTAATATAGAGTTTTATTATTGTGTGATGTGATCCTCCAAAGAAGAGAATGATGATATTCATGGGTGAAATCTTGGATAAAGAAGCTATCCTAAGAATATTTTCCATTATGATACTTTATAAAAATGGTTTTTGGTCAAATGAGTTTTATTAATTAATTTAATTAATTAATTAAACTCAATAAAAATACATCCATTTTTTGAAGGATCTAGACTCCCCAAGCGGACCCATTTTATATCCCAAAAAGGTTAATCATATAATTTCATACTCAACCATGGTATATGATTTATGATCTTATATTTCATCTGATAGTTATACAATTTTCTTTAAGAATACTTATTCGAATGATATAAATGATATTTAATATTTTTTTAAAATTAATTTCAGAAACACCAGACCTCAGATCCGTAAATCAACTCAATTACTAAGTGTATAAATGTAAATGTAAATATATATATATATTGAATGTATTAAAAGAAAAAAACCAGGTTTCAAAATCATTCTATATGTCAATATTTTCATCATAGAAATGAAAAACTAAGAAAAAAATATGGATACTGATATTGAAATTGGCTCTACCTCTCCCATGAAATCTCCAACACATTACCATGTTACCAAAAAACAATGACCAAGAGGATTTAATATCTATATAGGGTCTCATATATTCAGTCATAAATCACTACTACGTACTCTACAAAGGTGGATCTATCCATGATGTATATCTTTCCCTAGTCAAAAACATGTGTGGGGTAATTTCACGTAGAACCTCAGTTGTGACCCATGGTAGAATTTTTGAACACTCTAGATGTTGGGGTATGGGGATGTGGTAAGAAGCATTGTTACCCATATGCATGATCTCGATCATCCCATTGGAACAAATGGAAAACTAGCCTCCCAGTTTGAACTGCCACAATCCTCATTATAGGGTGTCAATCCAGAAAATTTTGTCTCCCTTTTTGAACTGAAAAGGGCCTAATAAAATGATCTAATTAATATTTATGTATAATATAGGCCATCCTCATCCACTCATATATGTCATTTAATTTCTCTATCATCACTCGCACCATCTATAGGCTCACAAGAGAGGACGTGTAATTCTCAATCCAACACAATAGTGACCTAAATTGTCTCCCATATAGAGACTCAAAAAATTTCATGTCGATGTAAGAGTGGTATTTTTTTAAGAAAACTCCACCAATAGTAGGCGATCTAATTATATTTTGAAGAAATGTAACACGCTAACCTATAATATCCTATAACACCTAGATAGTGTGCTCATTCTTCTCATTAGTCTGAGGGTAAAAGATTGTAAAAATACTCATGTGCACCCAGAATTATTATAGTAGGACACTCTATACTCATGATATGAATCACACTTCATAATCAGAGTTAATAATTGAGTTAAATACCTAATGTAGATGACTTATTCTATATAAAACTACCATAAATCTCCACTGATCTTTGCTCCCTGATATCACGCAAGTGCTCTTTCTTCATCAGTCATTATACTATAACACATATAGTTCCATAAAACATCAATTTTTGCAAAATCTGTGAGCAAATATCCATATATACTCCATCCTATTTACAATATGTATTATGATGGTTCTTCATTTAACATGTCAGTACATGGTGCTTTGCCATTACGTGATGACAAGTGAGGAATTAATGGATAAACACATCTTTGATTTGTCTCATTCTTGACCACCATAACTACCACTGAATATATTTATATGTTCTCTATACACTAGTATTTATAGAAATAGGAGATTTGTGAAACTCTGATATCACCTACTCACATAACATTACTGGAACTTGTATCCATCCCAAGAATAGGACGTTTTTACTACATCCTAAAGAATATAAATCTGTTGAGTTTCCTATGGATATTTAATCATGTAATTGTTTCCAATCGATGTCTCCCAACTAGGGATTCCTAAAATACTAAATAAGTGGAGGAGTCAACACCTTTTAATATATAAATTCTATTCCCTCCTTATTCAATGAGGCCAGCTATAGAGAAGCCAACCACTCAAAAGATTCCTATACAAAGCAAGCATAGACATCCTGCTAGTGGAATCTGTTACAAAATTTTCCTTACATAGAATTTATACTATCTTAAATACATATTCTTTTAGAAAACCCAACCAACACCACTGTATTAGGTTCAAGTTTCATTATGTAAAGATGTACCTGAGAATCTAGTGTTCTAAGTATTTCATGATGTTCTCTCCCAGGAGGTAGTACCTCCAAATCCCTAGAGAGAAGTCTACCACTTGAATATATAGGTTCTGATATTCCTAGTTTTGATCATGGGGTCTCTTATGCCTTACAATATATTTGATAACATTCTTCGGCTACATCAACACGTTGTAGAGACAAACTCAAGAGGAATCTGAATACACAATGAAATCCATTCCCTCCTCTGGTAGTATAAAAAATGGATCACTAGTCATCATTTACCTCAACTCCTCTAAGGGGATTTGGGACTAAATTGTCTAGGTAAATGACTATCCTTTCAACATAAATACAATCAATGTGTCAATGTTTATGGAGAAGTATTCCACAAGCCTATTGTAGTACCATGACATGCTAAGAAAGCTCCACACGTTTGACACAATCTTGGGTATCTTCCATGGAAAAACTACCTTGATCGTCACATGGTCCTTGGCTAAACAATGCATACAAATTAAATTACCTATAAAGTAAAGCTCATTAATCTAAAACATGAACTTTGAGAGATTTTCTTAATGTCAGTTCTCTCAAATCAAGTTTATGACCATCATCAAATGATTTTCATGCTCATCCTCTAATGGTTCATATATGAGTATGTTGTTTATGAAGATAATAGTAAAGTGAATTATGTATGGATGAAAATCATGATTCATAAAATCCATAAACATAGAATGGGAATTAATCACACCCAAGGGAATTACTAATAAATTATAGTGTCCATATAGACATATCAATGTAAACATTGGAATATTATTCATATAGAACCCCAACATGCACTTTCTGGACCTGAGATTGATCATCGAGAGAAGGGTGGAAGATGCCCCAGCTCTTAGATAGTTAAATAAAACCACCATACATTGTTCAAGAACCAAATATCTATAATATCATCTAAATTCACAATTATTCCATCCATAATATATATAGAAAACTCCACATGCGGTAAAATACCATGAAGGGATCAGTATATACATACCCATTAGAACACATGAAAGGTAAAGGTGGAATGGTAAGAGATACAACATGAATATAATGATAGCATATGCAATATAATTTCAAATACTCCTCAAACTAACCTTGTGTGAAAATATTCTCATCCAACTGAAAGTGGATAAATTTGGGAGTAGATGAGCTACATGTAGAGTATTTGGAACCTATAGCAGGAGAGAAGACTAATGAAACAACAAGAAGCTAAATATAGAATCCACGTGCCATACTATTTGCATCTTTGAATATAAAAGAAGTAGAGTAACAAAATAAATAGAGTTGATAAATAAGGATATATATATATATATATGTTAACTAACTCAAATAATAAAAAATGATTGAGTAAGGTGATCTATATCCCATATCTCCACCCATGAAGAAGAGTAGCCAATAGTTCCCAATGTCAAACAAGGATTCCCATCATATCACGAGTTTGTGCTAAATAAAAAATCCAATTCTAGGTGTTCTTCACCACTGTGCGGCATAGTTGAGGAGCCAAAAATTCATAGTATAGGACCAACACCCTTGTTCATAATGGGGGCCTCCACTATTACGTATCCATAGAGGACCTACACTCATGTCAATTGGAGGGGGGAGGGTCAATCTAGTGTCATGATGACCCATACCAAATTTTGATAGGGGGTTACACTAAAAAAGGAAAAGGACCTATTCCCATGCTGATTGGGGATTAGAATCTTTAGGTTGAGGATTATTTCCCTATTATGATAGGTCATCTATACTATATCCATTAAGGATATGTGCCCTAATATGTCGGTGGGTGTCAAAATCGAAGGTAGTTGTAATGAAATCATGGCCATATTGATGGGGGGGTGTACAATTTTATGGTCATGGACTCATGTTGTAATATTATTGGTGTTCAACTCTGGCCATCTAAGACCATGAATCTATCCCATAGGGGCATTCCACTCGTAAGAAGCTTATAGTTATCATGGTTGATCATTTCCATCATCATGCATTTCCTAACAAGGTGTCATCCATATAAGATTTTTCATAGTATAAAAAAATCTACAATAAAGGGTACTATTGCATTATATGTGAAGAATATCATTGGATATGGTACCCACAAGTAAATATATGATCTCAAATGAGGGAGATACGAATGTTTGATGTTTCCTTAAAATAGGATAATGGGTAAAAAATGTTTGAGGAGACCCATATTTTGAGTTGTCCCACTCCACCAACTGGCCGAGTCCTTGGATAGAACATGGCACCCAACCATGTTGATGTACATGTACTGATGATGGACTACATGAAAATTACAATATACATGTGGAATGAGGTCGTGTGATTCTCGTTGCGTGATTTACTATAACACATATCTATTTAATCAAGTACACATCCATCTACATGGTCATGTACTTCCAAACAGGTTCCCATATGGTGAAGTGATACTCGATGTATAGTAGGGATACAATAAATGACATCCATAATATTTCAAAAACCATATCTACTATAAATAAGGTCACTAAAAACCATGTGTTCTTATTCATACATAGCGTGTAGTTGAGTTTTCTCTAGATACCCATATCTGATCTTCATGATTTAAAATTTTCCACACCTCCATAGATCTTACCTCAAATCCATTTTAGAGGGGAAAATTTATTCTTGAATCACTACCTCCAATCGTAATTTTCTAGAAAGAGACTCTAATGTATATTTATGGTGTTCAAAGAATGTTCTGCACACCACCACTAATTTGAACATTGATTTCATGATTTTAAAACATCAAAAAATCATAAATACATCTCTAGATTCTCAAATCAAGTATTATATTGCTGATATATTATTATTCTTGAACCTTCTATGAATTTAGGCATTCGATCTAACTCAGTACCACATTAATATTGTTTAACCATGATCTTGGGGTCCAACCACCAACAGAAACCATGAAATATGCGTTAAAATAACAATAAAAAATCTTAAATGAACGATTAAATGAATTCATAGAAAATGAATCAATAAAAGAGAATCCATGGTTTTAAAAATAATGAAATAGAATATGTTTCTATTCCTATGATAATTATATCATAAGAAATTGGCATAGATAATATGAAAAAAGTGATATTCTTAAACAATTTAATCCAATGGTGTAAATCACCAACTAATGTGTCTTACAATGATTATGGATTGTTTATTGATAAAAAATATCTTCTAAATATCATGATAAGTCTTTGTCCTCACTATCTTTTGATATTCTCCAATATAGATTTGCATCATCATCAGACATCATTTGACAATGAAAGAGGAAGGAGAGCATTATGGGAGAATTAAAGGATTATGAGCCTAAACATTGAAAATTTTCCAAGATGATACATTTATAAAAACATATTTGGCGAAATGAGAATAATTATTTAATTAAAAAAATTAATTAAACCCACAAAACATATGGCTATTTTTAGTGGGATCTGAATGCCCTATGATGACACATTTTTAGTCATCACTAGGGTGAATAATGTATTCAGGGCTCATCTATAACCTCATATTTGTGATTGTTGCTTCTTTTTTAGGGTTTTCATCTTTTCTTTAATAAGATACATGTGTGAAATATAAAATATATTTAATAATATAATAAAATTAATTATGGAATAATCATTCCTCGGAATCACATGTCAAATTAGTATATATATATATATATATATAGTATTTTAATGTCTTACAAGATAAAAATTGGTTCTCTGCACTTACCATGAGTCTGATTTTTCACACATGTTTTTATCTCATATATAATAAAATGTTATCAATTATTTAATTTTGAAAGAATTTTCACCATTTTTTATTACTTATCATAGTCCCATTTAATTCATTTATTTTACTGACATGTTTGATTACATAATCGATTATGTCCACATCGCGTGTTTTGATGGCGATTAGTTCATAATTTCATCATAACATTAGTATATTTACCATGTTCAAATAGTTCATTATTACATCATTCCAGGTATAATAATGATGAATTAATTAAAATTTTAAAACATTAGTTATACTTTTATAACCCACTATGTATGATGTTTACGTAAAATTATTTACATTATAATATTGGATATGATGGTTGTATGTATGCATGATTAATGTTTCAATTTATTCATTGAGAGTGGCAAAAAAGAGTTAAATATTAGTTTATCATTCCAAAATGATAATTATATCTTAAATATCATATTTCCTTTTCAAATATACTTATGTATATCAACCATGTGACTTGGTGATGGAAATCAAATCACATCACCACTTATATGTCGTTATAATTTTTCAATTAATGAAATGGTATGAAAATTGACGATATATTATATGTTAATATTGATAATTGTATCATAAATACCATATATATATATTAACTACACCTTTATAACTATCCATGAGAGATGGTGTTGAAATATTAATTATATTGTATCATGTGGTTGTAGTCCTCCAAACACATGAATAAATGCTTTCATTCAAAATAGATGATGACTGAGATAGCTTAACATAAATAAATCAACATAGTAACATATAATCATGTTGAATATACCAATTCTATGATAAATTAATATTATGAAATTTTTTAAGGAGGTAGAAAATAAAAAAACACAAACAATTGATTAAAAACTACACTTCATATTTAAAAAACCTTCCTTTATATACACCTTAAGCCCATATATAATATATATACCCCATGGGGATGGATTTTTGAAGTTATTTAATAATTTTTTTTTTCAAAAATGATTATATTTTGCTGTGAAGTTGAGAATAGAGGGTATGTACTTTTATATGTGAGTGCGAGGACACTCATTGAAGTTTTCAAAAAATTAAAATATATTAAGGTATTACAATAGAAAAATTGATAAAAAATATAACTATTATAATATTAATATTACATATGGTGTAAATATTTCCATAAAATATTACTTAGATAAGTTTTTATATCATTTTATCACATATGAATTTTTTATTAAACCCCTTATAAAATTATTTTGACCACAACCGTGGGTATAAATTCTACATTCTATGCTACTAGCTATGAAAAAAATTTAAATTTTCCTTCTTAAGAAATATTAAATAAATTTAATAAAAATATGGAATATGTTTTGTCAAATTCTACTCAAATAATTTTATGATGTTAATTTAATAATAATCCCAAAAAATATGATGAAGAGTGGGTTTCAAGAAAAATTATCTTCATATATATATAAAATTTTTCTTTGAAAATCAAGAAAAAAATTCATTCTAATGATGATAATGATACTATTAATAATATAAATATACTAATTTTAACTTGAAGTAATTTTATGAAAAATTGACAATTTTTAAATAATATAATCAATATGTTAAATTTCAATCAAAATCATTATTTTTCTCCATTCATTCATAAAATCAAAATTCTTAGAAAATATAAAAAACATCATTCTATAGTAATTATATAATTATGAATTCAAAAATTATATCATTTTTTCATATTTATATTCATAAATTTATAAATAATATTTTTAAATACAATAATATAATTTATGAAAAAAATAATTCAGTTTGAAAAGATGATTTTTTCATTAGGATAACTAATTACATAATATTGTTAAAATGTATATATTTATATATTTTTTAATTAGTTTATATTAACAAAATATTAAAATTTTTCATTTTAACATTACCATGGTTTTCACTATCTAAAGATGCCCTAGTAGTGGCATTTCTCCCTAAGTGTGTTTGAATATTCTCAATGTATTTACCGACAACTTTCACTTCATCCTATTAATTGTTATATTCTTTCTTCCTAGAAATGGTTCTTATTATTGAAAAAATATTTTAAAAATTTTTAGTAAGTGTTTTATTGAATATTTCAATCCATCTACAATTTTATCACTAAAATCCCTTCTATATGACAATTCATCTGTAGTTTGGCGATATGGGTTGAAACATATACGAAACATGTCATATATATTGTGGAGTGAAGTATCGATTTGCACAATGCCTATGAAAACCTATGAAAATATTCTCAATTTACATTGAATATTTAACTTTTATATTCAATATAACTGATTGTTTTTCGGTTCTTGAACTAATCTCAAAAAACATATTATCAATACAATATATAATTTTTCCCATATATAAAATATATCACCATCCATTTATTAAAATAAGATATTACTATTTAACTTTAATAAATAATTGAATATATGCCTTAGTTATTCCTCTCTATCAACCTGATAAAGTGGAAATTTTCTACCACATAATAAAACTCCTTAATAGTGTCAAGAGATTATTCTTAAAAAAATTTATTGAATGGTGAATTCATAAAAAATAATTTTATTTGAGTTCATACTTATGAAAACTAGGGGTTTTCCTAGTACATGATGGGTTATTTGAAATCATAGGCACTTGAAATTCCATAATCATAACTCCCTCTCTCAACTCATTTCATGGTGGAGGTGGGTTAACATTTTTAACATTTTTATATTTTAGATTCTGAGGATGATCATATATTTTATTTATTATATTATTATATTTTAATGACCATAAATTTCAATAATTTTCTGTATGGATGAGCTCTAATTTCACATTTTTAAACCAATGTTTCAAACACACAGAGATTTAATAGTTTTTTTTAAAATACATTAATATTTTTTAAATAATTCATTAAAAAATCATTCTTATATTTCTAGGTCAACTCTTCTATCCCTGAAAATAGTTCTAAAAGTTTACTTTTTCGTTATGGATACAAGAGTAATTATATAATTATAACATACGTAAACATTTATACTTGGTGGGTATGTTATTTCATATATATTGGATGTTATTAATTAATGTGAGAATAATTATAAAAGTAATAAATTCCCCTTGAAAAGTGACAAAGATTAATTTTGGAGGAAGGAAATGATAGTGATGATAAATCATTATGAATATAAGAAGGCATAAAAAATAGAGAACCAATCACATAGTATATAAGGACAAATAAATGAAATAAATATGTAATATAAATTTGAAATTTTTAATAGTTTTTTTTCATATTTATTGAATCAAATTAATTGGAATAAAATAAAAATCGGATAAATACCTATGATATCAGATAATAATTAGAATTATTAATTTCTATTTTTAAAAAAAATTGGATTACTGATTCATTAAAACAACAATAAAAAGATTTTCACTAGAATAAAATTATTTTTTATTGAGTGTGTGATATAGTAATAAACTAATATCTAATTATAATATTTCTAGAATATTATGAAGTTTAAATTTATTTAAGTATTATTTTTTATCATTAATTCTCAATTAATTTCATTAAAAACTATAATTCATATTAAATTTAAAATTGAGGCTATCATATTGAAATAGAAGCACTGAATGAAGTATAATTGGTTTCCAATACAATCCCATTTAATAATTAATGATCATATTAAATATATAAAAAAAACTATAATATCAATGAATATTATAACAATCAACTGATGAATTTTATAGAGGGTTCGATTATGAATACGATCCCTCGATAATCATCATCTTCTAATTAATAATAATTCATTATCCAATTATATTCCTCTATCTCATATTCCTAGCTCAAAACTCTTATGCATGGCCTCCACATGATGTATTGACTATAAATCCTCTTTTTATAAAGTGAAATGAACTAGGAAATCATAAATGAATACAATCCTCTTCTCATGGGTAAGTCGCTAGAATCCTCTCCACAAAATATGATTTGATCTTTTATTATCTTCTTGGATTTATTTTCACCCTCTATATTTTAGAAGACAAAAACTATTTTATTTATTTCCTTCTCACTAACTTATCATTGGGCACACATGTTGTATAGTTGTTGAACCAAATGTTGGGTATCCCATGTTTTATTTCCATATCCATGACTGCATTAAAACATTCCTTGCATAGGTTTAAAATTTCATTGATCACACTAAATATCGTATTTTAGTGTAAGAAAACTCACTCAGTTCAACATCTAAGATATCAAAATACACTGGTCTTCAATTATAAACATTTAATACACATACTAAAACACATAAAAAACATATAAGAAACAATAAATTTGACTAGGTCAACTCACTACTGGAAAAACAGGTATTTGCGACGGGCGATTTGCGACGGGATCCCGTCGCAAATAGCCCGTTGCGGAAAACGCCGTCGCAACTAAACTTATTTGCGACGGGACCGTCGCTAAAGCCTTTTTTTGCGACGGGCATTCTCCCCGTCGCAAATAGTATTTCGTATTTTTTGTAAAAAGCTTTTTAAACAGTTATTGCGACGGGCCCGTCGCAAATACCTTTTGCGACGGGACCCGTCGCAAATAGTTTTTGCGATGGGACCGTCGCAATAACGTTTTTTTTAAAAATAAAAAAATTAATAATACTAGTATTTGCGACGGGAACCGGGACCCGTCGCAAATACTATTCATAGTAATTGCGACGGGACCCGTCGCAAATACTCTTTTTTTAAAAAAAAAATTATTAATAATACTAGTATTTGCGACGGGCATAGTATCCCGTCGCAAATACTATAAAAAAAATAAAAAAAATAAATTATTAATAAATTATTTTAATTAATATAATAATAGAATTATAATTTACAAATGAAAATAATAAATTATTTTAATTACTATAATAATAGTAGAATTATAATTCAAAAATAAAAATAATAGAATATTAATAAATAATTTAATTAATATAATAATATTATAATTATAATTCATAAATAAAAAAAATATTAATAAGTTATTTTAATTAATATAAAAATAATAGAATTATTTTACATTCAAATATTAAAATAATTCAAGTATTACAAAAAAATAATTAAATTATAATATTATAAAATTTTAATATATATATAAAATTTTAATATATATATAAAATTTAATATTATAAAATATAAATATTATTATTATTCATATTAATATTGTTATTTAAAAATATAATATTATTAATATTTTATAATGAGACAGAAACTACATGTGGGACAACTATCCAACGACTCATTTTCTCCTGAATATAAAATGCAGTCATTTGAACATGCATGAATCTTCTGACAAGTAAGTCCCAAATTTCGAACCAACCTCTTACTTTCATAGTAATTTGCAGGTAAAACATTTCCTTCGGGTAACAGTGTTTTCAGCAAAGAAAATATCTGGTCAAAAAATGTGTTTGACATTCCGTTATCTGATTTGATAGCCATAAATTTTGCAACTGCTTCTAATTTGCTCATCTTGCAGCCAGGATATAATGCATCCTCAGCAGACTTCAACAACTCATAAAATTCAGACGGTCCCAACTCAGGATTTGAAACTATATCAGCCGGAGTTTCTTTATGTTGAACAGATGAACCTGCAACATCATGTACTAAATCTTGAAACTGGGATGGATCCGGAATCAAGTTGGTATCATCTGCTCTGGAACTGCGTTCACCGTGTTGATACCAAAAAACATAATCTGCTTGAAAACCAAAACGCAAGAGATGTTCCCCCACTTTGTCAAACGTGTCAAACGTTCTCAATGCACATTTTCTACAAGGGCATTTTATCTTTCCTTCTGAAACAAATTCTGAATTTGATGCCGCAAATGATAAAAAAATCTCCACACCCTCTATATATACTGGATTTAAACCAGAACCATTTGGATTTCTACGTTGATTTATCCATATGCGGTCATCTAATAATGACTGTTGACGACCTCGTTGTTCCATATTTTTCTATAAAATATAAAATCATTACTGGTTTTGAATAATTTGTTAGAAAAAACACTCAAGAAAGAATTACTAATTATTACAATTTATTACTAATTATTACAATTTATTGCTAATTATTACTATTTATTACTAATTTAGCAATACTTAGCAATACTTAGCAATACTTAGCAAAAGGAAAACTGCTTGAATAATGAAAGGAAATTTGATAATCATCGTTGTGGAGATGGTTATAAATTTTCCCTTCATTATCCAAGCAGATTTCGTTTACTAATTATTAGTAATAAAAAAAATATTATCAATATTTACGAAAAAACAATATTAATATTATTAAAACTTTAATATCAGCTCCAGAAAAAAAACTTAAACTGGAGAAAAACACAACTCTAGAAATATGATTCTGAGAGAGAGAGAAGATAAGGAATGAGAATGAAATGAAAAAAACGGATGGGGGTATTTATAGGTTAGATTATTTGCGATGGGACCATTTGCGACGGGATTCCCGTCGTAAAAAATCCTCTGCCGACATAGTATTTGCGACGGGGGAATATTCCCGTCGCAAATACCTTTTACCGCCGCCGGTTATTTGCGACGGGAATATTTCCCCGTCGCAAATAAGTTTCCCGCGATTTGGCGCGCATCGCGGGAAAACTATTTGCGACGGGGAAAGCAATCCCGTCGCAAAAGCCTCCTTATTTGCGACGGGGAAATACCCCCGTCGCAAATAAGTTTTTAACATGACTATTTGCGACGGGATTTATTCCCGTCGCAAATAACCCGTCGCAATTGCTCATTTTTCCCGTAGTGACTATATCCACAACCATACAATAGATTCTTAATTTTCTATCAAGAGTAACATCAAGATCCTAGTGAGCCTCACTAATTATTTACATTAACTTCACACTAATCATGTATGATTATCACCACTGTCTTTGATCTTGAAAACATATAGTAACAACAAGAAATTATATTTTTTTATTTAAATTTTTATTATGTCATAAATAGCTTCATATCTGTAAAGACCCAGAAATTTCAAGGAAATGTTTTTTTTTCTTAAATACTTTGGAATTTTTTTGAGTTTGTGGCTTCTGAAGAAACTGGATTCTGGGGCCCAGAGTGCCCGGAATCAATTTCCGAAGTTTAGTTCAGGTACGTTCAATAAATGGATGAGCGGTTTTTTCTATCTTTTGAACTGGTGCTCAGAATTGAAATCTGAGGGCACTAATGAACTCGCAGTGCTGATAATTTCATAAGGGGACCTTTACATCAGTTGTGTTTTAAGTGGGTTGAAAATTATTATTTCGGTAATTAGTTTAAAAAAAAATTGAACAATTTTATTTTGTAACCTTGGAAGTTAAACCATCCGATGGGAAGTT
This sequence comes from Viscum album, assembly GCA_963277665.1. Lineage (NCBI taxonomy): Eukaryota > Viridiplantae > Streptophyta > Magnoliopsida > Santalales > Viscaceae > Viscum > Viscum album. Next base: position 417,958,684 of record OY728139.1, on the reverse strand, counting down.
GTCGGTGGATCCCACAACCACCCAACTTCCCATGGGAGGTAATATGAGATGTGGGGCCGAGACGAGCCCCAACCTTTCATTTTCCCAAACACCCTTAAACACCCTTCTTTATTTTGTAATGTCCTCTTTAATTGTGCAACTCTTCCTTTCCTCTCTCTCCCTATTTAACTCTTTCCATAAAAGATTAATTAATAATTTGAACCTATTCAAATAATTAATTAAGTGATTTAAATATTGAAATTTAAATTTCTAGTGTTAACAAAATATTTGGATTGGCCTATTATTTTAATTTTTCACTTGTTGGGTATGGGGATTTTGAGAGAGATCTTGTGAAGAATAAGAAGAAGAGAATTCCACTTTTGTTGAAGAATGACACCTCTTCAATGAAGAACGCCGATTCCACCAAGATCGAATACGTGCTTTCTTTTCTTCATCTGCATCAAGGGAGGAAATATAATTGCGGGGAACTCACCAACAACAATGGTATTTTCCCGACGTTGACGAAGTGACAACGATTTCTTCATCTATGATGAACGAACCATATTCGAGGTAGGGGTTGTTAGGTTCAAGTTTTAATTCCATTTATCATCGTTCATCAACTCTTGAGTTTCGTTTGGCCTCATGATATCATCTTGATGAGGAAGGACTCGGACTGCATGAACATGGTTGGATCCTTCCCCTCTCGTTTTTTGTTTGTTGATGATGGAGGCGGACTACAAATAATTGGCCAGCATTGGGCCGACCATGAGCATATTAGCAACACAAGATTTCTTGGTCGCCAAAAAGGTGTGGCACCATCGTGCGGCGAAGAGTAGAGCCAGAACTCAGCCTAGCCGGGCTGCGGTGGAGGGGCGCGGTGCCGTCGCACCACGCTGGAGCTACAAAGGCCACGACCGTGGCAGGCTGTGACAGTTGGGCGTGGTGTCATCACGCCGCGCCGATTGAATAGAGTCGCAGCGGACTTGGATGGGCGGTCGGCTGAGTCGGCTGCCGATTCTACCAATAGGTGGGCCCCAAGGGGGTCTCATGGTTACCCAAGGGCCAGCCTTCATGGCCAGCTATTTTGAAGAACTGGGGGGTGTAACCCCCCCCCCCACACATAAGCAGCTGGGGAAGGCCCCAATGGGCACCACCGCCCCCTGGTCGGCCAGCCGTGTGGGCCTCCTGGACCAGACCTCGCCATCTAGGAAGGGACATGCCCATCCAGGCTGGGCCTCACCCCTCCGAGCCAGACCCAGGCCCAGGATGGGTCAACTCGGTTCGGGCCAACCTAGGGGGTGTTGGGCCGGGTTGGAATGGACCTAGACCCCATATTTTCGGACCTTCATCGGTCAAACCCCTATAACATGGGCTATGGACCTCCGATCGACACACCGTCACTGGTGTAGGGTTCCTTGGATCGAGACGGGTGTTTTAATATTTTACATTCAAGGTTTTGGCATTTTTTTGGTAATGACTGGGTTGGTTCAAACTCGAAACAAACATGGCCCTTGGAGCGGAAACACTTATAACTTGAGGACCAAACGTCTGATTGACGTGTCGTAGACTATGTTGGATTCCTTTTGTTGAGATGGTTCTTTTGGAATACATGACCGGAGGTTTGGATGAAATTGGAGTATGGATGGGTTAGATTGTACCCGAAATCAAACCGGGCCCCTCGAACGGAAATGCTAATAACTCCCAGATCGGATGTCCGATTGACGCTCCTTCTGTTGCATTGAGACCCCTATGACGATTTGGTCCTTTGTGATACTCCCACATGAGATTACATAAAACTTGGAAGTATTGATCAGTGGCTCATGGATCAGATCCTCTCAGAGATGAGCATACAGAGTATGGTGACCTTATAGCTAGATGAGACCTGATGACTGCTTGTCCGATTCGATTCAGAGTGACCTGAATAGCCCAGTGGGGAGAACTACATTGTGAGGTGGCAGACCCATGGAAGAGGATCACTACTTTGGGAGGTGGAAGACCCACGGTACTCGACCTTAGGTGTACCTCTATAGGCTATGAGGGGGGAGCACTACTGTGTGAGGTGGCATACCCATTGCGGGAGATATCTACGTTGTGAGGTGGCAGACCTGCGGTACTCGATAGGAAGAGTAACTCATCGGTCTATGGTTAGTGAGTGGCACCTCATAGACATGATAGGTCTACTACGCTCGATAGAGGAGGAGTTCTCCTGCTACTATGTTTTCGACATCAAGAATAAATATCCTGGTTTGAGCTGAGTCAATGACCTCTATGTTTCCCTCATGATTGAGATAATATTTAATGATTTCATTATAAAAACCCTAATTTTATATAAAAATATAAAAAGAATTCATCATTTTATGTCAATATTTCATGAATCATGTATATAGCACATATTTTCCAATAAAAATTTATTAAACACCTACAATAGATATAAGAAAAAATATTCAACAAAATCCATTTCACCACACCTAGATGATACCAATTCTTTATAATTATTATTACTAAATTCACATTATAAATGTAAAAAGATTATTTTTATGAGAATAATATTTTAAAACCTGAATACTATATTAAAAAATATTATCAATCACAAAAAATAAAGAATATATATTGTCAAATAAACATGAACAACATACTATATTTTTCATGTATACCCACGTTGTGTGACTATATGAAGAAAAAGGGATGTTATTAATCTATAAGACTTTTTATTATAGTTATAGAATCCATTATGGAAATTTTATTAATTCATATTCATTCTCCATGAAAAATTTCCATAAACAATTAGTTCTTTCTTGATAATTCATTTTTAATATATTATCATTTTGAATCTTTTTTTTCAGGAAACGTTAATGGTATAACCACTTTATAATGTGAGGATTTTAGACGCATCTTGTAAATGGAGATTATTGTTTAATGATCATATAAACATTGTAAAAAGTAAAATCTACCTAAACTCAAGTAGTTTGCCACTAGGAAAATAATGTAATGAGTAAAAAGCACAAAACTAGCATTAAATTTTGGAAAAATGGTTTGTGGGACGTTCCTCATTCCATAAATAACTATAAAAGATTATGTCATGATCAAGATTTATATTTTATTTTCCTCTATATATCTAATTATGAGGGAATTAAAATTTTAATTAGATTTCAAATAATGTCATTTTATTTAAAAAAGCATATAATAATAAAATTCTCCCCCTCCCTACGGAATTATGCAACACCTTTGGGGAAATAATCTATATCTGGAGAAGAGACTTTTGAGTTACGAACTCTTTCAAATTTATTTCTATAGGATCAATATATGTTGCTAAAATTGCTTAAAACAAGGAACTAATATCCATGGGAAGAGCTCTATATTTTAAAAGTGAGTAACGTAGTTTATATTAGTCAATGTTGATTGTATATTTGAATAAACATAAAATAAAATATATTTTAAATATTTAAAAACATACATTATTCTTATTGGTGAGCATAAATTTTGGAGAGCTACTCATGAACTCGATTTAGATTTAAATTATATGTCAATGAATTTTGTTAGTTGGGAGTGGAACCTAATGAGTTTAAGATATTTTAAAATTTTACAACATCTAATTAAAAGTTAAAAACATTTGTGGTTTTATAATATTTAACAGATAATGTTACAATTAAAAGGTATAATACATTCAAGGAGAAATTTGATACCTCCCATAAAATGAGGTGGGAAAATATTACAGAAATGAATGAATGAAATAAAAAAATTAAATGATGTTTCTTCCATGGTCATTACAATTATAGAATAATATTAACCATTAAAAATTGTTATTGTATAAACATTTACATTGAGATGGATATCTGTTAGTATCAAACAAATCTAATCATATTAAGAATTAAAAAAATAAATGTTTTTATTAGAACACAAATTATTTATGAAATAATAATTCATGTATTATATAATGATAATAAAATATTAAAAATCTATAATTATAATCTATAAGTATCAACAATAAAATATTATTAGAATTAATTGAGATATTATTATCCCATTCATCAAATAAATAAGGGTCATATAGTTCATATTTTAATTATGAAGATGTTTTTTTTCAATTGAATTTCGATATTTTTTATATAAAAATATGAGTCTTAAATAAATCCTTTAATAGTTATAAAATATTTTATGGATGTTTTAAATAAACCAGGTGTTATGAGTATTATAACATCGGTCATATTAACCTTGATTTCCCTCAACTGATGGAGAACAACAAAATTAGAAGGTTGTTTAAAATATAACTAGGCTACAATAAATAATTATTAGAAGAGTTAAAATCCATTAATTATTTTACTACTGTAATTAGTAAATCATTAGAATACAACATCAAAATAATTGGACAGAAGAATTAAAAAATTTAAATCATGGAATTGAAGATAACAATGAATTTATGAAATTTCCTATAAATTATTTTTTTCCTAGAAAAAGAAAAAAAATATTCTTAGTGTTACCTATTTTTATTTTTTATAAAAAGGTATTATGATATTAATTTCATTTTATAAAAAATACAATTTTTTGGGATTAAAATAATCATCTCTAATTATTATCTTTCCAAAAACAAAATTTTTAATTTTAGGACTTTATAATAATATTTGGGATTCTAAAACATTTATAGCATACACTGCTAGAACAACAAGAACTTGCTTACTAAAAAACCATATTTATAATTTATTTTTGGTAGGTACAACCCAGTGGGAAGGCCATGTAACATGTTTCATAGATAGTGTATATTCATAAAATTTCAATCGATATTTCAAAAATATATACTATTTATCAAGGGTTGATTAAAGCTATGTCTAATTAAGACATAATGCGAGAGGAAAAAAATATTTGACTTTGATCAGTTCTAGAATCCAAACATAGTCCTCTCCCATAATGACACCATGTTTAATTATTGAATAACACAATGTTAAGTATTTTTCATAATTTTGATGATGGATTTATAGTATAATTTTCAATCAATTATTGTTATACATTGAAAGTTAAACATCATATATTTTGATATTGTATATTTAAAATTTATTACACCTTATATCTCAAAAAATTATGTAAAATATGAAATCTATTTATATTTTATAATTGACTAATCATGGATTATTTATATAATAAAGAGATATTAAAATGATTATTTTTTGATTAAATTATCCAAAAGTATATTGAATTCATATTTACCATTATATAAACTTGATTAAAAAAATAAATGTGATGTATGAAAAAACTAGAAAGCAAAAAAAGATTTATTTTATAAAAGTTAAATCATTTTATACTTCTAGATCACTTGAACATGTGAATATAGATATATTATTACTATCAAAAATGTAAACACTTAGTGTAAAATCATTTTTATGTTTCTGTTGAAGAATTTTCTTTATTTACATGGGTTTTCATTTAGAAACTAAACAGTTAATAATTTCATGTTTTAATTTTTTTTTTAAAAAAAGATAAAATAAAAATATTTATAAAACTAACTCAAAAAATTGGTCATCGGTAGTGTTTTATAATCATGAATTCAATAATTTTTTTCAAAACATGGTATAAATCTTATTTTTGATCAACTAGGACACCTAAATGGAATAAAATTTTTTAATGGATGGAAATCACTTTTTGAAAAATTGATATAAAAATTTAATGTGAATATATATTTTCTAATAACTTTTAGAATGAAGCTATTAAAATGAAATTATATGTCATTAATCAAATTATGATACAACCTATCATGATGAAAATGATTTATGAGATATATAATAACTGAAAACCCATGGATTAGTACATAAATGATTTTGGATGAAATTTTTAAATCATAAAAACATATAATAACCCTTGTATGTTCGATCCAATAGATGATGAAGGGATATTCATAGTTTATACAAAAGTTTCCCAAATATTATATTCTTTTTAATAAGATTTCACGTATTGTTAATGAATAAACTCATATGAAATTTCTTGAGAGTGTTAATTTTTGATCACGAAATATCTCAAATTCATTACCTAAGTGTTTATAATGATATTTTAATACCATTAGTCTTTAAAAATAAAATTATTTTTGATAGCATCTGCAACACACAATAGCAAGCCTAAATGAACTATGGTTATTTATTAACATTATAAAAAACCTATTAAATTGAACGGTATAAATTGTACTAACTAATTCGAAATAAAAATATTATTTACACATGTGTAAATAATTTTTAAAAAAAAATTAATATAAATTAAAAACCTATCAAAAGACACAAAATTAAGGATTTTTTCTGAAAACTAGAATTTTTTAATAATAAGTTTTACTATTTCTTAACTTATGTTAAAGTTAATTTTTACTAATTATAGAATTATTTTTTGAAATAATAAATTTCACTTCAAAAATAATAATTTAAAGAATATTTTATAGTTAATTTCTTTAAAATTTAACCATACGAATAGTTTGTACAAGAATAGTGAAAAGTTGATATTTATTGGAAATAACATTTTAATTTAATTAATATAAAAATTAAACATTTAAAAAAATATTAAAAATGTAAAATTATTTCAATTATTTTATAAAAAATATAATTTAGGTCATTTTATACACATATATGTTAATTTTTAATATATAAAACTTTTATACTTCTCAAGATTTTTTTTGGAAAACATTATTTTTTCACATCTACTGAATAAATATTGAATTAAATTTTTTCATATAAGTGAATTTAATTGATAAAAAAGTATTCAATATTTTTAATAATCATAATTAATATTATTTTATATGGTCAACATAATTTTTGGTCTTAATAATTCATAAAAATATTAAAATAAAATCACTATAAATTAAATAAAAATATTTTTGGTGTTTAATGTAAGATGATAAGGATTATTATGATCTATAAAAATATCTAATTTCTATTTTGTATCTATATTTTGAAAATATATAATATATGGTCTGATAATGAACCAATTTTCTTCTTATGGGATGTGATAAACATGAGTATAATTAATTTTTTTAAAACATCATAGCTTCCCTCTCCCCCGCTTATAACATACAACCCCATATACTCTTCCTTCCACACATCAAATAAAGTTTTTTGGCCAATAACTACACACATAATTTCCAAACATAACTTCCAATGTACTAGAGAATTATTTTTAAATTAATTTAATTTATAAACGATTTAGCTATTATAATAAAGATTTTTTCTAAATAAGTAATTTCATTTATAGCCTTCAATATATGTTCTGTTTATTTTACTTCCTCCTTAAAATAATACTCAATAATAATTATATAATAAGATAATTATCTCCAATATTATAATATATTATTATGATAATTTAATTATATAATTCCTTCTCTAATTCCATCAAATAGGAAATGAAACCATTGTTCAAGTGTATAGTGGACTATTTCCTTTTGAACTACTGTAATTTGTTTTCCATAATTACATCTCATAGATTAAAATAATGACGATTTTAATGTTTATATATGGTATTAATGAAAATAAATATTTATATAAAATTAATGTATCATATACTTTCTTACAATTATATCTAATGGAAAATGATAACTTCATTCATGTGTACGATGGACTATCGCTTCCTAAGCATTGTGATTCCATTTTTTCTACCACATATCATTGATGGTATATATATAATAAAATTCAAATAAATAATATTATAATTATCATATAATTATCCTTTCACAAAGATAAAATAACACTTACCCAATTTTTATCATTATTATTGAAAAAATGAATCATTACTCACATATATGCATGAACTACTGTCTGCATGACTATAACGTTGTTAATTTTTCATTACGATCAATCATGATTGGTTTGAAAATTATAATTAATGTATAAAATTGATAATAACAGTAAATTTTTTATAATTATTTATTTAATTAAATAATCATTTAATTTTAAATACTAAACATACAATATAATTTTGAATAAACGTAAAAGTCAAATGGGTTTATACACCGTATTAAAGAAGGTTGTGTATAAAATAAAATATGCCTCAATGAAAGGAGATTGAGATGAAGTCCCATACCTCGTATCCGACTTGACCCGACCATTCTTTAATATCCTGAATAATAAACTTGAGTTAATCTCTACTTTCTTATGAACCTTTTTCAAGTTCATTATTCCTTTTATTCCATGCTATGAACATCATGTAATCATTTAAGTTAATAATGTTCATTTTGTCGGTATTTGGTTCTTAAGTCAAAAATAGACTTCTTACACTTACATGTTGTTAATTTGGTCAAAGGTTCGTTATATCTAGAATGATATTAATAATTTGGATAACATATATATCATATATATTCATCATATACATGTATTCATAATATTATATCACATTTAGAGGTAAGAAATGAAATGCACCGTTCATGGAGACGGTAAGCCGTACGTACGCATGAACGCTACTTCCATTTCTATTTTGTATTTTCTGGAATGGAATCATAATGATATAAGAGTATATTATAATTCCAGTATAATAAAATATATAATATCATTAACTTTATCCTTTACACATCCCACATATGGTATTAACGAATCAAATCACTTTCAGGGGGCGGTAGTCCGCACTTCCTAAAATGAAGATATCGTGTTTACCCATAATGGAAACCATAAAGGTATGCCCAAAATGAAAAAAACAGAAGCTTAAGGAAAACATAAACATATTATATATCATATATAAAAATAGTGACATCATAATGGCCACCTTTTAAGGTGTTTAATGGGTATTGAACAATCATCGTTTCGGGAGGCAGAATTTCGCCATCCACGGAAACCGTATGTTATTTAAACATTTGATGTATTTGTGTGAGAGTGTAGATAAAATAAATATTATAACAACATCCTAGTATATTGAAGATACTGGTGTTGTTACAAAAGAAGTAAATAAAAATAATTTAGGGGGTTGGAGATGCAAAATAAAACAAATGAACATGAGAGAATGAATTACCTTTAAAAGTGTAACTCTTTTTGATTTGAGCCTAAAGGCTACCTTTGAAAGGATTCTGCCCAAAGGGAATCCTCTAGAATGAGGCTAGGGATGTGGAGAGAGTAAATGGGCAGGGGTTGGCCGAGCCAAAGGCTTGAGGAGTGTGTGAAATGAGGTAGAGGTGGGGGCCTTTTATAAGAGGAGAGGAGGGGAACTTTTGGAAAGTAAAGATAAGTTACTTTATTTTAAAAAGAGTTTAGGATTCAAAAGGTCCCACATTGCTATATTTCGAGGATAAGGTGATAAGGATTCGACATCCACTCATCCAATTTGTTTTGTCCATTTGTAGATTTTTCATTATCTTTCCATTTTATTTAAATCGTTAAATAATGAGGTCATCGCTCCATCATCATGATGTCATAAATAATTTAATTTATTTAAATTCTAAAAATTATAAAACAAATACTATGATGTATGAAATCGTTTTAGCTTTCTAATGACTATTTATAATCAAAAATATGATCTTTATAATCCAATGTAAAAATTGTTTTCGTAAAACATATTATGTTTGTGTCATTTTTTACTTTTACATTAAATAAAAAGTTATTTATGTCATTTCCCAACCAAAGTGGATCTATGGGGTCCCCACGTTGACCCATGGATTTTCATGGTCGACCATGACACAACCATAGAGGGTAGGACATGTGTCAAGCTCATCTTATTTTATTAAAGCATTATTTTTACCTTAAACTACACTAATGACCACTAATCGCGATTAAAACTTAATAAGTTACAATTCACCAAAAAATTATTTTAATCTTATTGAACCACATTTTACTTCATAATGACAACCATTTATGTCGGATTTTTGAAATTCAAAACACAATGATGGAAAAATTTCATTTAAACGAAAAAATCTGTTTTTATAAGTACCACTTAGTGGTTTCACTATTCATCAAAAATTGAAGTTTTTCAGAAAATTACCAAAAATTCACCCTAAGCTATATTTGATATTCCGAATTCCAAAATGAATTCTATTTTACAAAATTAAAATCATATAAGTCACATTAATTAATTTAATAATTAATTCCCGCTGCCAGAGCAAATAGCGTGTTTTTATAAAACAATAAGTATCAAAAGATTAACACCAGTTTAAGTCTAATTTCAAAGTGAAATTGATTCCAATGACCACCATTGGATAAAATGGTAAAAATATATTCTAATTTAACTTTAAAACTAATTCAAAAGATAATCTAATTATATAAATAAATTAGATTAAAAATCATTTTTGATGTAAAATGCAGTAATTTTCACTATTCATTAAAAAAAATGAACATTGTCATAAAAATACCAAAAATTCACAAAAATTAAATTTTGTTTTTCGAATCATAAATAATAAGTTTATTTTGACAAAAATAGTTTATAAAATTGTCAAAAGATATATTTAAAAAGGGTTTTTCATCATTAGGCAGTAAAACAATCTTTTAAGAATATTAGTGTCTTCCATGCATAAGATTGGATTTATTTTCATTTTAAGCCTCTAAAACACAATCTTAATAATTAATAGACATAGATAAAAATATCTATTATTCATTACTTACTTGGGATGTTACATCCTTCCCCCCTTTAGAAAATTGCGTCCCCGTAATTTATTATCTTATCAAATAAATGGGGGTACTTATCCCTCATTGCATTTTCAGATTCCCGTGTTGCCTCTTCAATCATGTGGTTTTCCACAAAACCATTACCTGGTGAATCACCTTATTCCGTAACACTTGCTCCCTGTGGTCAAGAATCTGGAACGGTTGTTCCTCATAAGATAGGTTCTCTTCCATCTGAACTACCTCAGGACTCAAAACATGAGATGGAACTGGCATATACTTTCTCAACATCGAAACGTGAAAAACATTGTGTACCTGAGATAAACTCGGAGGTAAAGCCACTCGGTATGCAACTGATCCAACTCTCTCCAGAATTTCATATAGTCCAATGAACCTTGGACTCAACTTTCCTTTCTTACCAAATCGCATCACACTTTTACATGGTGATACTTTGAGAAAAACATGATCACCTACCTCAAAGGATAGATCCTTCCTCCTGTTGTCTGCATAACTTTTCTGCCTACTCTGAGCTGTTCTCATGTGCTTCTGAATCAGCTGAACTTTTTCTGCCAACTCTTCTACGAATTCTGGTCCCATCAACTTCCTTTCACCCACTTCATCCCAGAAAGCTGGAGTTCGACACCGCTTCCCATATAATGCCTGAAATGGTGCCATGTGTATACTGGAATGAAAACTATTATTATATGAAAATTCAACCAAAGAAATATGTTGGTACCAACTTCCCTAATAATCCATCGAACAAGCTCGTATCATATCCTCCAATGTCTGAATTGTTCATTCTAACTGCCCATCCTATTGAGGATGAAAAGATATACTAAAATTTAATTCAATACCCACCGACTTCTGAAGGCCTTTCCAAAAGTTAGAAGTAAACCTGGGATCACAATCCGATACAATGGAGATAGGAACTCCATGTAACCTGACTATCTCTTTAACATACAAATGGGAAAGTTGATCAAGAGATAAAGTATCTCGTATAGAAAGGAAATGAGCAGATTTGGTAAAGCGATCAACAATAACCCAGATTGCATTATTACCTCGAGATGTCTTCGGTAATCCAACAACAAAGTACATGGATATATTATCCCATTTCCACTCTGGCACTGTTAGCTGAAGTATCCCTTTCGGTAACTGTCGCTCTGCTTTAACCTGCTGACAAGTCAAACACTTCACAGTAAAATCAACAATATCTCTTTTCATTCCATCACACCAGTAATACTCCCGCAGATCTCTATACATCTTAGTACTGCCCGGATGAACTGGAAACGGAGAACTATGAGCTTCACATAACAACTCTCTCTTCAACTGTGATTCACAAGGCACACACAATCTCCTACCAAATCTCAAAACTCAATCATTATCAATGTTGAATTGAGGCAACTTACCTTTCTGAACCAGCTCTACCTTTTTCTGCAACTCACTGTCTTGCTTCTGTGCCTGCTTGATTCTATCTAATAGAGAAGATCTCACTGATACCTGAAACAAAATAGAAGGACTTCTTGAACCAATAACTTCTATGCCAAAGTTCATCAAATCCGTAACCAAAGGATCACGTTCCAAACGCAACATTGCTAATGAAGATTTACTTTTTCGACTCAAAGCATCAGCCACTTTATTTTCTTTTCCTGGATGGTAATGAATTGTACAATCATAATCCTTGATTAATTCTAGCCATCTCCTTTGTCTCATGTTTAACTCTTTCTGAGTGAATATATACTTTAAACTTTTGTGATCGGTATATATTTCACACTTTACTCCATACAAATGATGCCTCCAAATTTTTAAAGCAAAAACAACAACAGCTAATTCCAAATCATGTGTAGGGTAATTAACCTCATGAGTTTTCAACTGTCGTGAAGCATAAGCAATTACCTACTCATTCTACATTAGGATGCAACGAAGTCCATTCAATGAAGCATCACTGTATATAACAAACTCACCATTCCTGGAAGGTAGTGCCAAAACTGGAGCATTAACCAATCTTTTTTTCAATTCCTGAAAACAATCATCACATTCTTTTGTCCAGATAAACTTAACACCCTTCTGAGTTAGCTTAGTCATTGGACTAGATAACCGTGAAAAGTTTCTAACAAACCTTCAGTAATAGCCTTCCAAACCAAGGAAGCTATGAATCTCAGTTACATTTGTGGGTCTTGGCCATTCTTCCACAACTGTTGTTTTTGCAGGATCAACATTTATTCAATATTTAGAAACAATGTGACCATGGAAAGAAATTTGTTGCAACCAAAACTCACACTTGCTGAATTTACCATACAATTTATTTTCTTTTAAGGTTTTCAAGATAACCCTTAAATGTCTTTCATGCTCCTCTTTACTTTTAGAAAACACCAAAATATCATCAATGAAAACCACCACAAACTTATCCAAGAACTCATGGAAAATTCTATTCATTAAGTCCATGAATACATCAGGTGCATTTGTTAGCCCAAAAGGAATTACTACAAATTCATAATGGTCATATCTCGTACGGAACGCGGTATTCGGAATATCTGCCTCTTTTACCTTCAGCTGATGGTACCCTGATCTCAGGTCAATCTTTGAAAACAACTGAGCTCCCTGGAGCTGATCAAACAAATCATCGATATGAGGCAAAGGATATTTGTTCTTAACAGTGATGTTATTCAAGGCTCTATAATCAATGCAAAGACTCGTGGAACCATCTTTCTTTTTAACAAATAAAACAGGATCACCCCATGGTGATGTTCTAGGTCTAATGAAACCTTTCTCTAATAAATCTTGCAATTTCTTCTTCAACTCTAAAAGTTCAATTTGAGCCATTCGATATGGGGGTTTTGAAATTGGCTTAGCATCAGGAACTAAGTCAACAGTAAACTCAACTTCCCGATCTGGTATTATTCCAGGAAACTCATTAGGAAAAACATCAGGATACTCATTTACCACTGGCACATCATTAATCTGAATAGTTACTTTATTTTCAACGACGTGTACAAGGTAACATTCATTTCAATCTTTTACAAGTTTCTCGGCCTCTTGATATGTTATCAAAAGTAAGGGTTCATTGTTGTAAACAAACTGAAAGTCTTTCTGAAAAGAAACTTCTTTATCTCTACAGTAAATCTTATCATGGTAAATAGAGAGCCAATCCATACCCATGATAACATCAAACTCTACGAGAGGTAGAACAATAAGGTTTTCTAGTAGGTTCCTTCCACAGATAAGGATTGGAAGATTCTTATAAATTCTTTTTGCCTCAACAGTTCCCCTAGGTGTTTTTACAAAAATTTCATGAGTCGTTTCTTGAGATGGTATTCCCATTTTACTAGAAAAGGTTTCAGAGATGAAAGAATGTGTAGACCCCAAAAAAACAACACACTGGTATAATCTGAAAAAACAAACAAAGAACCTGATACAACTTCATTTGACGGCCCGACATCTGCTGAAGTAGTTGCAAAGGATTTCACCACCCCTTTCTTCTTGTAGTCTAACTACTTCCCATCACTCAAGCTCTTTGTTGGACACTCGTTTTCATAGTGACCCATCTCATTCCACTTATAACATTTCATTAACTGTAAATAAAATTTGTTCTTACCTTCACGTTGATCCTTTTCAGTGCAATCAAGAGCCTTATGTCCCATCTTACCACATCAGTAGCACTTTCCAGAATTCAGAAGACATTCCCCAGCATGACTTTTTCCACATTTATCACAAACTGGAAACTTAGTTTTCTTACCATCAGACTTTTTTGAAGAATTCTTACATTTCTCCTGCCACCTCGGTCTCTTCTTCTGCTGGTTGTTATAGAACACTATGTCATCAGCAAACTCCATTTCCACCTTCTCAGCACATCGAACAAGCTTTTCATAACTTTTCAACTCACGAGAAGATAATGCCCTTCGATATTTTGGATTTAATCCTAAGTAAAAACGATTGATTTTACAATCAAGGTCTTGGATAAAATTTGGAGCATACCTTTCCAATCGCGTGAACCTTTCTTCATAGGCAGCCACTGAGTCTTCCTCTTGCCTCAATTCGAAGAATTGTTTTTCCATCCTATGTCGAACAGCCTTAGGAAAATACTTCTCAAAAAAACATACCTTTGAATTCATCCCAGTCAAGAGCATCAATCTCATCGGCGTCCCTGATATTTTTAACCATAGACCACCACTGATCTGCTTCACCCTCCAAACGGTAAATAGAAAGACTAACCTTTTGATTGTCTGAACACCCCATGACATCAAAAATCTTCTCCAGTGCTTTAATCCACCCTTCAGCTAGCATAGGGTCAGATGATACTCTGAATGATGTGGGATGTTGCCTCATGAAATGTTCCACCACTGACATGTTCCTCTGCAGTTGGTCTGGCTGATCTCGTGCATGGATACCACCACCATTTATAGCCTCAGTCAACTGTGCCATCACTGCAAAAAACTATTCAGTTCCAATTCCATCCATTTCTGGATGCTGATTCGGAAGGTTATTTACTTCTGTATGCCTTCCTAGCACTGCTTCCCTGTTTCCTCTCTGGAAAACCATTCTGAACAAACATTTCTTAGATGAAGCAACATGGTAATCTTCAAATGCTATATCATTTCAAAAAAAATTGGATAATCATTTAATAGAATTCTAACAGCTAATGTTATCTAAACTGACCTTTGATACCAACTATAAGGCCCCAGCCTTAAACCTTACTTAATCTTGAGTTATTACAAGATTACACATTGAGGATCTTTTCGGGTTTAGTGTTTTAGAGAATTAGATCATAAAACTTGCATTACATTCCACATATAAACAAAGTGGTTACATATAGATAGTATTCTTCATTCCCATCAATTGAAACATATTTAAAATAAACATGGATTCTTTCTTGACACTTCTTCGACATTATAATCATATCATGTACCTTTCCCTTGACCTGTGAAAAACATTTCAAAAAACATGGGATGAGCAAAAAAAGCTCTGTAAGGGATATAAAAATATGGAAAGGAAACATGGGTACATATATACATAAGGATGAGATCATACTTTACCCATAAAACATAAGCACTTTAACATACCTCATCAAATCATGAATTAATCATAGAAATCATAAGACATAAAGGTAACTTGAGGCATTCATAACATTCTTACGTAGGGAGTACCCCTCTTGGTTACGTTTGGTATACCCATCACAGTATATTCCCTAAATCTCTTTGAAGAAACCTTAACGTTTCACTCCTTCTTGTTACCCAATGCATTGGAGAGCTATATCGGGCTAACCCGCCCTTAGTTTATCACGGAACCACCCGTCTTCATAATAATGCCCAAGATCCATAACATAATCGTATCACATAAAACATGCATAAAGGAAACATAAAATTTCCACATTTCAATCACAAGATATCAATACAACACAAAAAACATTGTGAAAACCATTTTCAATACCAAAATAAAAGGAAAGTAAAACATGGTATATATTTTTCTTTTAAAAAGAAGGCATGGCTTTTAGAGGAAGCCGAAACTCAAATAACGGTCACGACGGCGGAGAAGTCGTTGTCGCCACATACGTACGACAAAAACATTCCCTTTTTTTTAGCTAACACTTCGTATAAAAAAGATTCATTTTGAATAAATGTAAAAGACAATTGGTTTTATACACCGTATAAAAGAAGGTTGTGTATAAAATAAAATATTCCTCAATGAAAGGAGATTGAGATGAAGTCCCATACCTCGTATCCGACTTGACCCGACCATTCTTTAATCTCATGAATAATAAACATAAGTTAATCTCTACTTTATTATGAACCTTTTTCAAGTTCATTATTCCTTTTATACCATGTTATGAACATCATGTAATCATTTAAGTTAATAATGTTCATTTTTCGGTATTTGGTTCTTAAGTCAAAAATAGACTTCTTACAGTTACATGTTGTTAATTTGGTCAAAGGTTCGTTATATCCAGAATGATATTAATGATTTGGATAACATATATATCATATATATTCATCATATACATGTATTTATAATATTACAACACATTTAGATATAAGAAATGAAATGCACCGTTCATGGAGATGTAAGCCGTACGTACGCATGAACGCTACTTCCATTTCTATTTCGTATTTTCTGGAATGGAATCATAATGATATAAGAGTATATTATAATTCCAGTATAATAACATATATAATATCATTAACTCTATCCTTTACACATCCCAAATATGGTATTAACGAATCAAATCACTTTCAGGGGGTGGTAGTCCGCACTTCCTAAAATGAAGATATCGTGTTTACCCATAATGGAAACCATAAAGGTATGCCCAAAATGAAAAAAACAGAAGTTTAAGGAAAACATAAACATATTATATATCATATATAAAAATAGTGACATCATAATGGCCACCTTTGAAGGTGTTAAATGAGTATTGAACAATCATCATTTCGGGAGGTAGAATTTCTCCATCCACGGAAACCGTATGTTCTTTAACCATTTGATGTAGTTGTATAAGAGTGTAGCTCAAATAAATCTTATAACAACATCCTAGTATATTTAAGATACAGTTGTTGTTACAAAAGAAGTAAATAAAACGAGTTTAGGGGGATAGAGAAGCAAAATAAAACAAATGAACATGAGAGGATGAATTACCTTTAAAAGTGTAACTCCTTTTGATTTGAGCCTAAAGGCTTCCTTTGAAAGGATTATGCCAAAAGGTAATCCACTAAGATGAGTAGAGGGATGTGGAGAGAGTAAATGGGCCGGGGTTGGCCGAGCCAAAGGCTTGAGGAGTGTGTGAAATGAGGTAGATGTGGGGACCTTTTATAAGAGGAGAGGAGGGGCACTTTTGGAAAGTAAAGATAAGTTACTTTATTTTAAAAAGAGTTTTGGATTAAAAAGGTCCCACATTGATATAATTAGAGGATAAGGTGATAAGGCTTCGAAATCCACTCATCCAATTGGTTTTGGCCATGTTTAGGTCTTATATTTTTCACTATCTTTCCATTTTATTTAAATCGTTAAATAATGAGTTCATCGCTGCATCATCAAGATGTAATATATAATTTAATTTATTTAAAGTCTAAAAATTATAAAAAAAAACTACGATGTAGGAAATCCTTTTATCGTTCCAATTACTATTTATAATCAAAAATCTGATCTTTATAACCCAATATAAAAATTTCTTTCGTAAAACATATTATGTTTGTGTCATTTTTACTTTTACATTAAATAAAAAGTTATTTATGTCATTTCCCAACCAAAGTGGATCCATGGGGTCCCCAAGTTGACCCATGGCTTATCTTGGTCGGCCATGACACAACCAATGAGGGTAGGACATGTTTCAAGCTCATCTTATTTTATTGAAGCGTTATTTTTACCTTAAACTACACAAATTACCACTAATCGTGATTAAAACTTAATAAGTTACTATTCACCAAAAAATTATTTTAATCTTATTGAACCACATTTTACTTCTTAATTACAACCATGTATGTCGGATTTTTGAAATTCAAAACACAATGATGGAAAAATTTCATTTAAACGGAAAAATCAGTTTTTATAAGTACCACTTAGTGGTTTCACTATTCATCAAAAATTGTTGTTTTTCAAAAAATTACCAAAAATTCACCCTAATCTATATTTGATATTCCGAATTAAAAAGTGAAGTCTATTTTAAAAAAATCAAATCATATAAGTCACATTAATTAATTTAATAATTAATTCCCGCTACCAGAGCAAATAGCGTGTTTTTATAAAATAATAAGTATCAAAAGATTGACACCGGTTTAAGTCTAATTTCAAAGTGAAATTGATTACAATGACCACCATTGGATAAAATGGTAAAAATATATTCTAATTTAACTTTAAAACTAACTAAAAATATAATCTAATCATATAAATAAATTAGATTAAAAAGCATTTTTGATGTAAAATGCAGTATTTTTAACTATTCATTAAAAAATGAACATTGTCAGAAAAATACCAAAAATTCACACAAAGTAAATTTTGATGTCCCAATCATAAAGAATATGTTTATTTTGACAAACATAGTTTATAAAATTTTCAAAAGATAGATTTAAAAAGGGTTTTCCATCATAAGGCAGTAAAACAATCTTTTAGGAATATTAGTGTATTCCATTCTTAAGATTGAATTTATTTTCATTTTAAGCCTCTAAAACACTATCCTAATAATTAATAGACATAGATAAAAATATCTATTATTTATTACTTACTTGGGATGTTACATTTTACCTCTTGAATAGAGTATCCATGAGAACCTCCTTACAGAACATAATATTAGTTTTTTGGTGAAATAAGAAAGAGAATAATGTGGAGATGATATTTGAGAGATTAATTGGTCAGAATATATGCCAGCTATAAGGGTTAGATGGTGTTATAATAAGTGGTGTTATTTATAGCGAAGGATATGTGGGTTTTTATTACATTATTATTTTCTTTTTTATTTTGGATCAAGACTCTAAATAGTGAAAATTCATGTGACTAATTAAAAAAATTATAGATTTTTATATTAAGATAATTTCAACATAAATCATTTATGACTTATCCAAGATGTGAAAATTAATTTATTTACCTATAATGTTAAATATCATATGTTATTTTTTCCACTATTTAATAAACAATTAGACTATTATAGAAGAATCACAAAAAATCAAAAAAATAATTCATCAATGTGTCGATATAAAATA
The DNA here is from genome assembly GCA_963277665.1 of Viscum album. Taxonomy (NCBI): domain Eukaryota; kingdom Viridiplantae; phylum Streptophyta; class Magnoliopsida; order Santalales; family Viscaceae; genus Viscum; species Viscum album. Next base: position 417,939,483 of record OY728139.1, on the reverse strand, counting down.
TGGACACTATTTTTAGAAGATAAATTTCATAAAAATATATAAATAAATTTCAATAAAAATCATCATTTATTCAAAAAATACTAATTTTAAAATCATAACTGATTTTAAAATGAAAACTAATTTTATAACATTCTGAAAAATTAATAAAGGTATTATAATGCTATCCTATAATAAAATAATACAAAATATTAATTTATGAATCAATCTAATGTAATTAAATTTCTTTTTAAATCATTATCATAATTCTAAAATAGTAAAAAATCATTTACATTCCATAAAAGTACCAACAATTAATTTACCATTTTAAAACATTTATTTACATATTATAGAATATAAATATATAATATTTTCATTTCGAATATAATTATATTATATTTGTTATTTTATAGGTGGGGGTTTTAATCCAATGAACCGTTTACTATTCTTAATGGTCATTTTACTTTTCAAATGGACATGGTAATATTTAATTTTATATCATGATTCATTTAATCTTGTATTCATTCAAATAAATTTAATTTATTTAAGAAGATACATAATGTAATATATTGGGATGTTATATTCTTACCTCCTATGAAAATTTATGTAGTTCACCGGCCGTAAACATTACATATCATAATGTTTTTGAAAAAGGATTCACATTTGAGGATCGTTTCAGTTTAGAGTTTTATAAAATTATGAAAAACACATACAAAGTAAGCCCATACATTAAAAGTGGTCAATTATAAATAGTATCCACCTTTTAAGAAATATAAACAAATTTAAAATAAAAAAATTCTCATTATTAAAAATCATCACAATTATCCCCTTGATATAATTATTTTATCTATTTTCCCTTAAACCCTATGAAAGGCATATTATAAAATTTTATGAGAACAAAATCATAGTATGGGATATAAAATGATGGGAAATTTTTTTTTATAAAAAAAAATCATATAATATTTAACATTATCTTAAATGTTTTACGGGAATATTATATAAAATATGTTAACCTGAAAAACATGCATTTTGGTTAAAGAAAATCATTTAACCCCATAGATAGAAATTAGATCTCCTTTTTTTGACCTAGAGAATAATATAAATAATACCCTTTAATACCCCTTTCAGTTGGAATTACCATATTTTTGACCTCATGTAAAGATATTATGGGATTAATGTGTTCTATATAGGCCACCACATGTCATAAAATAATAGGCATTCCAGATGCTATCTAGGACACCCCATGTAAATTTGTAACTGGATACCTAGGCACTGTCTAGGACACCACATGTTGAGTTATAATAGGATTACCCAACACTATCTCGACCAATCCAATTTTTAAAATATATCACGATCAGCCATTTCCAATTATTCTTATGTACCATATCATTAATGAAAAACATTCACCATAAAACCCTTTCAAAAAATCTTTAATCCCATCTAAGTAACACATTCATATAAAAGTGCATTTTTAATTCCAAATCCAATTTCTATTCAAAAAAATCCCAAAATAATGGAAGATGGTTTTTCATTTAATAAAATGTGTATTATTTCAATGAAATATATAAATTAAATGATAGACATGTTATTAGGAAATTGTTTATAGTCACGTACATTAATAATAGAACATTCCTTTTATCATTTATCAAAACATTCCATATAAAACAAATAAAAATATTACTTTTTAATACCTTAGAATGAAATTAAAAATAGGTATAAAATTTCCTTTATAAACATAATATATTGATATTAATAAAAATTTAAAATAATTTGAGAAAAATAATTTTTAATTAATTCATTAAACATTCATGATCTCACATACCACATTGAAGTTTTAAATCATAATGACTATGAAAGAATAACATAGAAACAACATTAAAAACTATAATAAATTAATTAAATTATATGAAAAATTGGGTTTTATATAAACCTAATAAATTAATAAATGTTCATATCAATATGAAAGACCTTAAAAAAAGAAGTTTGATATGAAATCTTTTACCTTGAGTCTAAATATTCATAGAAAATATTGTTATTTATGAAAAATATACATAGGTAATTTTTATTTAATTTCATGAGAATCATTTTCATGTTTAATATTAGGTTTATATAATTTATTATAATATTAATAAAATTAAAAAATAATTTTGGTTCACGTAGAATGTTTCGATTATATTCAGTTTATTTGTCAAAAATGACATTACAATTTGTATGATGTCTATAATCAAAAGAGGTCATTATTCCATCAAATACAGGATATTTTTCCCGACATTATAATCATTTTTATAAATTAATTATACTTTTAAATCCATCTATTAAATATGGATTTGAAAAATGAACAATGTTACAATCAGGGAGATGGTAAGTCGTACGTATGCATTAATAACATTTCTATTTTTCGATGATTGTTTTAAAAAACAGATAATATAATTTTAAATTAAAAAAATATATAAATATATAAATATATATATATATATTATTTCTTAAAATATTTATATATTTTTTTTCTTGTGATATGGTGTTGAAAAAATTGTTATATCGCTTTGTAGAGTTGATATTTCACACGAACACACGAACAACATTATCATTTTTTTGTGCATGGAAATGTAAAAATGAAGATTTTATATTATTTATTTAATATTATAAATATTTCATTAATATTATATGTAATATTTAATTCAATAATTTTAACTAGTAGTGAGAGATAGTGGTGGGAAACGAATTATATCAATTCGTAAAATGGTAGTTTTCCATAGACATGTACGTTAATTATTATCACATTTGTTGGAAGTGGAGAATGATTTAGGTGAAGATATTAACATAATAACATACAATTATTGTTAGTATACTTTATTTTTAATTTCATCATGGTTTAATAATATTTTAATGAAGTGAAAGAATAAATAAATTAGAAATACTTGATTAAAAACAATACATCGCCATCATACCACCTCCTTTTTATAATAACTTATGACCAATAGAGATGTGTTTATACAATAATTAATATCTATTTATTAAGGGGAGGGATTCAAGTATTGTATTTGGAAATATATTATTCAGAAAAAAAATATTTTTAATTTTGAGGAATATTGAAGAATAGGTGTTTTTAAAAGAGATATGAGGGGCACTCTAAGAATTTTTCAAAATACTAAAACAATATAAAATACATTTATATTCCAAAAAGATAAATAATAATTTATTTAGAAGATAATATTATAGATATTCTAAATCCCTTAATATAATTTAAAATATATTAATTTTTACTATTTTTAATCCTTATCTTTTATAATAAACCCTTATTTGCCTTTTTTAACTCTTACCATTATAACATGTATTTTTAATCTATAAAGGTTAATATAATTACTATAAAATGTAAAAATAAAAGGAAATGGATCAATTATGGAATTTTAATAATTATTTTACTCGGTTTGGTAAATTTTTTTGGAATTTTATATCATTTATTAAAATATTAATTATTTTAAAATATTATTTATGTCAATTTTCACACTATTCATTACATGGTATTGTTAAAATATCATAAATAAATATATCTTCCAGAAAACACATTTAAATCATCCATAAAATTTCACATTAATATATAAATATTTTTATAATATAATTTAATCAAATAATATTTATTTGAATATTTTCAATACCGTTTATTGTATATTTTGTTTAATTAGAAAATGATTGCACCATCATTGTGTAAGATTTAAAGGTAATTATTTATCTCATAAAAAATTACAAAAAACTATCATGATGATTATAATCATTTTATATTTTATATTACAACATATATTAGAACAGATTCCCTATATATCCCTATATTAAAAATATTTCACTTGTTAAAATAAAAAGTATGACAAAATTGACTTTTCCTTAAATATAATAATGTATATTGAATAATTTTCCCAAATGTAGTGCCAAGAGATAAATAAATCATAGAAATTATATTTTAAAAAAAATAATTTATCCAATAAAATATTTCCAATTGTTAGGGTAATGATATAATATTTATAATATTTTTTTACCTTTAACTACTTGATTTACCTTTAACCGTAGTAATAAAAAATATTACTAATGTTACTATTAATAATTTCCCAAAATAAAAATATCACATTTAATATATTTTTAACTTCTGAATAAAAATAATGAATCCATTGTTAATATTTTAAAACATATATTGGTCTCAAATTATTTTAAAAAGAATCTTGTTGACTGGTCGAGAAAATGAGTTTTTAAATTAAAAACATTCAAAAGAATGAAATTTTTTCATATCTAAATTCAATGTGATTTTGATTCCGATAATTAAATTGGATTAAATAATTTATACTTGATCTAATTAAAGTATAATATTATTCATATATTTTTTTATGACAATAGTTAAATTGTATGAAAGACTAATTTTAAATTTGAATGACTAATTTTTTATTATTCATAATGAAATAAATTGTATGAGAAAAATAAAAAAATTCAACCAAATTACATTTTCATATCCAACTTTAAAATAAAAATATTATTTTTTCAAATAGAATTTTTAAAAGATTCAAAAATTAGATATTATAATAGTGCGATATCAAATGGTTGTAAAACTTTCTTAAAAAACATATTTTATGCTTAAAATTGGATTTTATATTATATAATGACTAGAAAATACATTTGAATATTTTTAACATTATATTAAATAAGTTATATATTTTTTATTTAATATATTCCAATAGGAGTTATTTTTCTACTGATTGTAAAAAAATAAATTTATTAACATATAAAACATTTTTTATAAAAACATTTTCATTTTTTATACAAAAGGTTTTATATTGATTTATAATTATTTTTTCTCAAAAAAATATATTATACATAAATTTTTAAATAAGAAATTCTTAATTCATTTAATTATATTTATTTCTTATATTCTAAATGGTAAGATATAATAATATTTAGTTGTTCGTTTAAGCTCAATGCAGCGCATCATGTATGCTATTGAACATATTATTTATTTTTAATAAAACTCAAGATGTTGCATTATCCTCCACTTTCATAAATTGAACAATTAAAATATTGAATTGGAGCTCGGTAACTATGTTTTATCAATTTTAAAACACCTTTATTGAAATACCAAATTGAAAAAAAACATTAATGAAAAAATCAACATTTAAATAATGAAATTTAATTATAACGGACATTTAAGATAACACATACTAGGTTTTCATATTTGAAAAAATGGGAATGGAAGAGAAATCATACTATTAAATACTAATACTGATTGATAGAGAACAATATCCCAAGAATATTAACAAATATGAAACCCTTAATTTGTAATGGGGGAAAGATCATTTATAAAAATGAATGGATAAATTTTTTTCTTCAAGAAACATTTAATACAGTTAATGAATTACTGTACTACATAGATTAATAACAAAAGGAAAAATATATACATGAAAACTACAGTTTTATCCTTTAATCAATTTACACCATAAAATCATCATTTTCTATAAATAACAAGTATTCAATATAATTTATTCATCCCTGAAGCACAAGAATCACCTTCTAAAGAATCACATAATTAACAATAGATTATATGTATATATTTCTCATATAATTACACATTAACCAAAAAAAATTGTTTGTACAAGATAAGATAATTCCATAAAAATAAGAAACCATTTATAATGAAGAACTACTTCAATGTCTAAAATTAAATAGAAATACCAAATGTTCAACATAGACTGTTCAACAAATAGCTCTCCTGAAAATTATTAAAAAATATTCTAGACTAAGATTGATACCCACAATATAAAAGGATATTATCACATAATATTTCAAGATAATATTTACCTTTATCTACAAATAAATTCAATTACTAATAGAGACATATACAGATAATTAATTTTCATAGTAATCTTTATGATAACATAACCATTTCATAAGTATCCTTAATCACGTTATTTTCATAATAAAATCATCAATTATTCCAAAATATAATTAATCCTTTCCTCCTGAAATAAAATAACATATTTTTATTTTTAGCTTAATTATACAGGATTTCCAAAATAGTGATTAGTTTCCAAAATTGTATTACTCATTAAATCAATAAATAATTTCCCAATACCAAGATAATATATTCGATAAAACATATGTTCCTAAAAAGTCATTTTCTTATACCATCAAAATTTATATCTAAAAATGGTAATTAATAATAAAATGGGACTTCATGTATTCACGTAGTTGGAGATGCACCATTTTTAGCCTTCAGTTGCGAGACGATTCCCACATCCTTTCTATATATGATGAGGTGCCACACATATTTTGAGTATTCCTTTTTCTAAAATATTAAATTATTAAAACATTCAAAAAATATGATAAAATACTAAAAAATAACCATAACAACATTCAACCATGAATTTTTTCTCATACCTTTCAAATTTTCACTGAAAAAAGTAATAACTAATAATTACCTCAAATAATTAATGTCTCCTAGAATACGATTAGTCACCTTAATATTTCATTACTATAATCCTCAAAAGGGGTTTCTAGGACACTAAACTTATGTTCATAATAAAAATTTAAAATATATGATGACATCCATAAATAATAAGAAAACAATTTATCCCCAAATTTTTCTAAAAAATCTTTTGATACCAACCATAATGACCTAAATTGAAACATTAAATATCACTATGTTTTTTAATTTAGGTTAACATTAAAATAACTTTTCCATTTTTTGTTTTTAATAATTACGAAAAACTATCATAAAGTAAACCAATACTTTATAAGTGGGAATTTATACATAGTATCCATTTTTTCTATAATAAAAATTCTTGTTAAATAAATCATGATTTCTATTTATGAAAAATCCTCATAATTATCCCTTTTAATTTAATCATTTTATCTACTTTACCTTAAACACTATTAAAGGATTTTTCAAAAGATAGGATGATCATAACATATCAAAAGGTGATACAAAAAGTATGGAAACAATTATCAAAGTAAAAAAAATGAAAAATTGTATAATTTTTAAATTTATATTAAATGTTATATGATAATTTGAAGTGAAAAAATTTCACATGAAAAACAAAAATGCATTTTCCTCGAAAAAATCATTAAAACCAATAAAAAGGAATTCAATATCCTCTAGGAATATTATAGAATCATTACATAAAATCATTTTAAAACACATTAAATTGGAATTACTATAATTACGACTTCCAATTAAGATTTTCTTGGGCTTAATCGGCTCTATCTAAGCCAGCCCATAACAAGCTATAATGAGCATACCCTACGCTCTCTAGTCCACCCCATGTTATGATGTAAAAGGCTTCCAAATAGTTGTGTAGACCACCCCATATTAAGATATAATGGTCTTACACGATGCAATCCAAGAAAACCCATGTATAAGATATATTAAGATCATTTATTTCTTATAACATTCATGTAACATATCATTAATAAAACACATTCATCATAAAACCCTTTGAAAAAAATTTGTCTCATATGAAAAACACTTTCATATAAAAATACACTATTATTTAAGAAAACCAAATTTCAACATAAAAATACCAAAAAGAAGGGAATTGGGTGTTTCATTTAATAAAATATGTAAGACAATAATTAAATATAGAAATTAAATATTAGTAACTATGGATGGATGTTTTTTTTTGATGTGCGAATTAAGAATAAAATTTTCCTTTTGTGATTTCTCAAAATATTACATATAAAACACAAAAAAATATTCGTTTAGAAAACATTGAATGAAATAATAAATTCACAAAAAAGCATCATTTATAATAATTTTATATCCATATAGATATATTTAAAATAATATCAAGAATATTTTCAAAAATAAAAAAGTTTTTTTAATTAAATCTTTAAACATTCATTGTTTCCAATACCATGTTAAACATTTAAATTTCAATGTTATAAAATAATAATATTTTAAAAAAATTAAATAAAATTAAAATAAATGAATTTTATTATATTTATTATGGGTTTTTATATAGAACACATTTAATAATAAAGGCCCATATTATAAAAAAATTCAAAATGAAAGGAGATTGGGACAGAATCCCTTACCTCGAGTCCGACTCATCAAGTAAAATATTTATATTCTAGAATAATAAATATACATTAATTATCTTCATTCATGAGAAAATTATTGAAGTTTATTATTCTTTTTATATCACATATTATTATGTTATAACAATTACATATTTATTTTTGTTCACATCGGTTATTTTGAGGATATTAGGTACATGATTACAAAATGACTTTTGTATGACACCTATAATCAAAAGTGGTTATTATTAAATTAGCTCCAAAATATAATTCCTGATCTATTTTTCATTTTTTTAATATTAATTATAATTTTAAATAGATTATTTAAATATGAATTTGAAAATGAATTATGTCTCAATCATAACGGCGGTATTTTGTACGTATGCAAGCGCAACGTTTTCATTTTCAATGATCATTGTGGAAAAACAATTAATATAATTTTAACATATCATAATTTAATAAATTATATATATATATATATCATATTATTTCTTAATATATACTTATATATATTATCTATGTTATATGGTTTTGAAAAAAAATAACATCACTTCATTGATATGATATTTAACACATACACATAAATCAAATTATCATTTTTTAATTCATTGAAAGGTAATACCGTAAATGATATATTATCATTTAATAATGATGAATATTTAACTAATATCCTATTTTAACTCTAATTAAATAATGATTACTAGTCTTGAAATATATAGGTAAAAACATGTTATATGAGTTTGTGAGGAGGTTGTTCTCCTTACACACAAAATATAATTTCATCCATTTTATGGATGTGTAGATGTATTTAGGATAAGATATTAACATAATAACATCTTAGTATAATTAGGATAGATGATTTATTATTTTATCATTATTTAATAATATTTTAAGGAAGTTAAATAAGAATTAAAATTAAAATAGATGATTAGAAACAATACATCTTCCTCAAACCACCTCCTTTATAAACACCTTAATACCATTAAGGATAGTGTTATTCCTAAAAAAATAACTCTATAAAGTGTACAAGTATTATATTAATTTAATTCAGTAAAAATAGGGAAAACAAAATAGATTTTTGTCACAACCTGCCTTCACCAAAAGAAGTGAAGGGTCAGCCAATTACCAGGCCCTTCCTTCTTTAAGTTTAAGGAGAGATAATGACCCCCGAGACCCGCCTTCAATAGGTCCCAGAGTGGCAATTAACACCAAGGGAATAGAAATTTCTGATAAAATGGAAGCCATTACCCCTTTTTGTTTTATAGGATCATGAGATAATATGATGAAACCCAACAACACCAAGGTAAAAGAAATGTAAAACCAAAATTAAACCATTTCCACTTGCATGATTCAAAAGTAAAAGCCACAAAGTAAAAAAAGGTGACTACAAGGCAAGTAACAAAGAAACAAAACCGCAACTGGAACTACCCAGGGGTCCGAGCTAGTATGGTCCCGCGCGATCCCCGATGTCCTCCTGGAAACCTGGAAGCAGTTTTATATACGTAGGGTGAGCATACATGTACACTCAGTAGGGAAAAAAGACTCTCATACACAAGTGGGGGAACGTGCTAAAGTCCAGTGAGAAAAGGAGTAAACCAAACACCTATCAAGGTAAAATATCCACCCAAGCCTCACCAGGGCACACTCCCCAAATAACGGAAGTCAGGTAATATATATAATAAAAAGCACATCGATGTTCGGGTACCCCGCTCCACATTCCCACTGGTTATTGAGACATTCTACCCGTCGAACCAATCCAGCCATTCTCACCGCAGTCCCACGGCCAGACCCGCCCGCACACAACGGGGCCACAACCACACACAGTCCCACTGCCGAATCCTGCCCGCAAACACCTGGGCCACAACTGTCCCATGTAACCATGCCCGAAAACACCTGGGCTAGAAGTTCAACTGCCACGCCCGAAGACACCTAGGCCTCATCCCGAAGACACTTGGAAAACCACCTACCGCACACACCTGGCCAACCACCGCACTACCCTTCCCGAAGGTTCTTGGGTTAAAAATTGACCTCAGGCCATCACAGCCTGCCCGAAGTTACTTGGGCTATCCGGGAAAGGGAACAGAAAAGGAGCTAATAACGTACCACTAATAATAGTGTTGGGAAAAACACCCTCCCCCATGAAATATGGGTGTTTGTAACTAAGTTATCAACTTGGGTGGGGCACGAATAAGAAACACAAAACTACAAATATATTAGTATAGGTAACAAGCACTCACCCAATGTTCAGGTTTTTCTTCAGCCAACCTAAAGGACACAACCGACACCCATGTTCGTGTCACGACTCCCGCCAAAAAAACCAATTTGTCCCAGTCTTGTTTTCATATTGAGTAATAATGTTCAAATAATTTTATGCACTACTAGGCAACTAATACATAAGCATAACCTAGGGAAGTAACTAGCCAACCGTCAATTAAGCATCCACACCCGGTTCTTAACAACAGAGGATCCCACGCCAATTCATGATATAAACAAGGTAACCACCCGGTCTTAAAACTCACAACCACCGAATCCATAACAACAGGGGATCTCATCCCCAATTTCATAACCACCGAGGGTAAAAAAAATAGGGGATCCCATCCCCTCCCACATCTCCAGCAATCTGCCTGCAAAAAGGGAAACAACCAAACCACTTCCATAGACACAAAGAAGGGTCGTACTGGTATTTTTAGATTTAAATGATATAACACGCTCCATGATTTCAATTCTGTATGGTTTAACTGAGGTTACCATAGAAGGGTTGATCTTGGTACTTTCAATTTATTCAGCCGGGTATACGTGATTAACCAATTCAATTTTCACAGCAGGAGTTCACAATTACAAACTATCCATTTAAAAACATCACAAGTGTTTATTAGTGCACAGAGAAATACCACCAAAGGTCATGATTTTTAGGAGGCGTAAGCCAATACAACTAATCACAATATAAAACAACATCAATGATCATACCCCCACCCTCTTTTTTTATAGAATTGGTTCATTATCTTTATTATGGTTCGGTCTAACCAATCCTACAGAAACAAAAGAACGCCCACCCCACATGATACACAAAAGAGAGAGGGGAAGGAGAAATTCCCTACTTTTTGATCGACGATCAACGCTTAGGACGGGTGTGGAACTTTACGCATAATGATGAAGCACGCCCGATGCACCAGAAGTTATTTGTGAAAAGCCACGATTGAGGAAAAAAAGTAACCACAATTAACCCTTAGTTTATAAGAGCCGCAGACGGTTGAGATGAGAACGCTAAACCGCATAAGGAGCGGGGTGGGGGGGCTGTCATGGGTTGACCACGCGGTTGGGAAGTTACACACAGTGATATTAAGGTCTTATTTAATATCCCCCATCAGGGATGCTTCTCGATATTTTTTAAGGAATTAATTACAGGATTTAAGTGGTTTTAAAAGGAGTAAAAGAGTTAATTTATGTCAAAACTTACGTTGAAGGAGCGGAAAAGTCGGGTACTGGAGGAAGAACAAAAGGCTCAGCGAGGGGACACGTTGTCACCCTCACGGTGCCACCGACACATTGTCACCCTCACGGTGCCACTGTCACGGTGCCACCATCACGGTGCCACTGTTTTGGTGGAGCCTCACTTTTGGTAAAGTAATGGGCCAGGAGGGTCCAAGCCATTACAATTTTAATGTCTGAGGAATAAAGGATAAGATATACCTTTTTAAAAGTGGAGAGGTGCACTCTTGGAATTTTTAATATATTAAATTAATATAAAAAAAAATTTTCCCAAATGAATCCAAAATGATTAACTCAAATATATGATTATTATGGGACTAAAATCGTTCATAAAAGAAAAAATAATAATTTTTTTTAATATTTCTTAATCCTTATCTTCTAAATTTAACTATTATTGAACCTCCCAAACTCTTGTTGTTATAACATGTGTTTTTAAACTATAAGGGTTAACAATGTAACTATAAAATTCTAATGTAATAATAAATGTATAATTATTGAAATATTTAACTTTATACCTATCATTGGGCTGAATTTTATATTTTTATTAAATTTATATCATTAAATAAATTAATATTTATTTAAAATTATCATTTATATTAATTTTGACACTATTTATTACTTGACATTCTAAAAAAATCATAACCATAAGAAATTTATGAAAAAACAATTAACTGATAAATATCTAGTAAAATTAATTTATAAAATTCTTGTATGATATTAATTACAACAACATATAACTTTTCAGTATTTTTAATATAATTTATTTATTATTTAATTTAATTAAATTATTACTACAACATAACTATGAAATATTATAAGGAAATTATTTCTCACATAAAAATGAAAAATAAATTAACATTATGAATAAAAAAATTATATTTTAAAATAATTTTTATAGTCACACATATCTCTTATATAACCCAATATTAAAAAGAATTATCTCTTTTTTTAAAGAGAATGAAAAAACATGACATTTATGTGAATATAATACTATTAGTGGACTAAATTCAACCAATTGGATCCATGATATCAAAAAAGTAATCTAAAGGTTGTTTTTATCAAAAAAAATTCATAAAATAATTGTTTTTAAAAATTTTATGTTTTTTTATAATATTCATAATTCTATTTTTAAATTTAATTAAATTATTCACCCTTAATCATGGTAATAAAAATATTATATATATATATACATATAATTAATATAATAAAACAAGATCTATTTCATTACTTAATAATATAAAAAACAGTTGTGAATAGTTAAATTTTTTTTGAAAAAAAATCCATTTATTTTAAAATGGGATCTACGTTCATTTAAAATTATTTTATCACCAAAAAGTAATTATATATATATTTGTATACCATATATTTGTAATTCATATAATCATTTAAATTCCATCCATCTTAAAAGATTGGTTATAATATCATTTTGTTTTTCATTCAAAGCTTGATGTAGTGTATCATGTACACTATCGAACACATTAATTATTTTTAAAAAACTCAGGATGTAACACTTTCATCCTCAACCATTTTATTGAATATTACCATCTAAAAATATGATGGTTTTTCATCTTCTTAGAATCCACCGTTTTCCACATTCCTTATCCCATTTAATGGTTTCACATAAAAACCATTAGAAAACTAGTAGTATGATTTCATAACACTTTCTCCTTGATAGAAATAATCTCAATAGACTATTTTTAGTATTGAAAAATAGTTTCTATAAATATTTATTCATAGGTGAGTACATGTGTTGGGTCTTCCTTGTACTCCTTTGGTAATGACATGTATAAAGGTTAATGATATTTGGAGAGACTCAGTTGTATTTTTTATCAGTAAGCTACAACCCAAATTCACTAAAAAAATATAAAATGGTCTGACATACCTGAGGCTCAATATGCCTTTATTACCGGACCTTATGACACCCTCTTATGAGGATAAATTTGGAATGACATGATCTCTCACTTGAAATTATAAATCATTTCATTCGTTTTCGGTATAACTATTTTTCTATCATTGAGATTCATTATTATTATACTGAATATTATTTACCTTTGTTTTTTTCTCATTAATAAATTATGTTACCATAAGTTTCCTCTCTCCAAATTCATATAAAAAATTGAGTACATCGGCTATTTCAATATAATTATTCATAAGGAACCATTTTAATACTATAAAAAACTATTATTGTAGAAAAATTATAAAAAGGTTAATAATGAACCCACATACCATTAATGTAAATTTACCATGATCATAACATGTATTCTATTATTTGAATAGTCCTTTTAGATTATCCATTAGTTTGAGGGTGAAAATCAGTTCTCAAGTGAAACTTAGTATCAAAATCATATGGAAATATATTCTATTATTTTAATGTAAATATGGAAATCAATCAGATAAAATCGATTGAATTCCTCTATGATGTATTAAACCTTCATTAATATAGATTCTTTCTGAGAACTCAAGAGATAAATCTCCTCTCATTGAAAGAAAATGTTTTGATTTTGTAAGGTTATCAACAATAACCCATATAGTATCATTCTGTTTGTGGGTATTATGAAATATATTGATGACTTCCATAGTAATGTTATCCATCTTCTACATAGTAATATCCATTTATCTAATAAAAACTCTATAATTATATCTCCCATCTTACATTTTCTATAAAAATCTAGACATCTTGACACATATTCAGCTATTTCCAGTTATATATTTTCCCACCAAAAATATTTTTTAGATCACTATACATATTGGATGTACCAGGGTGAATAGAGATATATTTTCAATCAGAAATATCTAATATTTTCCTTTCTAGCTTAGGTATTGATGGTACACATAGACGCTTTCTAAATATCAGAATTTCATCCTTATACATCAAGTATTCAAATATTACACCGTAAAGGGATATAATATTACTTGTAAAATTCTCATCATTGAATTGAGAACATTTTATATATTACAATAAGTATTTACTAACAATAATATGAAAAGGTGTGATGTTTTCCATTCCTTAACAACTCCCATATCCATATTTACTAAATCAATAATCATAAGAACTTTCTCAATACTCATTTTCTTTAGAAGACCATGATATTTCATTCTTAATGTTTTTACTTCAATATTTACTTTTCTTTGGTGTTTTTATAATAAAAAATAAAAAAATATGATTAAATAAAGAAATCATATTTCCCTCATGTTCACGTATTTCAAGATCGTTTGATCCTTATATATCTCACATCTTTCCCCATAGATATAGTGTCTCCATATCATTAGAGAAATGATTATGGTAGGTAACTCAAAATCATGAGCCAGATAATCTTATTCATGATTCTTGAACTGACTTGACGCATATGAAACAACATTATAATTTTTCTATCGAAAAAACCGATTACTTTCATTGATGTATCACTATATATTGTCAACCCATAATTTCATAAGCGTAGGTATGGAATCTACACATTGGATAATATTCTCTTCAATTATGCAAAACATTATCCACATTCATTTTTCTGTATGAACATAACTGCTTTATGTGTATGATTGGTTAACAGGTTACCCAATCTATCAAAAATATGAATGAAACACAAATAAAAACTTGCTAAATCAATGAATTTACATTCCTCTGTTATATTTATTAGAATAATAAAATCATGTATTTGTTTTTCCTTTTTATGATTGAATGAGATTCCAATCTTAGAGGAAATATATCCAAGAAAAAAATTTCATAAATCCATGATTTAAATTTTCTAAATTTACCATATAACTCTTTCCATATGAGATTATCAAGAATAATCCACATGTTATTCCCATGATCTTTATTTTTTTAGAATATAACAGAATATTTTCAGTTATTACTAAAAAAAAATTATCAATATATTCTTTAAATACTATGTTTATTAATACCTTAAGAAAGAGGGTGCATTAGTTAATAAAAATGGTACTAATATTTACTCAAAATTTCTATTAAATATCTAAAAAAAACATCTTTATAATTTCTTATTTCCTTAAAAAAATTGGATAATACCAATATCTAAGGTTAATATTTGAAAAATATTGATCCATGTTATGTTTGATCAAATAAATAATAAATGCATGGGAGATAATATTTGGTCATTATTTCAACAGTATTGATTTACCTATAGTCAAGGAACAAATTCGGGGGTCTATCCTTATTAAAAAAATATTTCATCGTTTTTCCATGGAGAAACACTAGGGTTCTAATTCCCTTATTAATTAACTCCCCTATTTGTTTCATCATATACACTAATTCTATAGTGGCCACTCTATAAAGAGTTTTTATATTATTACTTAATTTGTGATTAACTAAATTATAAATTCAAATTCACATTATAGGTGGTGTCTTGTTAATTAATTATGAAATACTTCAATTTTTTCATATAAAATTGAAAAATTCTCAATTTGATGTTTACTTTTCTCATAACATATATGTAATTTTCTCTTCTTACCCTTTGATTTATTTTATTATATCTACTATGTATTGATCTAGATTAATGTTTTATAATGAAGTTTCGTCCCAAACGGTTAAGGATTATAAATATTCATCACAAATTGTTATCTAAATCTTTTTACAATAAATTTTCACTTCATATTTTGAATGTAATTCCACACCATGAATTATATAAATGAAAACCATGGGTATGATGATAAGGTTAGAAACTAAATTACTATTATGGTCCATAAAGGGGAATGACAAACTTATTTTTATTTTAATGAGTCTTCCCTTAATTGTTTTGATTGAAAAATATCTTATTAAATCAAATGGTAAATGTATTATTTTCCTAGAATGTTGGGAATATATAAAATAGTGTGATGAACAAGAATTAATTAATTATTTGGATAAATTTGAAGATATGATTAATGAACCTGCGACCACATCATTGGGTACTTATTCTTCAACTGTGGTGATTGCATAAGACTATCTATCTCATATTGGCCTCTTATTTGGTAGACTCTCTTAATACATATTACATTGATTTGAATATTTACCAATTTCATTATAGTTAAATCATTTAAAAAATTTTATGTGTTTTCCCCTTGAATTCATGAGCTTGAAAACCCTTTTTTCGACATTTATAAAATACACTAATGCATTTCAAGAATTTTCTTGAATTCTTCATCCTACAATTTTTTCATAATGAAAATTTCTTCCTTCCCCTATTCTTCCTTAACTCTTCACATTTTTCATTTTTATTAGAAGAAAAATTATTCTTTTACCTTCTCTAGAACATATAGGATCTAGAAAAATTCCTTTTCTATTATGATGGAAATTAGTACTATTTCATGACATGATAAAAATGATTAAGAGTTCAGTTACCTTTTGAGACTGGTCTTAAGAAATTCAATTGAATTCTCAATCTTATTTTCCGAATCAAGTATTTAATCTATAGCATACCTGGCTAGTAAACTAAATGAATCCTTATACACTAGAACACTTTCTTCTTTATTTTTATTTTTAGTTAACCAATTTTCACTTTTTTTAGTTTTTTTCACTCTAGGAAAATATATTTCATGAAATGTCTCATTAAAATATTTCCATTCAATGTATTTCATTTCCTCTTCTTACTTAATATTGTAGATTCAAGGCAATCATTGATTAATATCTCCTTCGAGATAATATTCTACCATCACAACCTTTTTATTTTCATTACATCACAATTCTAGAAATAACATTTCAATAGACCTGATCCACTACTCATCTACCACAAGATTAGTTGTACCACTTAAATATTAGCATTTTGTAATAGAAAATGATCCAATATTGGTGTATTATAGTTATTAGTCATAACATGAATAAAATATCTTAATATTATCTTGATCTTCATTGATCCCATAATAACTATGTTGAATTTCATAGTGTGGAATTACCTACATTGTCCACAAGTATTCACAAAAAAATCATATATCTTAGAAAAATACAAAAAATCCATCCCGACCATTTTTTTATTTGTATAATTAAATAATTGCATCCATTATATGATAATAATATTGTAAATATTATAAATATAATTTTGTTCAAAATAATCATTTATTCCAAAAATAATAATTTCAAAATTATAATGGATTTTAAGACACATTGGAAAATTAATTAATGTTGCATTAAATTTTATAATAATAATATTTAAAATAAATAATAATTTATGATTTGATTTTAAAAAAAATATTCATTTTAATCAAAATATTAATTATAATTTTTTAAATAAACAACTATCTTCCATAAAAATACTAACATATAAATTATTTTTTAAAGAATTTATTTATATATTCTACGATATAAATATATGTCATTTTCATTTTTGAGATACGAAAATTTTATTTATACATTCAAATGTGGGGTTATTATTCCAATGGTTGATTTACTATTTTTAATGGTCATGTTACTATTCCAACAATCATGTTAATGTTTAATAGAATGTCACACTTCATATAAGCATCAATGTTATGAAATAAATTGAATTTCATTAAGTAGATTCATTTTGTAAAATCTTGGAGTGATATACCACATATCGAAATAGTGTGATGATACATCCTAGAAACAATATAATTGGGAATGGGAGTTATTTATATTGTGGGAAAGAGAGGAATCTGAAAAATTAGTGATCTAGAGAAATGAAGAAACCCACTAATTTACAAGAAGAAAATATGGTTAACATCAACAATTATATTTTGTGGCCATACTTATATATCAAAGAATATATATATTATGAAAGATAATTCTCAAATCCGTGTTTTTTATGAAAACCAATGATATTAAAATCTAAGGCCTGGACAACAATAAATAGAATATAATATCACAACAAATTATTTGGACTATAATATTGTTATGGCGATAGGTATGCTAGTTATCAATTAAATATTCAGGAACATATTATTTGATTTTTGTTCTATACATTCATACATATCATGGATGTTTAATAAAAATAATCAAGAACCTCCAAAAAACATGGGGATGAGGAATATATGAGGATAATTTGTTTTTAAAATGTTGAATTGTAATAATACAACCCCTTCCCAATCAATGTTTGTAGACTAAACTTTCCATAAATTCATCTCTAAATTTATTTAGTAATGATTGATTCTATATTCAGAAATATTGGGGTTTCTTATGTAAATCCAACATCAACTATCAAGAGAGGGAGATCGTATTTCCTGTTCAAAATTATCCTCTAATTCTATATGATTGTACATAGCAGGAAAAATGTACCATGGTGTCTTCTATTCATGCATATATATTAATTAATGATGAGAAATAATATCTAAATAAAACAAAAGGGGATAATGAGATATCCATGCTTGAAGACATACCCATTGTGAGGGGTTATACTGATGTATTTTGTAAGGATTTCATGCTCTTCATCCTAACATAGAGATCAAGTCTGAAATTGACCTTATACATGGATCTCTTCCAATATTAAATACTCATTAAATAATTTCAACCAATTAGTAATTGGAAAGAATAATTATGTTAAATTGGTTTGTAGAAAGGGGGTTTTATTCCCTTGTTCTTTATCATGTTGTGCACCATTCCTATTCATCTGGAAGTTGGATATCCCAGTTTTCCTCTACAATGATTAGCATAAGCTCAAAAAATCATGATAAAACAATATCATTCCCTTCCACTAATAAATTTTTTTAGTCAATTACATAGTGCTCGGTATTCTTTAATTTTGTAAATTTGGTTGGTATGTCCCCAATTAAGTGTGTATAATGATGGTATCATCAAAAATTACCTACAAAAATGTTATGAACACTATGAAATTGTAGTGATGGATTTCTGACACACCAATTCATTAAAATCCATGACTAACATATTAAATATTGTCTTTAGAGAGTAACTTTACATATTTGTAGTAGCCTTTATAGATGACATTCTAATATACTCTAAAATCATGGTGGGGAATCATGATCATTTAAATATTTTGATAAAGGATTTCTGATAGAAGAACCTATGTGTAATATAAATCCAATGGGAGTTATAGATAAAGGATGCATCATTATTGAGTAATATTATAACCAGTAATGGCGTATAGAAGGTCCCCAAAAAGATAGATTCAATTAGAGAATAGAGCAGTGAAAATCTATTTTATCTATTTATAGTTTCCTTGGATTACGTAGGTGTTATTAATAATTTTTAGAAACATATTTAAATATTCAGTCCCATTAATCTAGATTACATGCAAGGGGTTACATTTTTTGACCAGCAAATGTGGAGAGTTCATTAAGGAGGTGAAAACATAGTCTTTTCAATACACCAAAAATCACACTCCCCTTTTATGGGGAATATTTTTGGTATTAATTAATGAAATAATGCTTTATTTATGATGTGTACGGCTATAAAATGATAAAGTGGTAGAATATGAATCATTTTATTTTAATGTTCATGAGAAGAACATTCCCACACATGATCTAGTCATGGGAGAAGGTATACATACATTGAAAATGTGGAGACATTATCTCTATGAGGATTATTTTTAAATATATTCGGATCATAATATATTTAAATATATATTCACACAGTAATATATTATTATTCACCAATGAAGATGTTTATTGATGATCAATGACTATGAAATCTAAATTTACAAAAATCATTAGAAATCAAACTATATGAATGCTACCCTTGGTATAAATGTTCTACCAATTATATGAATGATGATAAATGAGAAGTATCCAATATTTATAAACATTAAAATGAAGGAAATAGGATTCATTAAAGAAGGAACATCATTAATCCTTTATCAAATTATTTATCATCTATCCCCATTGAAGATGCTAAGGTATTTCTAATATGATATTATGGAAATTCAATAGATGGTGGAAGATTTTAGAAAAGGTAAATCCCCAATGTTCAAAATTAAATACAAAGGGGTTATATGTTTTATTTCAATACTATATATACAATTCAATATCGAGATAATGAATTTTATATATTATGATTCACATAGATCGACATTCTCCATCCTCCCGGGGAATGGTATAATGTATTGAGATCTATAAGAGAACTATTTTAGGGACAATATAAATAAGATTATCATAAAATATACGTTGATAGAATTGGTATGTCAACAAATTAATGAATTAAATAATTGTTTAATGGTATTTTCTAACCATTACTAATACCTCTATAGAATTGGGAAAACATAACCAATGACTATGTCATTGGTATTTCACTGATATCAAAAAAAAATAAATACATATGGGATATGTTGGATAATTTTACCTATACTATATAGGTCATCTCAATTTGAGAGAATAGTCACTATAACACCACAGAAGGATATAAATTAGAGTGGTAGTGATGATACATGGAACACCATTATCGATTATAACTGACTATCTTCGAATATTTACTTCCGCATTCTGGAATTGTATACAACGTGATCTAAATACTGAGTTGATATTTAGTATTTATAATCACCCCCAAGTCACGGAAAATAAATATGGGATATTTAAACATAAGAATAAAGTTGATATCATCATTGATTATCTTCAACGAAGGGTGGAAACAACAACATTTCTAGTATGAGTTTATATACAATAATATATATCACTCAACAACAAAAATGGATCATTATGAATCCATTCATGGGAAGATATGTAAAACATGATCATGTTTGAATTGTGTAGGTGAATACAAGATATCTGGACTAGAGAATGGTTCTGTATATGGTATCAAAATGATAATACTATTCAATAACACATCAATAGTGATTAGAGTAAAAAAATCTATTCTAATAATAATTGATGGGACATGAAGTCCAAGGATGGAGATAAAGTGATTCATTTCATATATCTAGGTAATGGAGTCATAAAATTTTGGAATAAAAGAAATATAATCCCCATGTTCATTAGCACATTTTTTATTCTCAATCACATCAGAGTTTTATATTATTTACTAATACTCTAACCAACCCTTTCTCAAGTAGATTACATATTTAATGTATCCCTCTTTAGGAAGTACATACTAGATCCCTCACATGTAATTATGTCATTGTTCATAATGATGCAAAATGATCTACTTTATAAGGATTATTATGTGTTGATATTTTACTGTAGATACATTGTTCTATGCCAAAAACAACCCACATGGTCAAAGTGTAATGGTGGAACCATTATTTTGAAGTTTCACCTGCTAACCAGAGGAAGGGATGTAACAGAAGTACTCTTAACTATTTTTACAATAGTATGTAAAATTAAATAATGAGGGTGAAATTATATAATAGGTAAATAATTTAAAGTCCTTATCTTTTAAAAAAGAAAACAATTTTTGAAAGTATAGGTGACATGAAACAGCGGGCCTTAAAACCCAGGATTATTTATACTAATATAACATATCCATTAAATATATGGGTTTGAATATGATTAGATAATTGATTAAAATTAAATTTATAACATATGGATAAATATATTTATTAGTTTTAAATTTATTAGAAGTAAAATAAATACCATTTTAATGTAATTGAAATGTTTTTTTACAAAAAAACTATATTTTTTCTATGTGGTTTTTTCTTATTTTGGGAAAATATTTCATACATTAATTTTGAAAATAAACAAAAATTTAATTGATAAAATTAAAATATTTTTTTTTAAATAATCATGTTAAAATAATAATATATTGAGAATATCATATTTTTTAAAAAACATTAATTTCCAGAAGAATAGTGAAGAAATTAATTTTTATTGAACACATCAGTTTAGTTTCTAGATTATACATGTTAAATTTTAGTTAAAGATTAAATTAAAAGTTAAATTAGTTCAATTAAACAAACATTAATCCAAATTTCTTCATTTTTCTAAATTAAAATTTTAGTATTTATAAACATTTTTTAATACTTTTGAAAACTTTTCCTTTAGAAAACCATTTTTTCATCTCTTCTTCCAGAATTATTTTATACTAAATTATTCCACATAAATGAATTAAATTTCTAAAAATGTATTTAATATTTTTAATAAATGAATCGAAAAATAAATAATAAGATAAACATAATTTTCTTATAAGTAATAATAAAATAAAAAATAATCAATTATCATGGTTAAGGATAAAATTGGTTTGCAAGGGATTAAATTAAAAATATAATAATTAAAGTGGCAAAAAAACATGTATAATACATATATTATGGTTATATTTCAAAATTATTTCTTTTATGGTAAGATAAATATCCATTTTAGTGACATATTACAATTGAAATACATGGGTGTAATTTTTTATTTTAAAAAAATTTAAAATTTTGTATACTGGCCTAATAATAAAAGGGAACCAAACACTACTATTTTTTCCACATTTCAAAATCAATATATTTCAAAGATTTCCTAAAAATATTTTCAATAATACACATATGAAATCTTATAGGTATTTTAATAGTCATGATAACAATCTAGGATGAATTTAGGATTAATCCTAAAGAGGTGTTCTGAAGAATTGGCATCGTTCTTAACTGAGCATCTTTGATTAATTTCTTATTCCAAAACAATCTTACTAAATCATGATGTCATAATGAAAAATATATACTATAGACTATTATTTCTAGTATTTATTGAAATTATATAATCCATCTCCACTTCCATCAAATTGGAAAAAAACCATCATTTGTTTGTTGAGAGGATAACCACCTTTGATCAAATTTAATTAATTATCCTTCATCACCACTCATGAATATTAATAATGATAGATTTAATGTTTATTTATTAGATAGAGAAAATATTAATAAATTTGAAATATTTTATATCATATATCATCCGACCATTCCACCCATTAAAAATTATAATGTCGTCTATGTGTACAGAGGAAAACCAACTCATAAAGAGATGTGATTAGATTTTTGTTACCAAATAACATGGATAGTATATATATGTTTATTTAAAGAAGTAATATGTCATTTAAGAAATCATTATAATTATTGAAATATAAAATAAAATATACACTCTCTTCATCTTGATCATTGAAAAATAGAATGTTTACTCAAGAATAAGAATGTCCTACAGTCTCTATGATTGTAATGTAGTTCATTTAATAGAAAATTCATTCATGAATGGTTTAAAATGTATATTTCTCTATCAAAATGATAATTATTTCATGATTTTTTTGTGAATAAATAATAATCTCTTAGACCTCATTCAACTTACCAAAGTGACGTTGTAAATTTGAGTTGAACGTCTTCAAAACATCAAACTCAAACATAATTGATTATGTATATGAATATAAAATGATAACAATTAAATAAAAGGAATAATAAACATTAAAAATGTTATAAATTAAGTAAATTGATGTAAAAATATTATTTATAAGTAAAAAAAGAGAACTCATGTAATGAATGGGGCTCTAGTTGTGGGGTCTCTCTGACCCATCATTTTCATTAAGTTATGATTATTCTCCCACTAACTCACTTTATATAACATAAATTATTTTTGATATATTTTATATTATATATGTATGTTTATAAAATATATACATAGCTTATTTTCCATTCTATTTATGGGGTAACACATTACTTTGTTCATTTCATAAATTCCTTCATTATGAAATTTTATTGTATTATGATATATTGAAATAATATAATACCTGTTTTCATTTCAAGGGTATTTCATATAGAAATACCGAATGATTTATTTCAATTTTTGGAAACACAAGAATCATGAAATTTTTATTATGGGTGAAAACACATAGTGATCCAATTCATTGGATAAATCTACCACCTCATGATACGTCACATATGGGATTAGTGTATAAACCTAATCCATTACGAGACTTTTTTCACCTTGGGCTATTGTCTAGTCAGTTCGACATAACTCATGTTTATTTCAACTTATATGTTGCTTCTTTTACCATGTTACCATGAACATGTTTTACAATTTTTGTTAGTTTATTTATCTAAATTATTATGCATGATCTTTCTCTTTTATGATATCAAATTATACCTTTGACCCACTTGTTATGTTTATTTTCCATTTTTAGTCTCATATTAGGATTTTATCTCACAAATTTTTTTATTTATTACCATTGTTATCAAATGTAGTTTTAAAATCACAAAAAAATTGTTATCTCTTTATAAAACCTAATATACTGATTTCATTATTTAGTTTTTTTTGATTTATTATGATAATAGCCCTCTAATGAAAATAGGATTCATGATCATTAGGTTTATAATTATTTTATATTTATGTTTAAAAATAATGTAATAATATGTGAAAAATAAATGGGACACTATATATAACTTGAGACATGATAATATTTTATAAAATAAAATATATAATAATGGGGAACATGAACATCAAGAAAAAGTTATTGAACTAGTTGAAACCAGTGATCCTAAGATTGGGCTCCCTAAATATCATTAGAATATTAAAAAAGAATAATTTGAATATGTCACATGAATCTTAGATGAGTTAGTTGGAGACAAAATAAGTGTAGGAAATTTATATCACTTTTCTATATTGGTATCACCTATTAAACCAAAAAGTGTTTTATAAAACATGAGTAATGAGATTAGGATATTAGGCTTGTATATATTGTCAAATAAGTACAATTGAAATATGGTTTTCAAATTAGATGATAATACCCATAATTATATGGATCTATGAAAATGGTAATTTTTTAATAATAAAGACTATAAATATTTGATCACTAAAAATAGTGAACGATAAGTAGATAAAGGTTATATCCATGTTTATGGAATAGATCAGGAGGAATCACTTTACATTTTATCTTTTATATAATCCATTATGATACATTTAGCCTAAAAATATAATATGAGTTATAAAAATTACTATATGGTAGTGAATTTTACTATTCAAAATGGTTTACCTATCGTGTAGTTCTATGTATAACAACTACTAGGTTTTGAAAATACCCATTTTCAAAAGAGTATTTACTAACATACAAAGGATATTTATTTTCTAATCAGAAGTAAGTGATTTGTATGAAAGTAAATGATAATTTATTTTTACATCAAGTTTTATATGGGATTGGTATACCATATTGTTTTATGAAGAAATTATAAAAAATATATTTTTGTAGTTTAAATTGATATTAATGATGTTATTTTGGGATAAAAAAATGAAAACGTATTTATTTATTTCTTCAAAAAAAATGAAAGTGGGGTTTATATATTTAAAATATGAGAACTTATATTCCTTCATGAATTTCAGTTTGATAAATAATATTTTGGGAATATCATGAATCAATATAAAGAAATACATGTTTTACTGTAGAGGTTTTGAATTAGAAACAATAATATTTATGTAAATCCAATTTGTTAAAATTTAAAACAAAATTTGGGTAGAGCTCATAAATCATGGAAAAGCAATATTTATAGTTTATTCATTAATCATTTTTTATGTGTATATACTAGTTGACCAGAAATTATGTTTATTTATTTATATGAGTAGGATATAAACCCAAACCTATAGAGTAAATTTTAACTACTACCAAAAGAATTAAATTTTTTTAAAAATGATGTATTTATCTTTATTTACAGTTTCTAAAAATATATATTTTTGATTGGATTTCAAATTCATATGATGATTTTGAATGATATTGGATAGATAGAAAATGTACATCAAGAACTATACACTTTTTTAAGAAATTCATCAGTTTCACAGTTAAGTAAAAAATCAAAACCCTATTGAATTATCAATTATAGAGGTTGAATATATTACTGATGATAATTTTTGTGCTAATAATTTTTAGAAAAATTGTGGTTAATTAGATTTTGGATTTCATTTTGATCATATATCAATAAAATGTGATAACCCTAGTACTATTAATAATAAGGGAATCCGAAAATCAAATATATAACACAGAATGTAGATATAATTTTTCATTTTTAAAATATAAATCCCAAATTTTTAACATTACAATTGAATTTATAAATATTGGAAAAATATTATGGGAAAAATTTTCAAGACCCTTACCTAAATAATGATTTGATTTTAAGAGAAAATGATTTGTAGTTATTTTAATTAAAATTATTTTTATCTTTAAATTTTATTTCAATTAATTATTAAGAAATTTCATTTTTTTTTCTTTCAGAATTACATTTATTTAATTGAAACCAATCATTGTCTCACCTGGTGAAAAATTAACATAATATTTTTAAGGATTTAATTATTTCTTCTATTGTTTCACTCTTCATGTGACTCCTCATATTCATTATAAAATATTTTCTAAATATTTTTACTTGTAGAAGTCCATCATTTCCAAAACACAGTTTCTTCTATGAGGAATATATCCCTTTTTAACCCTATATGATTAATTGGGTAACATCAGGTTGCTTCATCATACAAAAAATGGTTAATTAAATCAAAGTGGAAGATACTGATTTGGTATTCCCAAGGATATCCATATTTCATCGTACGGGGATATATAGAAGGGTGGTTTACACCATATGGTTGTTTTCAACATACCTATTAGTGGAGAAAGTTCTAAAAATATATAGAGTCTATTTTTTATAAAATAATGATATATTAATTTATTGAGAATGAATAATGTGTTTTATATAATAATATGTGGTGATAATTCAATGAGAATGTTCGCATAATTTTTTAAGGAAAAAAATACAATGTTTATAAATTCTTCCATCGAACATGATGATGTTTTCTATTTTCATCATGATGGAAGTAATAAATTAAGTTCATCTCTAGTGTTTATAGAGGAATTATATCCTTATAAACTATTATATTCCCAATTTGGAGCTATATTTGTTGATTTTAATCTTCTTAACGATCTCCAAGATGATAGAAAATTTCTTATTATGTTTATTATAACTATAATTCCATGATAAGATGTAATGTTTTTTATAGCCATTTTATATGAAATTTAACTATTATATCATTTTATCCTTGATAAGAAGGTATAATTTTTTAGTTATATAATTAGATGTTTTCAACCCATCAATAGTTACCATTTGATCTTTTTTTCATTTTAGAATCTTTAAATAACTTATATCTGAATGAAATAAATTGATCTTGGTGATGGTTTGACATCAAAATTCCATAATGATAAGAATTATGGGAGCCAGAATGTGGATTAAAATTGGATAAAGATAGATTAACATGTTTTTGGACTATGTGGATGAACGAGAAGATAAACATGAACATGATAAAATTAAGGGTGATATCTATATAAAAGTTAATAATGAGTAAAATTTACTTTCAAGATATTTAGATAGGACACCTTTTCCCAAAACAAAATCTATAAAAGAATCTATCGAGGAATCGTCTCATGAAAAAAAACACATATAAAAATACTACTGTAAGGATTCTTACTCATGAAATTTAATATACTGCTCAGGTGTCAAAGCACATGAAGATTCTCAATAGGAAGATGATGATTAATTTCTAAGAATAATTAGAAAGGTTATTTCTGAGTTGATTCCATCCCTTTTTGGTGAAGCTGGTCATAGAGAATGAAAATAATTTTATTATAGGGATTATGTTGTTGTTTATCAAATAATGGTATGAGTTACTTCTGATTCTATATATCTACCTAAAATAAAATAAGGTGTGGTTGTTATTTTTTATGATCAATGATCTCCTACTAAATTATATTTTTCTAGTTTCATTAAGGAGTTTAGTATATGTTCATGCTTGTGAGAAGAAAACACTCAATTTTATATCTGATTAAAAATTAATGGTTGAGAATCCTAGAATTAGTGACAAGTTGAGTATGATTTTATATCCATGAGAAATAGTTTTAATACCAAAAATCTATGATAAAGTAGATGAAAGGATTGATTATTATGTTAAAAATGTATTTTTTTCATATATGATGAATTCATAGAATAAGCTCATTTGGTTTTAAAATAAAAAATATGAATAGTTGGGATTGAGCCTTCTCTTAATAAAGTTGAATGGGGGGAATGATCATTTAAAAAAATTAATAAAATAAATAATTGGAATAATTGACAAAAATACATTTTTTATGTAATTAATCATCTAAATATGTGTCTTAATAAAATAATAATTTTTTTGTTTAAATGTTGAACATAAAGAATAAAAATAGGAAGTTAAATCCCTGAAAGGGTCTTTGATTTTAATGTCTTGTTTTTGGAAGACAATATAATTGTTTAGTTCTAACATATATTTTGATCTGATAGATAATATGATGAGATATCGATTTGAATTCTACAAATAAATTTAATCATAACAACAAGATAATGTCTCCAGGTAATATTTAAATGAGATGATGTGTTTTTTAATAGCCTAATATGATGTTCCTATATGTGTTTAATTAAATCAAACTGTTGAAGTAAGACCTTCTTGAATTCTAGAATTTTTTTATTATTAATTGATTGATTTTTCCACAACATTGAATGATTTAACTAAAATATTTTAATAATTTTACTATAACATGTCCTCTCTAGACTCACTTATAAAATATTCAATGTATTAATCATTTGAAATCTGAGAGGTTAGATCTATCATCCAAATTTCTATATAGTTTAATTGATAAACACTTAATTATTTTACTAGTTTTGATCAGGATCATATTTTCCCTTTGAAATGGTCCTTATAATAGACATTTAATGAATCTCATTATATTGTTTGAGGTATATACGTAATAGTTTCTTGTATTAATCATAACTTCAATACATTGCAAGAACAATTGGCGAGTCTATGGGAGTTAGCTGAGTATGTTCATAATATTTATTTAGTGGCATCACTTGAAAAAGATGCTATGAATGAATATGGAGTTCATAGGTACATGTATAAAAGTAATGAAGTTACTATTAAGAAAACTCACTTCATGTTGTATATTCAACTCATGTTTTTTCACTAAAATATCAATGGTTTTAATGTAAATTGTGAGTAGTCTACTCGGCAGTGGTTCTGATAACTCTTATATTTTTGTGTATCTGAATATTAAGGATATATTTTGTGTCCATGGTATACTATTTCCATTTAATTTTATGGAAAATATATTATTAAAAATATTATAATTTTTTATAATTCCATTTTTATATTCGCGTAATTACATCTCTATACTCTTTCCCTTCTAGTAGATATTTTGTACCACATTATAAATTAATGAAAACATTAGATCCTTTTACATTCTATAAGAAAAAAATAAGAGATTTTTTAGGAAGGATATATATTCATTCATTCTTTTTATGTTGTAAATTTTCCTTTTTCAATTTTATCCATGTTTGATAAATAGATAACTTATTAAGTGTTTCCATACATGGGACATTTTCATGGGAGATTGATCTCCTCTTCAGATGCTTTAGATCACCCTGGACTTTCATCTCGTTTATGGTTAAGAGTTCTGTATTCTCCAAATTAACTAGGGGATTATGACAGTGATAATTTTCTAACCTCCCCTCTTTTAATGTTTCAAGTCTCTCAATCCAAATATATTAATAGGTGCATGAATAATAGGATCATCCTTTCATTCAAAACTATTACTCCAAATAATATAATGTCACTATTACTCTTTATAGTTGAATTTTTTTTCTTTATTAATGGAAATAGATAATAAATACATGGATTCAACAATATTATGTAGGAATTTTGTTTATGGTGTTTATAGATAAATAACATGGAGAAGATATACATTTCTTTCTTGAAATATTATTTAGAGAGGTGTGGAAGAAATATATAATCTAATATGAGGGTTCCAAGGAGATGCTTCCCCATGGATTTCCTGAGAGCACCACTCTCCCATATAAGTATTTGGATTCACCACATTGAAGAAATGGATGATAATATCTCAAATTTCATTAATAATTTAAGTATTGGTTATGTTTATTTGGTAGTAAAATCATCCTAGTAAACAATGGTTTTACCATGATCCGTGTGGATATTTTTTCCTCATGGTTTCTAAGATAATACTCTAAAATAACGATGATATGATAATCTATTCCATATCACATGATCTAGTGGATTAAAAAATCTATTGGACACTATGGATAATGATGGATAAATCGGTCTAAGAATGAGGGGTTATTATAATATGTTTTTGGCAACACCATGCCTTTCCATTCATACATTCTTTTGTTGGAGGTTTTGAATGTATGTATCTATAGAGTAGGTTCTAGTTTCCATTTATTGATTGGAATTGAATGATCCAAAATTAATTTTTATAGTTTATCACTACTCTTCTAATGTTATATTCATATTATCCAATAATACTCATATTGGTTCATTGATTAGGGTGGTAATAGTTTTTGTTTCTATAACAAGATGTAAACTAATCCAAGATTCCCAAGAAGCCAAACTTCTTTCCCCACATTAACAAATTCATGAAAACATATATCGTTCATTCATGCCACCATGTGAAAACACCAATATGAGATCCTTAATACCATTAGAGTTTTTTATGAGCATGGTAAGTTTATCTTTATTGGTCTAATATTATTTATTTTTTAAACAATGGGTTATCGACATGTGATACTGACAAGGAAGTTTGCGTATAAGGGGGGGGGGGGGTCTCTTTAGTGCAAGGAAATCCCATAAAAATAAAACAACCCCATTTTAAAATATTTAAACATGTACTCATAACATATTAGGTGATCCAATATAAGTGGTTACCCTAGCCCACCAATTTCCATTAATTTCAATACCCATGAGAGGAATTATTGGGGAACTTTTCTTTTAAT
Organism: Viscum album; assembly: GCA_963277665.1. Classification (NCBI taxonomy): domain Eukaryota; kingdom Viridiplantae; phylum Streptophyta; class Magnoliopsida; order Santalales; family Viscaceae; genus Viscum; species Viscum album. The sequence continues at coordinate 417,908,356 of OY728139.1, read as the reverse complement.
GATGATTGGATCTCAACCATTTGGAGCTCCTTAAGAGATTTCTATAGGCTTCACTCCTAATATCCTTTAAATATTTACTCACTACACACCATGTTCCATGGTGTTGGTAGAAACGAATGAGATAATAATGATAGATGATTTTTTCAACTAGATGGAAGAAGTTATATCAGGAACGCATGTCAAAAAGCAAGGATTTCTGGAATCTCCTTCTCAAGGATAGTCATGGTGGCTATATCGAGAATTGTGGTAAAAGATCTACATCTCTTTGAAAATAATTGGGACATTTCCACCTCCTTTGGGAAATGTTATTGTGAAAAGGGGTCCTTTCATACACATCATTACCATCTGCACATTAATCATTTAGTTCAATGTAACCCTCCTATCAATGGTCTCAAACCCAATGTTGATGGGTAAGGAAATCATTGTGACATGTTGGATGGAGGTATTGGTCATGACTCCAGGTTGTCGAACATTCATTGTTTTGGATCCTCTAATAGAAATGAAAATTTTCATCATACAAATGATTATTCTATTTGTTGGTTCTTCAACCACGAAAATATAGTGGTATTTTATTAAATTAGAACGAAACATATTGGTCTAATATTTTTAACTCCCTCCATTATAACTCCTCACCTTGTGTGAAAATCAATTATTGCATCCTAAAATGAAAAATTATAAATGAAACAAGATGGAAATATTTCACACTTAGTATGATGTAAATAACGAAATTGACATCCAAGAATTATGATACCCATAAACCATCCTTATATCTCCTTATGCAGTATAGGGTCCCTTCCCCCTATTTTTTTTATCTTGTTAGATAAAATACAGTTAGTGTTCACTATTTGAGGACCCACTGATCACTTTTTATTCATAGCCCTCTATTTATTTTTTAATAAAATAGTACTCCTTTGGTGTCTGAAACCAACCCTTTAATCCTAAACTTGATGATCCTAAATATTTATATAAACCACCCAAAGGAAAAATATTTAAATATTTTTATTTCTATATGTATATGTCATAAAAATAAAACTGGTTTTAAGCTCAATCAAATGTTTTTTTTTTCATATTCACATCAATATAATTATTTTTATATTATCTTCTATTAACCATTTGATTATATATATATATATATATATTTATTCAATGTGTTATATATTTATGAAATATATTCTTTCTTATCTAATATAAATTCCAACTTTTTATTCATTATAGTAAACTATATAGTATATTGTTGTTAATTTATTTCCCTAAAGTGAATTTTTTTATCTCAATACACTATCATTTTTTTATATCACAAATAAGGGAGAATATATGAGTAAAACAATTTACTCGTAAAATACTACATATATCTCCTATATCATGTTTTGAAAATTATGTAGAAAATATAGTGGAAAATATAAATATATAACAATTGGAAATTAAAAATAATAACAATTTAAAATGTATTCTAATAAAAAATTAATTTATTCTTTGGTTTTTTCAAGATATTATTTTAAAATTTGTAAAATTTTATTAACTTATTATGTGTTCTTTATCACAAAACGATAGATTTATTGAAATAGTAATTTTATTCTAAAATATCCAAATATTTTGAAAATTTTGATCTAAAAAAATGTTCAATAATTTCACTAATGAGATTATATTAAGTGGTACCATGTTAATAATTAATGATTTAAAATTTAATATTTTATATAAAATATTTTGGTTTTATTTGTTAAAATTGGTGTTTGAATATAAATTCCTATGTAATTATATACTATACACTAGAAGAAATAATCATTGTGAATTCTAAAATATCATATGTTGAATATTTTTATTTTAGAAAAATTAAATTATGGAAATGTTAGACAGAAATGATTTATTCCAAAACAAAAATAATATATATTATATTAAAATAATTATTATAATGAAAAATTATAAAAAATTATAAATAATTAAAAAGACATTATCTGATGAGAGGAAAATTCATGTGGGAAATGTCTTTATAGATCATAAATTTTTACACGGTGAATGTTTAACAAAGAAAAATAACCTAATTGCCTTGAAATATCAGACATTGATCAAATATTCAACACTCACTCAAAATATATTAATATTCCTTTAAATTTATTTTTATACATAAAATTATCCTATTCTAATAATGATTTTAGGTGATTTCAAATAAAATTATCTTAATTGGAGTTCAAATTCACTAAGGAGAATAAAGTAATATATGGAACAGAAATCATACAAGACTTCAAAATATCTTATGAAGATTAAAATATAAAACAATGGAGAATAACACTGTTGATCACAAAAAATACACATTATGATAAAAATGTATTAGTAAATTTTCTTTGGATTGATGTTACATTATTTCAATATAATAATCTCAATTTTTTTGCATTTATGTAAACCTAACACATCATAAATATCAAGGAATTTTCTTAATTTTTTTAAAATCCACACATATTCAAATTAATTAATTTATATTTCTACATTCAATTTAGTATAATTTTTTAGGATCATTATTACCATTTCATTTATAAATAAAATTCAACTACTTCAATTAATTTAGTGAAAGTGGAGTTATCTAAATATATAATTAATTATCTAATTCAAGCTATTATTTTTAAGAAATAATATAGCATCCAGGGAGACCATAGATGTTCTAAGATAATCCTAATAAATTAGTATTTTATAGTGTAAAATTCACATGAATATTTCATAGGTATTATTTTTCCAACTATTTTATATTATTTATTGATTATTTAAATTATAATTTATGTGTAAAAACTAAATATAAAGAATAATTTATTTCATGAAATGATAATTATATCCTATATTCTTCTGCCTTACATTTGTTCAATGATTTTATGAAAAACATTGATTCTCATATTCTCTGATAATATATATTGTTTCCAAAAATCATTCGTAGATACATTATAAAGTCATATTAAATCTCTCTAGACTATTTTCTTCTATTACTAATTTCTACATATAATTTTTTTTTCAATCGATTATTTTTCTACATCAATTTATCGATAGAATTATACAATCGTTGAGAAATTTGTAATGATGGATTTCGATAGGTATAATAAATAGTGAACATGGTTTCACACTATTTGATCCATTTTTTCAAATGGAATCATATTTTACTCAACTCAACACCCACTAGAAAAAGGACTTATTAATTAAGAAACCCATACCCTTAAAGAGTTTTTGATGAAAATATCAGGGGAAGTTACAATTTCCCTAAACCTCAATAAATTAATTTTTAATTTTCCATATATAAATATTATATTCAACTAAAAATATGATTAGTAGATAATTATTGATTCAAATTATATATTAAATAGGGTAATTTTATTTTGGGTACAAATTTAAAATCTGATTCACAGTAATCTTGATTTATTGTGCATAAATTCAGTGAAAACATGTATATATATGAATGTTTCAACAAAAAAAACTTAACGAATAGAACCGTCTCTTAAAAGCCTTTATATTCTTCATAGAGAGAATTTCTAATCCCATGTATACCATAATCATGTAGTTCAATCCATGAAATTTCCACAACTATAAAAAATGATGCATTGCTCAATTATAGAAGTCAAAGTGCCTCAAAAACTAAGAAAATATTAACTTCAAAATAAAATTTTTAGTCCCTATTAATGTTTTATTATACTATAATGCTACAAACCAAAACTCAAAAACATATACCAAATTACTTTATGAAACACATCAGTTAATATAGATTGGCATCAATATGGGCTCTAAGGGGGTTGTTATGTAACAAATCAAACATAATCACTATATTTTCATTAATAGATGAGGCCTTGGACAAAATTGAAAAAGAATAATTATTACCAAATTAAAATTTATAAGTGTCTAAAATAAAAGATCATATTACAATCCTTTTAATGTAATAAGATAAGATCGTCATGGAGGTCTTCAAACCAGGTGATGTCTTGATTTACGCCAATGTTGGACAGGCCATCTGTAACTGTGTTCTCTTCTCTATAAACATGTGTGATGATATATTTGAGATCGATAAGAGAACATGTGGATTCCATACAACGAGTTGTAATCGGCTATGAAATATGTGTTATTCTATTCAAAATTACTTGCATGATGGTCATAGAGTAACATTTAATACAGAGTTTGTTCCAACTAAAGAGCTTAGTGAAGGCAATAACAAGTGTTAAGATCATCATTTATGCTTCAAGGGAGGTGGAAATTATAAATATACCAATGAAACCTTGATGGACTTGATCAAGGTGATTCTTGAAGATAGCACCACATCCTACAGATCCTGGATTGCCTTTGCAGGCACCATAAATATTTATTTTCATCCATCCAAAAAGATGAACCCTCTATAACTCTTCCATAGTGGAATGAGGTTGACAGAAATTTTTGATTAATCTATAGATGTTGGAGGATTCCAAAGTCATGCACAATATTGTGGTAATGTCCCTTTCGCAACCAAGTAGATTCAAGAATTAATAAAAGGATCTATATCTATACTCCATTTTGATTGAGTGATTAATTGTTATGTGTAATAGAATTATGATCATAATAGATCACATGGTGGAGCTCATCAACTACAGCTATGAAAAGGTTCTTTATTTGATGATAGCCTTCCATTTATGAATTTTTTATTAGTTGAGTTTTGATGGAGTCAGGAGCCAAACATCTTTAGTAAAAAATTTCAAGAATGTAGTTTCAAAGATCAAAAGAAGTATCACATGAAAAAATTGGTGGTTAAGCTATTCTCTACATGGACTACATATTTTTTACATAGAGGAGATATGAATTCCAAAATATTTAATACAAATTTCAGTGGGAACTCTGTGGTGAGGAACTCTCCAAATAATATTGAATGATGAAGGCTTTATCCATGGTTTTTAAAATGTTTTTTCCAAATATAATCACATTCAGAGTTACCGAAATAATAATTGTAGAAATGTTTTGAGTTAATCATACCATAGTGAGTACGTTCCAAAATTAAGAAATCATTAGTGTAATAAAATGAGTAGGTTTCATTGACATTCAGAATAGTTTCAAGAAAGTGATCATGATGAGACTTTAGAATTTCTCTAATAGATTAGTTGGTACTCTCAAGGATTTGATTGGGAGATATCATAGAAATTACAGGAGTGGCAGTCCAGTTATCAAAAAATAATTTCATGGAGGAGCCTCTAGATACCATCCATGTAGAATTATTCATGTTATTGGGGAAAGATTGTTTCATGGTTGGACATATAGAGGTGTTAATGAAATTCGAATTTCCCATCATAGGTGTTTAAAGAAATATATTTTTGAGGAAGGTAATAGATTCAGATGTATTGTTAAAAGGGTTCCATGTGAGTCCATCTTAAAGGGTTTCATTAAATTACTTTATATATTTATTTTGAATACCACCTTTCTAAATTGTCTTTCAAAAAGTTTACTAGGGGAGAGTTAGAAGCATTCAATCTATAATAATACCAGTCATGGTGAACATATTTATGAAAGTGTTATATTTTTTGATAATACCAACATGCCATTTATAGTCTATCATTGAGTAAACCATCAAGAAGACAATAATTGATTTTTAAAAGTCACATCTTAACTACCATTGAGAATGATTTTCCTTTCCATGAAATAAGATGGTTTAGAACATGGTAAAATATAGTCTCAATTTGGAATGACTAGGATCTGCCACAAAATATGGGAACAATAATATAAGTGAAAGGGTGTGTACCTTTCTTATAACCTAAATCACTGGTACTGTTGCATTTTTTGCTTGGAGGCAAGTTCCTCACAAAAAAATGAAGAATTTTTTTTAACCTATGGTTCAACCAGAAATGTATTCATAGTGTGAAAGTGTTGTTTTGATATTAATAATGTTTCTGTTATCTCCTTGAATGAAGAAGATGATTTCATCGGCATAAAATATGTGTGTAGGAGCCTTCATGTTCCTAGATACATGGATGAGATTTCTCTTATTGTTGTCTACTAGATGGGTGATCAAATGACAAAGATAGTCTCCCACTATCGATAGTAGAATAGAAGAGAGGGGGTCACATTTTATGACTCATTTGGTGCATTTAAAACAATCATTGAGAGATCCATTGATCAAAATGGAGATAGATGCAATGTTGGAAAGTGCTCTGATTGCACTGATAAAAGAGACACTAAAACCAAAACCAAGAAGAACCTTGTATATAAAGCTTCCATAAGGGGTGTCAAAAGCATTTCAATTCCATGTTCAATGTCAATATTACCATCTAGGATAGCCTTTTTCATGATATTGACATAGTTAGAGGAAAGAAAAATGCTGTTTGGAATGGATCTACACATAATGAAACTAAATTGGTTCCAAGAGAAAATTATGTTAGTGATAGTTGAAATTATATTTTCAATTATTGTAGGGATGATTTTATAAAGAGTGTTAATAAGGGAAATGGGTCTAAACATGTGAATATCATAGTAATTTTCCACTTTTAGGATCAACGTGATAAACTGGTCATTAAGAGCCTGGGGAAGCACACCATTGGAAAAAGGATGTGACATGATTACAACCATTGACATGAATCACATCCCAATAATGTTGGAAGAAACCATTAATGAATCCTTCAGGACCCAGATCACTATCAAGATTCAGACAACAGATGTTTTCTTTGATATTATGATCTAGAAGAGTGTTTATATGGAATGTTTTGTCCTCATCAGTGATCATTATCATAATGACCTTAGGAATGGGGACTTCGTTTATATCACAACCATTGTAGATGGATTCATATTAGCATACTATATGATGATCAATGTCATCTTAATTTTCAAGATGCTTTTCACCATCCTTTAGAAAGGATAAAAACCTATAATTAATTCTGATTCATTTAAGAGAATTATTGAACATGGTATTTGTATCACCATATGATAACCATTTAACTTTAACTGCTTGTTTCCTTATATTTTCTATAAATGTGATCAATGAGTTGAGATTAATAGTAATGTTTATTTATTGAGTCGGATCCACGATAAGGTCAGAGCTGGTGTTCTTGTTTTCAAGATCATTTAATTCTTCCTCAATAACAAGTATGTAAGTGTTAATTTGTTTTTCTTTGGAGTTGCACCATGTTTGAGAGTATTCTTGATTATATTTAATTTTACATTACAGGAAAAGTCGTCATAGTAGGGTTACATATAAGAGTAATAGTTTTGGATGAAATTATTGTATTCGACATCAAGAACCACAAATTGTTATAACTAAAAGGAAATTAGGGTTTCATTTCTTTGGTGAAGACATTGACTAGGATAGGGTGATGGTAAAAGATCATCCTATGATGATTGTAGATGGAGATAGTGTCCATTTACCTATGTTAGGGACATTTTTGAAGGCTCTATCCATATTGGAGGCAACCACTCTATTTTAATAAATTTTATACCAAGTTTATTTCAAACTAGTGATATTAAATACAATGATATTGTTGTCTTCAATAAAAGATTTAAATTATCTCTTAGAAGCAGAAGCATGAGATGGTCCACCATTATTACTTGAGTTAAGAATGGTATTAGAGTCTCAAATAAGAAACCACAGAGCATTAATTTTAGTTCCATGATATGAAATGTCATTCAATATAGTTCTCATTTCTATGAATATAATCTTAGCATAAAAAAAGATCAGAAAATTGGTGTTCCATCTGTGTTAATGTTTCATGTAAAAATCTCTTCATATTCATTGAAAATACTATAAATATTTGAAGAATAATGTGAAAAAATCCATAAAGGTTCATCTTTGTAGGTAATTTTTATTGCATTAGTAAAAATATAATTACTATGGTAAAATTGTGAGTTTTTATAATGAAAGGTAATTTTGGATAATAAATAGAAAATAAAAAAGTATGATGAGTTGTGACCAATCTTTTTAGAACAGTGATTGTGTTAGAGTTGGAAATACATTGACAATTTGAAAAATGAAACTTCATTTAAACTGTGTTTAGAGTTAGAAATCCTCTTTTTTTTTCAGAAACATTATTTATAAAAAAACTTCATATTCTCTTGTGCATTATTACTATTAGGGGTTTATTCATATTCCTTTTTAATTATCACACAGTCCTACTTAATTAGATCCTTTAATGAAACATTTATAGTTGAGTCTGTAGATTTTTTAATAGATAGCATCAAAGAATTGGAATTTTCATTAGATAATAAATTTATAGGTTTCTCAGAACAATCATCATTATTAATAGATTGAGAACCATAAATAGTAAAATTTGTAGAAAGAGTAATAGGTGTACGTGGATCCTTTTAAATAGTTGTGTCCTGCTGTTTTACAGTTCCTAGATTAGATGCATGGCACTTCATCTGCTCTGTGGAGTCATTATTTGTTTTTATTTTCATAAGATCCTATAACGAGGGTTTAATTTCCTTTATATGTGTTACAGATTCCAATAACAAGGGAAAATTTTTATAAGTCTTAGTAATCATAGTTTGTGACTCAGCCTGAATAGCCTTCAGGCTTGTTGGGATCTTCCAAAACATCCCATTTATTGTTCACATTTTATTAAATAATTTTGATATATTTTAAAAAAATCCTAAGGTAGTGGACCATCAGGTAAATTTGATGGTCTAACTCTTTAGGCTTTTTCAGACACTGACAAATTTTTTGGGAACTTTTTCATCCAGTCTATGTGGCCACTAGTAGTTGGTGGAGACTAGTTACATATATGAAAAATGAGTCGACATCATCATGGGATGACTTCCATCAGCTTCTCCATGAAGAGTAATACCCCTCTAAATTATACTCTTTTCAGATTCAAGATCTTTTTTAGCTTTGGTGTGGAGGGATGATGGTGGATGATTATGTAACTTGGTTTATAGACCTTACATGCTACACTATGGACATAATTCTTAAAGGAAAATAAAGAGCCTAGAAGTTTGAGCATGGACTCCAAAAGGTGATCTATACTTGCATAGTACCCTTTGGCATCCCCATATATTTACTGGTGATGGAGAAGGAAATGGTGACAAAGTTATTTTGGATAAAGGGACGCTAGATAGCCAGTTTTTTATGGGGAGAAATAGAGTCGAGATGTATGTGAAAGCAAGAATATGCTGGTTGGTAGGGCTTTGACATAGGAGGCCTCCTCATTGTCAGGCTAAGGACCATTTTTAGGGATACAGAATAGAATTGGGATAACCCAGGGAGGTCCAGTTCTATTTTTATGCTAACCGATATCATATGGAATGTGACTTCCCGACGGATGTGATGAGAATCTCAATTTGGTAACATATTGATCCACCTTGAAGATTAGGTGTTGTGATTCGGGTTCCACTAGGATGGGATACAGTGGAACTAGAAGAGGTGGTGACGGAAGAGGAGCAAGATGATATATGGCTGGTAAATGATGATATGTGGTCCATCCATCCATGCCACTGGACAACCCAAATCAGGCTCCAGGAGCTAGCGACACGTGTCATGGATAACTACACGCATTAGATGTGTACAATCCCACAGTACATGCGATAGTAAGATCTATTTCTTGTGACATTTATTCTTTTTGTAGTAGATCATGTGAGACATTATGTTAGGTATTCTTCTCTATTTTCTTCAAAATTTAGATTTTTCAAGGGTGACGTGTGGAATTGGTGTAACCCTGTGTCTGTTTTCTTCAAAGCAGAATTGAATTCATGAGAAAGAGGGGTCCTTCCACCAACTGAGATTCATTTTATTTATGTGAGAAAAACTGTGAGGGAGTGTCAGTTACACCCAAAGAGGAATGTATCATGGTGTGGCGGGTGAGTCCCTCTAACTAGTGTGTTCATGGTGGGGTTGTGTAGTGGAGTGTTGGAGTCGGTCTTGTCCTTGCCATTGGAGTTTTTATACTTGACCTCATATTACTAAGGACACCACTAGTGGACATAGAAGAGTTTCTAGTTTGGGGTTACTCTCATTCAAATATATTTGAGTACATGAGGTATATTCCATGTGCTTTCCATGTCCAGATTATTACTATTGGATGAGTTTACTCACCTACCCTGTTCATGGGTTCCTTATGGTGCTCAACATTAAAATACAAGTTTTTGTGATTGATACCCCATGAACAGTACTATGTGAATCACTACTTGGTGCTAGAATAATTAGTCCTATCATTGATTATGTTGAGACACTACCATCTGGGATAGCACTTTGTGGATTATTTTGACTATGAGAGTCTCAGTTATGTCTTCACTTAGAGAGAACATAACATGTTGAAGCAATGCTAATTGATCTTTAAACAAGACTATGAATTAAGGATAATATATACTCTAGGGATGGGAAACATTGTAAAAAATTCCCTCAGAAGAAATTCTCTATCTTTCATAGAGTGGAATGATTTAGAGCAGTTAGTATCCTTGCTGTTTACTCTTGTGGGGGAGGACAGTGCAGTTTTTCTAAAATTCAAGGTGATGAATCCTTCAATCCTTGAGTGTGTGAAAGTGTCTCATCAAGGAGTCTTCAGGTATGAAATTTTTTGAGATTATAATCTTACATGGGATGCATAAGAAGAATATTCTGAACGATGGGATCATAAGATCTTATTTGGGGGGTGGTAAAAATTATTTCTATTAACAATGTAGAAGGAGGTTATTTGAGTGTTCAACACTTCTCCAATTTTTTTTTAAATCCCATTATGGCGAGGATTTACCCTTAAATTTTTTTTCTAAGGTCCTTCATGAGGCAAACCATAACCGAATTTTGTTATTTGATAACTAATTTATTCACTAGTGAAGTCTGAGCACCAGGTTATGACGTGTTTGTTATAGAATCTTCAGATCCCTCTGTGGAAATGGGATGGAATATCCATGGACTTCATCATCGGGATTCCATGCAAAGAGTAGGGACATGATTCAATATGAGAAATGGTGGGCTAACTCATAACATCAGGGAACTTTCTTGAGATAATGAAGCAGAGATCAATGGAGATTTTGGGACAGTTGTATGTACATGAGATCATCCCCCTCCGTGGCATACCATCAAATACATTTTATGATCATGATATGTAGTTTAAATCAAGAATGTGGAGATGCCTATAGTATGCATTCATGACCCAAATACAAATGAATAAAACATCTCCCCCAAAACCAATGGGCCGACTGAGTGAACTGTCCAGGTACTGGAGGATATTCTTGGGGCTTGAATGATATTTTTTGGATAGGGTGAATCTATCACTAAGGTTCATTGGGATATTTGAGATAATGCTGACAGTTGGTGAGTTTTTTACTACCTGGCCCAACCCCCACAATAGGAGTGGGTGCAAGACATATTTGACATGCCGCATATGAGGATATGTTTTCATGATCCAACACACCACATTGCTAGGAGAGGGCGAGACAAGGATGTACCTTTTATGTGGGTTTATTGTAGTGGCATTATAGAAACGTCCAATAGAGTTCCAAAGTGCGATAGAGAGCCAAGTGTGGGCTTATTATCCCCAGTTTTCCCTATTTTTTTCTAAGATTAATATCATGAAGGAGGGAATGATGTATAGTCCCGATTTTTTTCTTTGTAAGACTTTTGTAATTTTTCAACATATATTTAATGTGCTAGGAACTGAGACGACATGTGATTCTGAGCCCCAGTGTTCTTAGAATTAATTTTATAAGGATATTAATTTTAATTTATAAAATGCTTCTAAAGGATATGAGTTAACTCTCAAATTAATATCAATTGTATTTGTTATAATTTTATAATTATTTAATTTTATCTAAATATTTTTGGTCGAAGTGGAATCTCAAGAGGGGGGTGAATTGAGTTCTTACACAAAGTTTTTATTAAAAAAATTATTATAATGATCCCCCAAATTTTGAAATAGCCTAATTAATTAAGGCAGCAGAGACATAATTATCTAGTTGGTCAACAAGTTTCTGAAAGGGTGATTAGACTTTAGTTGAATTAGTGTAAAACACTTCTTCAACTTTTAAAACACGTTTACTGAATTAAACAAATTCACACACTAACCAAAGAAAATTTTCAATGTGAATGATAAATAGTTTCACGTTTTAGCATTTGTAAGTAGAGTAAAATAGATAAAATAGTGAGTAAAAAATATAGAGAATATTAATGTTGATCAAGAGTTTATGTCTCAATCCAAGACTTAATCCCTTCTACTTTGTAATCACCTGCCACTATATTTTATATTAACAATAATCTTGATACACAGCCTGTATCGGGATTTATAATTGTTTTCTCAAACTGTCCAAGGTTCACACCCTCTACCACAGTTCTTTGTGGGGAAAACTATACAGAACACAAACATTCTCTTCCATAGTTATACATGGGAAACAATATGTATGTGATGTTTGATGTGAGGATATTTAGTATCCTTCAGTTCAAGCACACGAGACAGTGAGTGTATCATCCAGACACACAAACATCTTAGAAATGTAAAATGAAGTAACACAATAGAGATAAGATTATAAGGTTGATTTTAAAAAGATATATGTGTTTGAAGTTCATCTCCTGAATCCTTAGAATGAAGAATTTTCTATTTGAATCTTTCTACAGAATTTAACATCAAAACAGAGTGTCACAACTCTAGGTTCTAGATTTTAGTAATTTAGTGTTATTCATCTTATGTTCATAAAGAGTTGATGAATCACATAACGAAAAAGTGAGTTTGTCCCAAATTATCTTCATGATGCTTGTGGGTTCACAGTGTAAGTGATGGATGATTCATCTTTTAATTATCAAGTAAGCTCTTTCACATGTGGTCCTATTTATTGTCTCCTGTGTCACATTTCTTACTAAGTCATCTCTTTTATATTTGAGTTTCGACAACAGGAATTAGTAGATCATGTGCCACCTTTCTCATACCTCGTACTGTCCCCAAACATAGTTTCAGGATTTGTCTATAATTAGCATTAATTAAAGTCAGAATCATTAAATTTACAAAATATGACTGTTAGAATAATCTTGTAAATTTGACAATGTATAGGGGTAGAAAATTATTTATATACTGGTAATGGTAGCCTTCACAATAGTAGGCTTCAACTATAGGTGAACATCGGTAGCCTTCATCAGTAACCTTCCATCAGTAACCTTCTATGGTAACCTTCAGTGGTAACCTTCCCAACAGTAGCCTAACATTGGTGACCATTCATTGGGGACCTTGAATCGGAATCCTTTCCATTGATGACCTTTTCATCGAGGACCTTTGCATTGGTGACCTTTGCATCGGCAACCTTTGCATCGGTGACCATTGCAATGAATACCTTTACATCGATGAACTTTGAATCGGTTTCCTTTGCATACGAGAACATTGCATTTGTATCATTTTCAAAAGTCACATTTATATTAGTGACATTTTCATTGGTGACCTTTGCATCAGTGCCCTTTTCATTAGTGACCATTTCATCGGTAAACATGCATCGATAACCTTCTATAAATTGAGAAATTTTTCACTCTGAGCTTAAACAAGAGATAAGTAAGATTAAAAGTATATAGTTATTAATTTGAAAAAAATATGATTTTCATATAAATTATTATCATGTAAGAGAAACAAGATGCTTCATATAAATGAAACGTGATTTGGGATTATCTACAAAGGTGAGTCCAACAATAACCCCATTTTTTATATTCACAAATTATGTTAGTATTTTTTGATTATGGGTTATACACCATTTCTAAATATCATTAGAGGTTTATATTGCGAAAAGTTAGATAGTATATATATGGAATCATTTCAGTTTACATTTATATTTCTCCCCATTTGGGTAACATTGAGATTAAAGCTTAAAAATTTCTACCCCATTGTGATTAAAAAAATGATAGGGGATAAAAAGAGATAGAAGAGGATTTTCCTTCAATGGAGAAATAATACAATATTCAAAAATGTTACAAAGATACCTATCAATTACGACATATTATATTAAATCCACATCATACATGTCCACAAGAGCTTTGTATTTGGATATGGATGAGGCAGGTTCTGTAGATGGAGGGATATGCCTAGTTATGGTAGTCAGCAGTGTTGGAGGAGCTACAACAAAGGCATCAGTAAGCCTATAAGGTGTGGATCTCTGAAAAATCATAGGGGTCAAACATTTTATGGCCTATACCATAGACATCATTGGTACAACACTAGAAGATCTTGAAGCAGGTGACGTAGAAGGAATGGTTGAAGACACAATGATCGGAGTACACTCCACATGAAGGAAGGGTAGAAGTAGATTTCTAAAATCCATAATAATACATACTCCTATTTCCATAGATAAAATAAAGTCATCCTTATTCTCCATGAACTGTTCTATGGCAAGAGTCAAATTTATGAGCCGACAAACCTGATCTTTAAAGGTTTTAGTGACAGGTATAATCCTCAAGTTCTCTAAAAAAACTTGTAGTGACCATCCATATAATTCTATGTATACACAATCATCATGCTCTTTGATGGGTTTCTGATCCTGAGAATCTTCCCTTAAATAATTTACCGCAAGGTTTTGAATTTCTATGGTTGTAGAAATGACCTAAATCATAGAATATGGGTATGATGGAATTTCACCAGAGAACTTATCCACTTATTCTATGAAAAATGATCTAAATACTTCTATATCTAATAGAGGAGCAGTAGAAGATGTAGTAGCTCCTCACAGTGGTGCCATAGTGAAATACATTGTCACCATAATAGATTTTGTTATCCCACTGATCCACCTCTTCACATAATCATCTGGTCTACTCACATGTGTCTCCATGGGATTTTTAAATTCCTCAAACACAATGACAATTTACTGAACCAAACTATTAACATATTGAAGATCATTGTCCACATAGGCCCTTGAAGCCATATAGGATCTTAATCAAGAAGTAGACTGCTTCAAAGATTAAATAGAATCAGCAAATGATCTGACTTGATTCTAAAATTTATTTACTTCATGTAGTAGGATGGAGTGAGAGGAAGAAACTATCCTTTTTACTATTGATGTTACAACTCCTTGATTATGAGTCATTGACATCTCTAACCTAACAAATGTCTGATCAAAGTGTCTCTTCAAATTTGATTTTATTGACTCCAAATCATCCTTCTTCACATTGTCTTGAGTTAAAACAAACACTGGTTGTACAAGAGTAGTTTCTAAAACAAAACGGTTTGGAGGACATCTGATATGCAGGTCCTCATCAGAATCTCTATAGACTAACCCTAGGACCACAAAACTATGGTATTTTTACGAGTCTTCTATCCCATGAGCAACAGAAATTGAACCTGTGGAAATAGGTTCCTCCCAATCACTTGGATAAATCTCTTGATCATCCAAATTCACTTTATCCATACCTCTTTGATCTATTTCATCAATAGAAACGTCCACTTCCACTTCTTCCACATAATCTTTACCTATATCCAAAATAATTCCATCTTCAACTGAATCAGCAACCTCTTCATCCCCACATTCTACCATTTCTGTATTCTCTATCATGGGATTGAGGCTTAGTCCTTCTTATTCACTTTCAACAGCAGTCGTCTCAAATTCATCATTACTATATTAAGTTTCATCATCATCATAAGTTGTCCCTCTAATTTCTATTATGTCATTTTTTACCCTTATTCTTCACTTGGCCCATCATCATCACTATCCCATATGATGATCTTCCTTCTAATAAACCTCTTTGGTGGACTGGGCTCCCCAAAGGTTATGGTATAAGTCCATGGAATTAATGGAAGGTCAGGATCACTCTTGTCACCTATAAGAGAATCCCCTCTTTCTAGAACAACAATAACTTCTTCTTCTTCATCATATGAAAATACTCGTTCCACATTATCAACATTTAGACCAGGATAACTCTTATCCATAGGCCCAGTAGGATGAGTAACGATATTGAATTCCTCAAACATCTTAGCCTCATCATGAACCCATATTCTTTTTCAAAGGGTTCGAATTTATCTTCATCAACTTGAAAATCACTTTTGTAATGCAGAAATTGTCCCTTACTACAGCTGTATCCTCTTTATTTTGAGAAAATCCTTTCTCCTTCAACATCAAGAATATCAGTATAGCAGGAAAAAATCATTTGACTTGGATTTGGGATTTTTCAGATCCTCTAATTAAATCATCAGCAACCTACACATTTTTATTGTATATCCAAGCTTCAATAGATAAAGAAGAAATATGTTTTAATACTTCAATGTAGCAAAGTTCTTTAACGTGGGACTCAAGATATGCTGGAAAAACATAGAGAGTTTCTTTTCTTCTCCTTACATATCAGTAGCAATGCCTTTACTAGGGATCATAATCCATGTCAGTTCTCCTAAGGATTCTTTATAATAGAATAAATTATTAGTGTCGGGAACCACTCCTGAGTAAAAATCAAAAATACCTTCTTGAGGTACTCTTAGACACTCAGTCCATTCAATAGAGGAAAATATTACACCTACACCCTTTACCAATAATAACATTCTATTTTCATTCTCATACTGTTCAAATTTCCAAAACTCATAAAACTATTTCACAAGCATCAGGTAATAGGGTACATTGTTGTTTGCAAAGAATTTGACCTAGCCTAGAGATTCATGTGCCTTCAACACTAAAAATCTACTCATCAGCAACCATTCGAAACATAGATATTTTTTATCCATGATTTTCCTCTTCGATAGGTGAGGGTTAGTAATATTTTCCACAACCATGATTCCACTACTCGACTCAGCTCTAGGTCTATTTAGATTTGGTTCAACCTGTTCATCACTGACCAACAGTCGCTTCAGTCTTGCCATTTCAATGTGGGGCAGCTCAAGGGTTTCAGCAGAAGGTGAGGTTCCAAGATTAGAGATAAAGAGTTTCGAGAGGGAAGTTGATAAAAATGTTTTATGATATTTAATTATATCACTTAGGGATCGAAAAATTAATCAGATAAAACAAATAAGTAATTCAAAAAACGTTTCATATTCTAGCATAGAAACCGCGAAGTCCTGGAAAAGTTCAAATATCAATAAGGTGACAATGGTGAGGTCTATCAGTGAGGTTCCAATGGTGAGGTTCAATAGTGAGTTTCCTAATGGTTAGTTCTATCAGTGAGGTCCCAAAAGTGATGTCCCAATAGTGAGGTCCTAATGGTGCAGTCTTAATGGTGATTTCCCAACAGTGAGGTCCTAACGGTGTGGTCTATCGGTGTGGTCCTGACAGTGAAGTCAATCAATGAGGTTCCTAATTGTGAGGTATATACCTTTAAAGTTTATCATTTCTAACTCATGTTTGACTTAATTTAACCTCTCAAAATTCAAAATCATTTTGAATATATCATCTAATTGATGTTCAGTACCAATTAATTCAAGATAGATATCACCTCTTTGATAGTGATCTCTCAAGAAGTGGTTCCTCACATCCATGTGCTTTGTCTGAGCATGAGATACTATATTATTAAAGTGTTAATAGCACTTGTATGGTCATACATTATATAGACATGTTTTAATTGACTACCATAGTCTAGTAATGTGGGTTTCATCCACAGAATCTTCACACAAAAACTTCAATCAGCTACATATTAAAATTTGGCAATAGGTAATGCAATAGAATTATATTTCATATTACAACATGATACTAGTGACTTGCCTAAAATGTTAAATGTTTTAGATGTTCACCTTCTATCTAACCTGCAACCGAAAAATCAGCATCTGATTAACTTATTAAATCAAATAATTGTCATCTTGGTTAAAGCACTCTTATGTTTGTAGTATATTGGAGATGTATAAAAAATTTCTTAATAGTAGTTAAATTGGAATCTATATGACTGGATTGAAAATGAGCACACATGCATACACTGAACATTATATAGGGTCTACTAGTAGTAAGATAGAAAATACTCACAATCATACCTCAGTAATTTGTTTGGTCCACTAGTTTTTCCAGTTTCATCTACATCAAACATATAGGTAGTACTCATAGTTATTTCACTTCCCTTATTTTATTCCAAACCAAAACATTTCCGATGATCATTAGTATATTTATCGGATTTAGAATAATACAATATTTATTTTAATAAATTTAAATTCCATGGAAAAATTTATGTTCCCCCATTAAACTCATTTCTAATTTATCTTGCAATTTTTTTGAAAAATGATTACATAAATAATTTTTAGAGGATACAAAAATAATGTCATCTATATAAATATATACTATTAGATCATATTTGGAAATCATTTTAATAAAAAAATCAGGATCTACTATTCCTTTAGTAAAAACAGTTGAAATAAGAAATGAAATATGTCTATTATACTTAACACTTGGAGCTTGTTTTAGACAATATAATGCTTTTGATAGTTTAATGACAAGATTTTAAAAATAGGGATTTTTGAAACTAAGGGGTTGTTCAAAAAATAAATCCTTAACTATGTACCAATTTAAAAATGCACATTTGACATCCATTAGATAGAGTTTGAAATTTAGATGAGCTTCATAAGCAAGTTGTATCCTAATGGCTTCTAGTATAGTTGTTGGTGCAATGCTTTCCTTATTGTCTATTCCTTCTTCTAGACTATATCCATGTGCAACTATTCTAGATTTTTTTGAACTATGTTTCCAAATTACTCAACTTTATTTCTAAATACCCATTTAGTGGTTATGGTCAACATGTCTTCAGGTCTTTCTACTAATTCCCATAAAATATTTCTTTCAAACTAACTGAATTCTTCCTACATAGTTATCACCCAAAATTCATCATTGGTTGCATAATTAATATTTTTAGGTTCAACATGTTAATGAAAGGCTTGATGTCCAACCCAATTTATCAAAGAAGATATAGTTTGTGTCCCTCTATTTAAATCACCCACTAGAACATCAAAAGGATGATTATTGAGAGTTGTAATACCTTTAGAAAACTTTTATCTAGACCCCTCATGACTGTCTGTAGTTTTTGATTAACTATTCCAAGATTATGGAAATTTTTTAGAACTAGTTGTATTTACTGAGGGTTCACTGTCTTTATCATTAATGTTCTAAATTGACATATCTTCCTCAAGGTGTTCAACTGAGGTTTTGGGTTCATGTGGATCATTCTCATCAAATTTGACATCAATTTATTCTTCCACGCAATTAGTTCTATTATTTAATACTCTATAAGATTTACTAGATATTGAGTTAACAAGGAATAACCCATCATCAATTTTGGAAGAAAACTTTTCATGATTGTCCTTAGTGTTAAGGATAAATACTTTGCAACCAAAAACTCTATAGTAATTAACCTTAGGCTTCCTATTATTCTAGATCTCATATGGGTTATTATTAAGAAATGTTCTACTTAAGACTCTATTGTTGATGCAAAAAGTGTTATTAATATCATCATCCCAAAAATAGATAGGTAGATTATACTCATTTAGCATTGACTAGGAAATCTTTTGAAGTGTCCTATTTATTCTTTCTATAACTCCAATTTGTTGATGTGTCCTAGGAGAAGAGTAATTGTGAGTATAGCCATTTATTGGGAAAAATATTCAAGTTTATGATTTTTAAATTCACATCCATGATCAATTATCAAGGTCTGAATTCTATGTCCACTAAGATTTTATACAAATATAGAATATTTAATGAAGTAGGAACATGCTTCACTTTGGTGAGAAAGAATATATAAACAAGTATATATAGAAAAATCATCTACAAGAACTTAATCATAGTTCTTCTATTTTAAAAAAGAAACTCTGGATGGTCCAAACAATTCCATGTGAACCAACTCAAGATGTTGAGAAATAAAACTTCTTTATTTGGTTTGAAAGAAACATTGTGTTGTTTTTATTTTTCAAAAACATTACCTGATTTGTTATGTGGGAATTCTAATTTAGGTATGTCTCTAAATTATCCATTCCTAGTTAGTATTCGAAGTGAGTTCACATTGTAGTGTCTTAATCTTATATGCCATACCTAGGATTCCTCATAAAATGAATAGAAACATGAAGCATTTTTCTTAGATATTATTTTTAAATCAACATCATATACATTTTCATTTCTAAGAGTAGTAAATATGATATCAGTTTTAGAAGAATAAACATTTCATGCATCATTTTCAAATTTAACAATGAATTTTTCATCGTACAACTTAGAGATATCAGTAAATTGTATTTTAACCCATAAATAAAAAGTACATTTGTAATTAATATAGCATTTGGGTTACCAATTTTTCCTAAGTCGACGATATTCCATTTTGAATTATTACAAAAAGTAACATGTCCACCATCAATCATTAAATAGGCTCGTGAAACATTTGTAGCATCCTATCATGATTCATGAAAATTGACTTTCCAAGTACCATAGTTTCTTAAAGGAGATCTTTAAACAATTTTCCTACAAAATAGATTGAGTGTAGAGTAACTTTTGTATCCATATTTTCTTGGGTCCAGAGAGGTTTGAGTGTAAATTATTGGAAACCCATAATTCTCTCATAGGTTTCCTATAATCAATAGATATGGTTTGAGACATGAACACGTTGTTCAGTACATTAGATAATTTGTTTTTAGGAGATGGTCTAGAAAATGAACTAGTAGTGAACTTTCCAGATTTTGGATCAAATTTATTTTTAATAATCCATCTCTATCCTGGTTGATATCCTATACTAGTTGTGTATTTTTGAGCAATTTCTTTCCTAGAAAATGAGTCAAGGTATCCCTACCAGAAGTAAAATTCACAAGATCACTTTTTAATTTCTCATTTGATAATTTATGTTCAGTATTTTCTTTTAACAGGTGAGCATATTTTTTTAATAAATATCCAGATCAGACATATAATTGGCATTTAAAGCATGTCTTCTTTTCAATAATTTATATTTATAATTGAGTTCATTAACAGTGTCCCCATGAATTCCATAGTATTCAAATAGTTAATCCTTAGTCATATTATTATTATAATTTGATTTGCTTTTATTCCCCGAATAGTAAGCATTAGGTATAGGGGAATTGAGTGTCACCAAGAATCTATCTATCCTGAAATACTGGTTTGCATGATTGCTCTTGTCAACATCAGAAGTGTCAGATCCACTTGAGATATCTTATAAGGCACTACATGTAGCTTTCAAATCCTTTTTATATCCCTTTCCCTAGTCTTTATATTTCTTCTTAAATTTAATATTGGGCAAATCATCCTTTACATGGAATTTTCGTTTACACTCATAACAGACTATCTCATTAGTGTTGTCAATCAATTTTCTGTCCTTTTTCCAATGACCTTTTTATCGTAGATTAATTTTTTGTTTGAATTTATAAAGAAAATTTTCTTCCAGTAGAAATTATTGATTATCCTATCAAGATGATCCATCTATTCATCACTGTTATAATATGAGTCTTCACTGGTAGAATTTTTTATTGGAGCTTGATCATTTTCTCTATCTTTGTTCATTGAAGTATCAGTCATGAATGCTACAGATTCATTTCTTGGTTATTAATATCCTTCTTTATTTACATTAAACTCTTCTTCGTACTTCATACATTTTTTTATTATTTACTTTACTATTATATTTCCTTTGTCACAAGATTCTCAGATAGTGATAGAAGTTCCTCTCCATTTGTCAGGTAGGCATCAAAGCTATCACATAATCTGATCCTTGTTGTCCACTGGTTTCCCATGTAGAAACATGGTATTCACTATTTCATTGAACCTGAGATACTTTTCAGGTATAGGTTCATCAGGATGCATTTTAAAATTATTATATATAATAGTATAGGTATTTAATATCATTTATTTAAAATTGGTCGTTCCCTCATGATAAACCGCTAAAGTATCCGAAATTTAATATGTAGTTTTAGAGGTAGATATTCTATTTATTTCATCATCATCTAGAGAACAGTAAAAAACATTAATTACATTATAATTATTGATATATGTATCTTTATTAAACTGAGACCATGTGTCCCTAGCATTAGCAGGCAATGCATGTTGTTCTTCAATTGTGTCCCATATTTTAGGACCCATACTCTCAAGATAAATTTTCATTTTTAATTTCCACTGAGCATTGTTATTACCAGTAAAATGTTGGCATGTTAGTAGAATCACCCTCTACTCTGTTATCCATTTTAAATTAAATTTTTAATGAAAAGAAATTCATGTATGAGAACAGTAATTTGATCTTTAAGATTCAACTAAAATCATAGTTAATGAATTTGACAACTTGCATAACAGTTCAGATAGTAACAAAAAAAATTTCAACATCTGATACCGAATGTCGGTCAGAGTGGAATCTCAAGAGGGGGAGAATTGAGTTCCTACATAAAATTTTGGTTAAAAACATTATTATAAATATCCCAAAAATTTTGAAATGGCCACGTTAATTAAGTTAATATAGATGTAAATGCCTAGTTTGTCAAAAGGTTTCTCAAAGGATGATTAGTCCATTGTAAAATTAGTGTAAAACACTTCTTCAACTTTTGAAACATTTTTTCTGAATTAAACATATAAACACGCTATCCAAAACTAACTATCATTGTGAATGAAACACAATTATATGATTTAGCAATTGTAAGCAGTGGAAAATAGATAAAATAGTGTGTAACAGAAATATAGAGCACAATAAAGATAAATAAGAGGTTCAGTCTCAATCCATGACTTAATCCCCTACACTTGGTTATCACCTACCACCAAACAGATTATATTAACAATAAACACGATACACAACATGTGTTCAGATTTATAAGAGTTTTTACAAACTGTTTAGGGTTCACACAATCTACGACAGCTCTTCGTGGGAAAAACAAACAATACCGACCACACATGGTCTCTTCCATAGTTATACCTAGAAAACAAGTTGTATGTGATGTTTGATGTGAGGATATTCAATATCTTCTAGTTCAAAAAAAGGATCCAGTGTCTGTAACAAAAATACACACACATTTCTCAAATATATAGAATAAAGGAACACAAAATAGATATGACTAAAATCTTTAGTATAAAATGATCCATGTGTTTGTATTTCATCTATTGACTCCTTAGAGTAGAGAATTTGTTGTTCGTGTCTTTCTCTAGAAGATGTCCTCAAAAATGAGTGTCGCAACTCCAGGTTCCAGCTTATTGGAATTGCGTGTTCTGTTTCTTGTGTTGATAAATAGTTGATGAATCGCAGAAGGCAGAAGTGAGTTTTTCCCAAATGAACTCTATGACGATTGTGGGTTCATATTTTAAGTCCTGGATGGTTCCTCTTTTGTCTAGAAAGTAATAGCTTTCACATGTTCTCTTATTTCTATTCATTTGGATCACATTTCCTCCTTGATCTTCTCTTTTAAATTTGATTTTTGACAACTGGAATAAGTATATTATGTGTGGCCTTTCTCGTAACATGACTTTTCCCCATATATGGTCTCTTTATATGTTTATTATCAATATTAATTAATGTCATGATCATTAAATTTTCCAAATATGATTGTTATAATAATATTAAGAATTTAACAATGTATGGGGTATAAAAGTATCAGTTGACTAGTAATAGTACCCTTCACAACGACAAGCTCTAATAGTAGGTACAGATAAGAAGCCTTTATCTGTAACCTTCCCCCGGTAACCTTCAACGGTAACCTTCCCAACAACAACCTTACATCGGTGACCTTGCATTAGTGACATTGCATCTCTAACCTTTTCATTGGTCACCTTGGCATTAGTGACCTTTGCATCGCTGACCTTTGCATCAGTGACCTTTGCATCAGTGACCTTAGCATCAGTGACCTTTTCATTGGTGACATTTGCATTGGTTACCTTTTCATTGGTGAATTTTGGATTGGTGACCTTTGAATCAGTGACCTTTACATCGGTGACCTTTGCATCAGTAACCTTGTATCATTGACCTTCTATACTTGGAGAAATTTTACACTATGAGCTTAAACAAGAGAGCAGTGAGATTAAATGTACATAGTTATTACTTTGATAAAAACATGATTTTTACAGAAATGATTATCCTATCAGAGAAAAAAATGCTTTATATAAATGAAACGTGATTTGGGATTATCAAAATAGGTGAGATGAACAATATTTATTTACAATTATATGTTCAAATAAATAAATATATTTTTTTATTTAAATAAAAATAAAATTAGAACAAATATATTAATTTTATTTATAATTTCATAAATATATATATTTATTATATTGATTTACAAGATTATATATCTAATAAATTTTTTAAAAATTAATATAATAATCTAAATTAATTTATAAATTTATTTATATGTATAACTATAAATAATTAAATATATATATTTTTTAAATATTGATAAAAAATATTTATATTATATTTATAATTTCATAAATATAAATAAATAATATATTAATTATATGTATTTATATGATTATACATACAATAAATATATTTGTTATAATTTTATTACTATTTAAAATAATATATATTTCTTTATAATGATAAGTATAAATAAATAAATAAAACTATTTATTTATATAATTATAAAATTATAACAAGTCTATTTATTATATTAATAATTTAGAAATAAATATAACTAATATATTGATTATATATATTTATAAGATTATACATATAATAAATATTATTTTTTATAATTTTATATTTATTTAAATAAATAACTATTTAATTATAATTATGACTACAAATAAATAAATTAATTTATTTATATAAATAATAGAAATTTATAACAAATATATGTATTAAATTAATACATATATATATATTATTTATAATATTATACATATATTTTTTATATTTTTTATAATTTTATAATTATTGAAATAAAAAAATATATTTATTTATAATTAAAACTATAAACCAATATATATTTATATATTTAAATAATTATAAAATTATGAAAAATACATTTATTATATTGATAATCTTATATATATATATAACTAATATATTTTTTATATTTTTAATGTCAAAAATGAATATATTTATTTATTTATAATATTTAAACATATATATTACTATATAATTTTAATTATTATATATATATAAATAGTTTTATATTTATTTATAATATTTAAACATATATATAATTATATAAATATATATGTGATATATATATATTTTTAATATAATATATTTATTTATAGTAGTAGTTAAAACTAATTATATATATTAATTATATATATAATTTCATGAATAAATAAATAAATATATATATATATAATATAAACATATTAATAACATTATATATTTATTAGTGATTTTTTAGCACTGATGAAGGGTTATCTTTATCAGCACTAAGAAATGTAGATAAAGTCATATTTTATCTGTGCTTTTTATTTTAGCATTTATAAAACATACCTTTATCAACTCTTTTTAAATAGCGCTTAAAATAGTTCAACTCAATTTTAGAAATGAACCCTAATAGTCCCATTCTACCTTCCCACACATTATGCTCACATAGTATCTGACCACTATGCCACTAACACCTCATCTCTCCTATCCTTATCTCTACCTCCACCTACCACTCCTTTGTTGTGAACCCTCCTACGATATAACCCTTCCCCCACTACAAATGGTCCTATTCCTTTGAAGCTACTCTGCCATGAATGGTCCTCCTCTGGTAAAGTTCCTCTACTGCGAATGCTCCCCCACCATGAATTCTCCTCCACTGTGAAGGCTCTTCCACAACAAACGCTTGTCTACTGTGAAGGCCTCTCCCTAAAGAATGCTCCTATATCGTGCACCCTCCTTAACCCCAGATTATCCTTCACCTCGAACCTCCTCCCCCACAGACACACCTCTACCATATTCCCACTTATGCCCTGAGCCCACCTTCTCCTCAGAACCAACTCCAATGCATAACCTCCTCCACTGCAAACACAAATCTGATGCAGACCCACATCTACCATGGATCCACCTATGCCGCAAAACAAACAATTTCTAGCACAAAATCCCACCACCTCTACGAACCCTCCTCCGTTGTGAACCCATCTCTATAGCAAATCCCTCTATGGTGTCCACTACCACTACCGCCACCACCTATACCGACTATGCCCCTTTTAGACCGTCCTGTTGCCACGTGTGTGCCATGTTTTCCATATTATTATGAATTCATAACATATAGATACATTTTTTTTTTACTAATTTCATGGAATCATTTGATTGGATTTCAATAGAAGGATCCCTATCCCTGATATATATATATATATATATATATATATATATATTGGCATTTAATTTGTTGTTAGTTATGGTCTTTGGTTTTTTTTAAGAGATTGAAATTTCAAACATAATGTGGGGTGTTATATATTAGTTTCAGGGGTGATACCCTCATACTCAAAGGGTTGCTGATGTTGAAAACTATCTGTTGGGGTACATGTCTAAATATTATAGTTAATTCCCATGGGTACATAGTTATGGTTGATGATCAAGATGAGTGTTTGCTCCGGGCTTGTGGTGATTTTCTCCTAGTTTCATTGGTATTATAGTAGGGTATGACTACAATTTTGAGTTTGTAGAGGATCTGAAGGAGAAATATTGTAGTGGTTCAGTTGTTGACTATTTTAGGGATGTTTTAGTTGTTTTGGAATGACTCTAGGTTTGAAAAAAATATAATTATGGGAGATGGAGAGGTACTGGAAATTCGTGCTGTTATTTTTTGGGATGAATTATCCAATGATAGTTTGACTGGGGTTATCACATTATGTTGGTGTGGAAGGTTGCACGATCTGTTCAATTTGTCATTTCCTAATGAAATGTGTGTTTTGTGAATGAGTGGGATTTCAAGGAAAATATTATATGATCATTGTTTTTTATGGATGGGGGATATGTATCCACATTAGTGGGGATTTAATGATGATTATGGGTTCAAATTGTGAATATAATTCTCAATAATGTTTTGTCATCATTAGTTAGAAATCCGTCAAAGTGAATCTTATGAGCATGAGTTAAAGGTTTTATTTCATTTAACTCGAGGATATTCTTAATAATAGAATTTTATTAGGTATAAGTTGAGTCTAATTGTGTGGAGAAACATAATGATGATAAGTTATCAGGTTATAAGAAATGGGACATTTTTTAGATGGACCTCATAATGTTCCATCTTGGTAATACAATATTGATAATGGTAATTTTCATAGGTTTTGGCAGGTCGAGTTACCTATGTTGGATGTTTTTCCTTGGATGTGTTTTAGTCATTTAGAAATGGAACAAGGACATATTTTTCACTATTAACCATTGTAGATCAGGTTATGATTATGTCTGACCACCAAGAATTCATAAGGATGAAAAGTATTATGGCGGGGAGGTTGAATAAACTCATGGAAACTGAAACTAGAAATTAATTAACAATGTTTAAGTTTCATTTACTAGATTAGTAAATTTTTTAATTTGGAATTAGAATGAAAAAATGAGATTTTGAATTCCTAAAACTATTGATGTGAGATGAGTAATGAGGATCATGTGGTAGATCAGATGTTCAGATTAGTATTGGAGGCTTCAGGTTATGTTTCAATAGTTATGATTTTTTAGAAAGGGGGTATCATTTTTTGTGCATTGTTAAGGATGAACAATTCGGAACCTTGATCCTAGGAAAAAATTAAGACATTTTAATTAATAATTGTTTGGTTTCATGGTTAACACATTGTTGAAGTGAAAATTTTTGAGGTTCCAGGGGAAACTATTTGGGGATGAGGAGGTTATAGGACTAAGGGCACAACTAGTGAACAGTTTTTAAAAAATTGTGCAGTTAGTCGAATCACCCAACATATTAACAATCAATAATATTTTTCACAAAATCACACCTAAAATCTCATTTAATGAAATTATAAAAATAAAACTAAATATTTTTTTGATAATCCAAGATATATGATCACTCGATCGATTCATAATTACAAAATAACTGATGACACCAAAAATGATTGTTTATAAAAAACCTAGATTGTACTATGTCATATTTATGACGTCAACATTGATATGGAATTCCGAAATATTTTTATATATATTTATATTACATTGTTATTATTATAAAATTTAACAATAATTTTTTAATTTACTTGGAATATAATTCACATTAATAGGTTTTATTAGTTTCACACTATAATGAGAACATAGATATTCCATACAAATATTCTTGAATAGATATATCATATCGTCTAGATACATCTATCTTACATGACATATATGGTGGTTGAGTATCGGGTGATGGGGTATCATATGAAATTGAATCATCTTCTCAGGAAGATCACACTTGGTTATCTATAAAAAGAATACCCCCATATAAAGTCCCACTAATAATAATTATACATGTTTTAATTTTTATTTCATATTACTATACGAAAAAATTGTTTCTCCCAAAAACGAGATTTTTTTGTCTTATATATTTATATTTATTAAAATTATGAATATTTTTGTTAGATTTATCAATTTTTATGTTCTTATACTGGGATTTTTTCTTTGTGAAAATTCATAAGTTCCTATTTTAAAATTATTCAACAATTTTACATTTTTTCTTAAAACATATATGTGTTCAAAATAATCTTTTTGATTTAAATATATTTAAAATGATATAAACACTTGGAAAGGACTTAGGTTTCATGGTAACTATTTTTAAACTCACCCAATTGGAATTCATAATGGGATTTGAATGTGTTGATGCGAATTTAATAATGGTTTCATCTTATCTAGGGGTGTGTGATATTATAAAAGAAAATTTGGAAAATAAAGAGGAAGATCATTCATTTTAAATGATTATGACTATTAGGTCATGATGATTAATTGAATAATTTGAAAATGCAATTGTGGTTCTGTGATGGATTGATTGGAATTGAATGGGTTAACATAAAATGGGTGTACTATATTAAAGAGAATTTTTTATAAATAGATGGTATTTTAATGGGATTTCAAATGTGATTTTATAAATAGCTTCCAAAGGGAAAATGAAATTTATTTTTTCTATAATATTTTAGGAATACATTGTTATTAAATTAGTGAAACCAATACATTATATATGTAAGACAAGTATATTTATATGAATACTATGTCATGGGCATGTCACTAAATCTATACAACCCATAGGATATCCATCATGAACTCACTTCCACAATTAGTGAATTAATGTTTAACCCCTTTGCAACTCATAAACCAACATTGCATCCAACATCACCTTCATGGTGTAAATTTGGGTGCCCTTAATTGATATGCCTAATTTGACTTTTTAATCATAGATATGCAATAAATTATTAATATGAAATTTTTTATTGTTATTCAGGGATGAAATATGATCTATTTTTATGTGAATGAATGTCTCTTAGTTGGATGAGTAATGGAAAGGCTATAAGAACCAATGATTGTTTCTTTCTAGAAAATCCCAAATAAATGTCATTAGATGTGGAATTTTAATATTGTGTATAAATATTAAATGCATGTCCAGAATAATGTATATCCCCATTTCCACTAACAGGTGATCAATTATTTGAGAATGTTAAATATTTGGACACTACACTTGGTAACCCATTTTTGAAACACCTTATAATAATATGTAAGAAAAAGAGACATGTTCTTTTGAATTTCTAAACTGAAATTATTTTAAATAAATTTTCTATCTGTTATGGATGTTGAAATATATATATATATATATATGATAGTGTCATCAACCCATTTCTAAATTCACTTAAAAAAATAAAGTATGGAATGAAGGCTAGGTTGAACATGGTTGTCATGGGAATATGAGAACTGTTGGTACCAATGAATGGTGAAAAATGAAAATTTCTTCTTCCAGCTTCATACACTCTTTTCAGGATAGTAAATTATCTTTTTTTCAGCTTCTAGAATTATAAAATGTTTCCATGGGGATATTTACTGAATATCAATAATATCATGACAATAACTGATTTAATGTAGAAGGGTATAAAACCACATGAATTCAATGTATTGATGCATGATCAAATGCCTATAAAGATACGATTCATTTTACCCAAGAATATATGTCATATATTATTAAATCTCCATTTCTTATTCAAATATCTAGGGAGAAAATTTATATACATAGTGAAATTTATGACTATTGAAGGAGATAATTGTCACCATATTAAGTTAATTAGAAATGCTCATCCTGCCAGAATTATTTCATATGATGGATACTTTTATGGTTCAATTAGTTAGAAAGATTTTACTATGTGGTCATGTATAATTTAGAAGTATGTACCCCCATTGAATGTAATATAATGATTATGAAATTGTCTATTAAAAATCGAAGTCAGCAATAGGATAGTGTTGCAAATCGATATACTATTATGGAATCCATTAAATTATGTACCCAATACACTTTTGGTGTTGAAATAATTGGTCAACTGAAATATCCTCACACACGGAGTTTGTGGGTGGAGTAATTTATGGAAGATTTGTTGTCCCAATCAATATTATAGAATGAGTGAAATTGAAATTTTATTTTTTTTAATAGTTTGGTGGTTTCCCCAGATGTCAAAACTTGTAGGGAAATTCATAGGCATTTTAATTCATCAAGAGTTAAAATATGTATTTATAATACTCATAATAATAATTTTATAGGATGATTTCAAGGACTTATTTTTAAGGAGTCGGTTGAAAATCTAGATTCAATTTCAGAATGACTTTGATGGCTCGTCAATGGACCATGTGTGTATGTATTATCTTACAATGGTTATGTACTTAGTGGTTATACATTCTATAAAATGATCATGATGAAGATAAGACCATGAAAAATAGTGGAGTTATACATGTCGATGAAGCAATGAATGTTTTTGGTACTAAGTACATAAATATAATTTACATGAATATGTCATAATTTGGCATCATCAATAACATATGAGAGCTGAATTATACTACATTAAAAGTTGTGAGATTTCAATGAAAGTTGGTTGATAATAATAGTGGTGTTAAAATAGATTAATTGGGATTTCTAAAAGTTGATTTCAGTATGGGTAGAAAGAAAAACAATTTATAATGGAATCATATGCAATATAAGTATTTTATGTTCCATATCCTAGAAACTAACGGTTGTAAATTGTTCTATTCCCAACCAACACCACAAAATGGTCAAATAAAAATTCAAATAGGGTTGTCTTTTCATTGGGAAACCTTAAACATTTCATATTGGTCCCAATTTAGATGATTTTTTTATTCTAGAGTGTACCATAATATAGGTATTTTGATAGTCAATTGAGGGGTGAAATCCGATTATCATTAAAAAAGAAAAAATATAGTTTAATAATCATACGATATTTTTTTAATGGAAACTGTGTTACCTAAAGTTATTATGCATTTGAAACTTCATTTAGGTACAATAATTTAAATAGAAAATTAAATATATAGATAATTACTTCCTCAAGTGATGGTGCTCCCAATCCCGAGGCAGAATAAGTATCTCTACCTGCTAATACTTTTAGTGTAGATGAACAAAAATTGTCATTAGATGTTTCTCCCATTCCTGAGGAAAAATAGGTTTTTTGACCTGATACTACTCCCATGTAGAGGTAAAATTACCATATTCACATGTGGATTAAAGGAATCTAGAGGAACATATTTTTGATGTTGATTATAGGGAAATGTTAGGTGATATAGGACTGAAGATGCATAAAAAACAAGAGCATCACAGTTTGATAGTGTTAGAAAAAACCATTAAGGTGAATGTAAAAGGCATAAAATACGAGGTCTGATGGAATATGTGATGTCTGCATGTTAATCCCAAAAAGGCCATGTTCTTTTGTAACATTGAAATCATCACTCTACAACAAATGAAAATTATTTTAGATTCATGGAACCATATTATATCCAAGCATAAGACACTAATATGGGAATAGATTACTGTAACATTATGATATCATTTCATTATTTTACAAAAATTTAAAATAATGAAACATTGAATTACTCTTCATCATCCATTGAAGAGTGAATTTATAGTAGATAACTCACACAATTAATATATATGAGTGATTTATGAAAGGAATCACAGAGGATTTAAGGAAATTATAAAAAGGATTTATCTTAAATATGAGGAAGGAATAAACCCACTCCCCCAACTTATCAATACACAAAATATAACCCAAGAAGCATGGGTTTTGTTTTTTGGTTGTCATGGTGATGTGTATTTTTTGGTACATTGAGTCTAGTAACATGTTGTCAGAAAATATGTGTATTCATAAATTTTATTTTAAATTTTTTATTTAGTAAATAGTAACAATGTGATAGAAATACATAATAAGATACAAAACTAGCACACCCATACCATAATAAAAGGATGTGTTACACTTCACTAGAAAAAATTATTACATATTTTAAATCTATAAAAAAATATTTGACATGAAACAACCGCATAATTATGCTACTCTATTTATATGCAGGTTGATGACTCCAAATACAAATCCACGTCCATCCCTTGCCACATGCTATAGAAGGATGAAACTATAAATAAATATGAGATAATAATAAATTGGAATACATAGAACATGTGGGAAATATGTGAATGTATTATAGAATAAATATTTTTTTCCTTTAAATTTATTTCAATTAAAAACATAATCTCTTATTTTTATAAATTTATAAACTTAACATAATCATAGGGATTTCAAACCCCTATACCAGATGAACACATACTATTGGTGGCCTTGAAGCAGCCAAAATGGTATGGTCATGTCAGAAGTGTGGTTTTGGGGTGACACCCTAAACATATTTTGATAAAAAAACAAGTGGAGGATAAATTTCAATTAATAAAACAGTTGAGAGAATGAATAATTACTCTTAAAAAATAATTACAATGGAAAAGTGATACGATGGAAAATTTTATGGAGGGGAGGAAAATAGAAGAATAAGCTCAAGAACAACCACTGTGTGGAGATCCCACCACACCGCCACAAGATATAAGGTGAGTAATTCCCCTCAAAAAGATGTCTTAGGTGAGGCAATAAATGTTAAAATAAATGTTTCTTGGAATTTTAAATTAGATAGACATAGATTCCTTTCTTGTAACATATTCTCATAGGTTGATAAAGATGGTGATTTATATATATCAATGCCAACCTGTCACATTATAGTGATGGATATACTGTTCAATGCCTAAAATTAAGAGATACACAATAGAAAACATATAACTGGTCATTTAAGAGTGTTGATTAAAGTATCCCTTGAGTCTACCACCAATATACCTCTCATAAATATTTTGTAATATACTCATATGATAAAAAAAATATGTTGTAACATTCATCGAATGGGAGTCATATATTGTAAAAAACATTTCACTAAAGGGTTATTTATTTACAATTTATATATCAAGATAAACCAATTAAAATTAATGAAAAAAGGATTGATCTATTTAATGTTATTACAAATGGACAATATTAAGTGGATAAAATTAAATAATAACTCAAAACTATATAAATGATTGACCAACTGATCAAAAATATCTTCTGAAATCACTATTACCCCACCAATTCTGTATAACATTCACTATAATTGAAGGTTAATTTGGATACAATGTAAAAATATGTTGGTAATCACAAAGTTGGTTTTGAAGAAATTATGTATGGAGAGAAATAATAGGAATTCATTAGTGTTGAGTGTTTAAGTGAAATCCTCAGTAGTAATTGGCTAGGAGGCTTAGTTGTAAGTGTATACATTAGGTATGTTTTCCTGATTGGATTTTAACAAAGGTGATATACTATGTTATTTATGAGTAAATACATTTCATATTTTTGAGAGGTTTATATGTCAAAAACGTGATGGGATTTTTCCATTAATAAATTTTTGGAATCGTTGGTCATCACATCTAATCTAGAGAACAACAATATATATATATATATAAAATAATGAAATAGTGGCCGGTTTCATAAAATAGGATAAAATTTAAAATTATAATGGTATACTCTATTTAATACCAATGATGCATGTGTAAAATCTACAAGTTATTCATAACAAATATGTTTTTCATTTCATTCTCCACTTCTTCATTTTTTTAATTTTATGTATTATTGGATGCTTACTATGGTAAATTTTGTTACTCTAAAAATTTATTTCCTATATTCAATGCATGGATATCCAAAAAACTATCCACACATGACCTTGTTTTTCAATATTTAACAAAATTATATCCAACATTTTATAATAAATAAAAAAGGTATGTAATTTATATTATCTTTTAATAAAGATCTTGTTATGATAGGGTGGTGCATAAATATCGTGAAAAACATGTAATGAGGAAAGGGTATAAGAACAAGGACCGAGACAAGTTCTATGACTAGAAAAGTATCATTTTATATATTATAATATTTTTCTATCCAAAAAAATTTCAAAAATATTAATTATTCTGCTCAATGATTTTGATGTTTTTGAAACAAACTAATGGAAAATATTGTGGTTATTATGTTTGAAAATTAACTAGAGAAATAATATAACATGAAAAAACCAGCATCCAAGATGATGTATATTCAAGGATAATTATTATTTCATATAAAAAAATCATTAATCCTTTGTTTATTTATATTTTTCTATTACTATTATGATTATCAAAATGACTCATATTCATAAGAAGATTTAGGTGTGCTCAGAAATGAATGGCAAATATACCCAATTGAAGAACATAATGAAATAGAATCAAGATGTGACTTCTATTGAAGTAGTGGATTGTTTCATAATTATGATTAATTTATATCCATTTATTATTATTCTCATATAAATTTATTTATTTTATTGGTGGATTCCTTTGTTCGAGTTGGTGTGGTTTCTTTAAAGATGCTCATCCATTTGAGAGTTTGGAATTTTAGGTAGCTACTCAAAATTCAAGTAGATGGTAATGTTTTTATACAATATTTTTTCCAAAAAATAATATATTTTTTTTATTTTATTAAAACAAAAAAAATTAATATTTGAATAATCAAGTAGAAAATGTCATCAATGGACTTATTCTCCTACCGAACCTTTTTAGTTTTGTATTGTCTACAATTATCAATCTACATAAATGGAATTGGTGAAAATATGATATAATGTTATAGATGTCAACAACATATTGTTTCTAGTTCAAAAAAAAAACAAATTAAAATCACAGTAACATGTGATATGGCCTTTATGAATCATTGAGTGTCTTTTTTATGTATTTAATAAATTTTTTAACCATTTTATCTAATATTTACTTGTTAATTTCTATATAATTTCTAAATAATACTTATTTAGTTTTATATATAGATCTTATGGGAAGTAATATTTTTCTTTTCATGTATATAAAGAAATACAAAAAAGAGAGAACTTATTCCATTCGGTATTAAAAAGAAACCCCATGTTTCATTAAATTTGAATTTAATCACAAGGATGAATCTTCTAATTGAGTTCTAAATAGTTGAATTCAAAGAATAAATTCCCAGAAGATCTATAACGTACATTTTTCTAAAGTGTTTAGTAATCCTTTGTATATTAATCAACCACAGATCAATCAGTTGACCTCAATCTGATTTACAATGTGCTCGGTATGAATCGATGTATATGTTTCTAGTTTGTAATATTCATTGATACTTTAAGTTTCATTTATTTTTAATACCATTATTTGATCTATGACCCATGAATATGATCAATGATTTTAAGTGAAGTAATATCTATTATTAATATCACCTTATAACATATTTATGCTCATGTAATCCTTATACAATCATTAATATCACTCTTGTTTATACTTATTGAGCATATAAGAACACCATTTATTATGCTTTGTATCATTAGGTTATTAATAATTGTTTTAGAAATTATATTTCTATGATGGTTTCTAGTATATAATAACTTAATGAGAAACATTTATGAACTAGGTCATTATGTTTACACGTTTCCAAAAGCACTAAAACTAAAATATTTTGGAATGAAACATTATATTTTACAAAGAATATTAATCTAATAATATGTGATATTTATTTATGAAATGTATGGGTCATTATAGTTGTTATCATACCATCTAACCTAATCATAACTGAAAAAAATAACAAGTGTGAGGTATAACTCAATGTGCCTTTTTTTTAAAATTTATTGTACTTTTAATAAAAATAAAAAGAAAAATATTAAAGACCTATAAAATGAATTTTTATTATATTAAAAAATTAAGATAATGATACAAATGTCATTTGTGGTGTGTAGGATTCAACCTCACCTCAATACAATGAACAATATTGCCAGTATGACATTATATTGGAATTTTTATATAAATTTAACGATAAATATAGTAAAAAGAATAAGTGATATACTGAAAAATGAGAAAACAAATTGGGATTATTTATATTCTTTATGGAAATTATCCTTTTGTACTTTTTTGAAATGATGGAATCAATTGCACGATAATCTAGGGAACAGTGTAATCATAATTACTAAAAGTGTCAGATAACATTTAAAAATTTACATTTTAGTTCAAAATGATTCATTTGTTGAAACTAAATAAAAAAAAATTCTAATATATTAATAATTTTTTAAAATGATTTATATGTTTTTATATAAATATGAAGTAGTATCACATCTAACTGACATATGATGTGAGCGGTAGAACTCAAAATTCATGTCCCCAATTTGCAAATACATTATAGTAAAAAAAACTACCAAATGAAAATTGATAAAACACAGTTTGAATTTTTATACTTTATAATAATTATATATATATATATATATCATTTTTTTAAGGATTATAAAAACCTGATTATAATATATAGTGTGTCCATTAAAACTCAAAATTTCATTTTTATTAATATAATATTGACATTAATTTAGGTGAAAATAACAAGTGAAACACTAAAAACAAATAATTTTTTTTACTTTTTTGATCTTTTAGGAAAATGATCCATGAGTTATTTGTGATTTTTATGAGTCAAAAAAACCTCAATAAGACACACAGTGTGACCGGTATGACTCGTTTTGTTTCTATTTGTTTAAAATTCACATTAATTTATAAAAAAAGAACAAACGACATACTGAAAACAATGAAAAATTATTCATATTTTTTTTAAAGGAATACAAGAGTAATTTTTGACATGTAGGTGTCAACCACACCACCATTTGATTCGAGGTGTGACCGGTATGACTCCAAGTGAGTCTTTTTATTTAAAATTGACATTAATTTATGTAAAAAAGAACAAGTGACATACTAAAAATAAATAAAATGGATTTATATTGTGTTTATACTTTATGAAAATGATCTGCGAGTGAGTTTTACAAGTAGAAATCAACCACACCTCATTTTGACGCACGACGTGACTTATATGATAAAAAGAGTCTCTTATTAGTTTAAAATTGACATTTCAATTCAAATCGTATCACTAACTAAAAGAAATGAAAATTTACTCCAATTTTCATGTTAATTTTTTTCCATGATTGATTAGTCATTTTTTATGTTTATGAAATAGTATCAATTCAATTAGATTATTGATATTATGGGTATGACTCATAATGGGTGTTTCTAGTTTGAGAATTCATTTTAATAAAAAACACCACTGGCATACTGAAAACCACAAAAAAAATATTGGATTATTTTGATAATAAATAATAATGATCTATATGTCCTTTGTGATGTCTATTAATTATCCTAACCACAATATAATGCTTATGGTGGCTGGTTTAACTGAAAGTGTCCTTTTTATTTAAAATTTACATCAATTTAATTAAAAATAAAAACTGTTCTACTGAAAACCAACAAAACACATTCAAATTGTTTTTATATCATAGGTATATTATCCAAGAGTAATTTTTGATGTGTATGAGGAGAAAAACCTCATTAAAATGAATGGTGTGGCTGGTATGACACCAAGGGTTACTTTTTATTTAAAATTCAAATTAATTTAAGAAAAAAAAGAAAAATTGAAAAACTAAAAAAACTGGAAAACACTTTCAGATTATTTTGATACATTATAAGAGTGATCCATTATTTATTTTTGACCTTTAATAATAAAACACAATTAAATCCGCCAAACAGTGTGATAAGTATGATAGAAGTGTACATTATCAGTTTTAAATTGACATTTTCATTCAAAATGTACCAATATAAAAAAACACTCGGATTATCAAGATAATTTATTATAATAATTTAGAAGATGTTTGTGATGTGTATTGTGATGTCTCATGTCAAACTGATGGACGATGCTACTGGTATGACTCAAAATGATTGTTTCCATTTTGAAATGACATTTTATTAAAAACCACAACTACAATACTAGTAAGAAAGAAAATTATTATTTAATGTTTTGGTTATTTAATAAAATGATCTATAAGTATTATTGACATTTAAAAATTATCTACACCTCAATATGATGTACGTTCTGTCTGGTATAACTCAAAGTGTATCATTTTATTTAAAATTGTCTTTAATATATGTAAAAACAACAAGTGACATAATGAATACTAATAAAACACAATTGTATTTTTTTGATACTTATTAAAAATTATCTATATGTCATTTGTGATGTATAAGAATTATAAATACCTCAATAAGATGCACAGTGTGGCTAGGATCACTTAATGTGTCTATTTTATTTAAAATAGACATTAATTTAAGTAAAAACAAATGGTGACATACTAAGAACCGATCAAACACATTCATATTGTTTTAAAACATTAAAAAATATCCCGGATTTATTTAAAACATTTAATAATCAGTCCCACTTCTATCTGATGCACAGTGTGATTAATATAACTAAAATTGTCTCTTATCAATTTGAAATTTAAATTTTAGATCAAAAAGTGTCTCTCCCTAAAAACCATGAAAACACACTCTAATTGTCTTCATAATTTAGGACATCAATTAATTTGTTATTTCTGATGAGTATGAAGTAGTATAACATCAAATTGGCATACAATGTGACTGGTATGATTCATAATGTGTGTTTTCTATTTGAAATGAAATTTTCGTAAAAAAAACACATCTGACATTCTGACAAATAAAAAATCATAATCAGATTTATTTGATACTCATTGATAATTTTCTATATATAATTTTAGATGTTCTATAATCATATAAACCTCAATACTATTCATGGTGTGGTCGAAATAATTCCAATTGTTTTCTTATTTAAAATTGAAAATAATTTTAGTGAAAGAAAAAAGGCATACTCAAAACTAAACAAACACATTCAATTTTTTCTACTATTTTAGGACATTGATCTATAATGCATTTTTGACATGTAAGAATCAACTCCATCTCAATAGTACACATAATGTGAATTATATAACTCCAAATTAGTCTTCTTTATTAAATATTAAAATTTTATTAATATATTATTTCATAATAATGATTAATTTATTTCGTTTTGGTATTACTAATAAAATATCTCTTTTCTTTAATAAAAAGTATTTTTTTTGTTTGGGATGAGATGATTTGATTGGAAACAGATACCTTGGGTGGACATTTTTTAGAGGGGAACAAGGGTGTTAAATGATGAAACATTGTTGTTTTAAATTCTTATTTGATAATTGTATATAAAATTATATAAAACATTGTTTGAAAGGTATATAAATGTTTTTTATATACCATGGGTGGACATTTTTTTATTCTTGTATTCATATTAAATGAATAAATAAATGTTTTAAATTATTGGATTCTATAGGATTTTGCTAGGTGTGATGTTATATAATAACACTTTGTAGCTCTCTATTCTATAACCATCACTTTTTTAATCCCAATAAAGAACCCCATTTATTAGTGTTTTAGTGTTTTATTGGCCCTAATAAAAGGGACCCCCACTTTTATCATTATTTATATTTGAAAAAAAAGTTGTGTGGTTAAAAGCTATTTTACACTCTGTTAACTGGGAATATTTATAGAATTGAACCCCAATATAAGAATGGTCCATCATTATTTTTTAATAATTTTTAGTGTGTTATTATTGGTATATAATATTTTAGTAACTACAATAACATGGTGACTCCAAGAGGCTCACATGTGAAAACAATTAAAGAATAGTAAAAGTAGAAATCAACACAAAATTTGTTTAAGATTAATGTTGATGACTATATATATGTTTCTTCTACCCTCTTATAAAAAACGTCATCATATTATAATTCTATATTTGAAAATTATTTTTTCTTATGAATTTATTTTTATATTATTTGTCTTTTAATGTGTTATGAAATTATGTTATTATTCCTCTATTTTATTTTTTGTTTTGTGTTATTCCTCTTTGATGTTGAACATTATATATTCAAAATCAATTAAAATACTGTACTAAAATATGGGAATGAATTTCCAAGGGAGGTCTGTAATTACAAGAATCAATTTTTTATTTTGAATTCTTGTATTAAATCAAAATGTGTTATTGATAGGTATATGTGATTGGTTGGGTGATCATTTTACTTCTCTATTAATCTCCATGTCTTTCTCTAACCAATACTTATTATTTATCCCTCACTTATTATAGTTCTCTTTTTATCCTTTTTAACATATGGAGCTAGACATATGGAAAATAACTATATAGTATTGTAGAGTGTTGTAATGTGTCTTGGATTATGAAATAATCAAAATTTGATACTATGTAAGATATAAAATTATGCATATATATATTATTATTCTATTAGTATTTGAGATTTTACAAATATTTGTAG
The DNA here is from genome assembly GCA_963277665.1 of Viscum album. Lineage (NCBI taxonomy): Eukaryota > Viridiplantae > Streptophyta > Magnoliopsida > Santalales > Viscaceae > Viscum > Viscum album. The sequence goes on along the minus strand of OY728139.1, from coordinate 417,867,936 downwards.
TAGATGATGAAATATTAATGAGTTTAATAGTATTATCAATTGTATTAAAACAGTTTATGGATAGTTAATATTATTATTAAAAAAACTATATAGTCATCCCATGTATACTAACATCAATTTGGTATTTTTAATTCTTTATTTTAATTATAATCATCACATACACTTCATCACAACCTCTCATCGATTGATTCCATTATTAATATAGAAAACATTAATGTAATATTAATAGATCATTTTGGTAGTTATAATTTGGCCCATAAACACTCCTTGGTAAATGAACATGGTTAAACCTATAATACATTCCATGTTTTAATAAAATAAAATTCTTTTTGACAATATCCCATAACCACAAAAAGATTAACATGGCATAACTGACGGGGATAAAGGAGATTTTTTCACTAACGTAGCAATACTCTAATTATATTTTTAAGATTTTTTTCTTCATTTATTATTTCCTATATTTTTAGATAAAAATCGTAGTGGGACCATTCCTTCATGGATACCGACTCATATACATATTTAACATTACCATATGTTCATAGGGAGGATAAACAAACACAATAATTAATTTAAAAACATAAATTACATAAATAATTCATGACAAAAAAACCATTGTGAGTGAAATTCATGATTTGATAGATAAACTAGCTCATAAATACAAATATCACCTGGTGAAAAAGAAAAGGTGGAAGAAATACCCATCATGGATGATCTAAAAAGGATACTGGATGAGGCCATGTAAGATCTGTAAAATCTAGTAGAATAATAAAATAATAAAGTATTATAACCCATGATCTTTTCTCAATATGTTATACATGTAGAGGATGAATATTTATAATATGTTTAAGACCATGCATTGTATAATATTGAACACATATTCTTGGATCTAGATTACTTATTAATGAAACTAAATGTTGAATGAATTGATAGAGGCTATTTATGTAGATATTTATGGTCAAATTTTCTTTAGAACTAGTTGTATTCTTATATCCCTTATGATTCAGAAGAAAAGAATAAATTTTGTTTTATATGCAAAAAGGTTAAGAAAAAAAAATGAACGAGTACATATTTGATTAAAAGATACCAACTTCCTCCATTATCCACCAAGTAAACCATCAATGTGACATTACACTAATAAAATGATCTTGGTGTTGCGATGGAAGATGGAGATAGAATTTAATTAGTTTAATTATATTCTATATCTCTGTAAGATTAATTTTCATAAAATCTACCTAATTAAATTTTAATATATTCTTTATAAATAATTTGTATCTTGGATGATGAAGATGAAATATATTTGGGATACTTACTTAAGGTCTAAATTGAAGAAAAAAATGGTAAAATAATTACAAATGTCTTTCCAAGGATGCTTCATGGTAAAAACATTTCAACCAAGGTTATATGTGGTTGTAAATCAGTCCCTATGATCATTTTATTTTTAAAATTCAACATTAAAACATTATATCCTTAATTATTATATATTCCTACAATTATCATTATTTATTACCCTTTTATAATATGATGATCCTGATGTAGATAACTTAAAATAAACACAGGATCATGAAATAATAGAAGAATCTACCCTAGATGATTAATAGATTTATGAAGAGTTCATGGATAAAATGTTATAATACCTTCTTCAAAAAAACAATACAGTTGTTGGATAACATATAAAAAAATAGAAGAATTCCCAATTTAAAGAATAATTAAAAGGATCATCCCAAGATAATGAATAACCAAAATAAAAGATAATAAATAAAATACTATCATTATTTCAACATAAATATCAACTTGAGATAGATATAGTGGAATATTAGTTCCTGTATTTTTATCATGAACAAATTGATTTAGTGGTTGTTATATATGAGGGGGAGATTTTTCTATTTCTAATGTTACATTTTTTTATATTATTTAAAAATTTACTAACACACCCTTGTATAAAAATTATTGAGCATCAGTAAATGATTTACTACTAGATGAAGAATAATTCACCACCACCTTGAAGAATACTTGAAAATGTTAAGGGATGTAAATGATTTATTCTTATAATGAGATACTCTATGAGTACTTGAATTTTTTGATCATTCTATTGAATTATATATGGTCATTCCAATCAGGTAAGTTCAATCCTTTTGTATTTTAGGGATGAAAACTGGACTATCCAACTGTGGATAGTCTACACACAACTCCCATTGGGAGGGATACCCTAGGAATTTCATCCCCAATCATTATTTTTATATTTTATTAAATTTAGTGAAAAACTGTATGTTCATTATCTTCTATATTGGTTTCCACTAAGTTAAAAACACCCAGTAGGATATATCAAGTCTATACACAACAAATTAGGGAAGAGTCTCTCAAAATCATATTAAAAGAGAAACATGTGTTGTTTCATTCATAATTATTTTTTTTGAAACTATTAATTAATATTAATCAATTATTTGATTTTATATTGATAATAAAGGATGAGAGTTTCAGTAATATATTTGGTAAGAGATAGTTCCAACTATATATATTACATTATAATAATTTTTAGAAATTATTTTACTATCTATAAATAAAATTTTTTTACTATTTTTTGTATTTCATTAGTTAATTTTTTTTAGAAAAAAAATAAAATAATAATATATTTACATTAACCTATAAATAATTTATATAGTTTTTTTCATATAGTTTTACATTGTCAAAAAATATATTAAAATAATTTTTTATTGTTAATATATTATATATTTACTTGTTTTTTATTTTCAAAACATAATTTAAAATTTCTGTCACCTAAATTATTAATAATTTCATGAATGAATTGAGGAATTCACTAGTTCTTAAAAATTTAAATTTAGATCCTTTTAATGTAATTTTGTAATTGAATATTCTTAATTTTGTCGTAGAACACAAAATGAAGCTTTTAGTGGAGTGATTTCTATTTAATTAGATTTATAACATGAGGAAACCTTAACAATTGAACATAAAAATTGTAAAATGGATATGTAAAAAATAGAACCTCAAATAGTGTGACCAAAAAAATATTCCTATATGTCCAGAAAACAACGAGTGAAAAAGGTAATTGGGAACCCACAATGAATAACTAATTTTTTAGCACAAGTTGTGTTAGTTAAACGAATATATACATATTCAATAAGTACTTTTTTACAATTTAATTTAAATACATGGCTGGAAATAAAGAAATAAGAAAAAAACATATATAAAATGAACATTCCTATAAAATGAATTTAATTGGTTAAGGGGAATCATGGACCTAGAGGATAAAGGGGAAAATTGAATTATAAAAATTTCATTTATAAATAATCAATGAGTTGTGATAATAAACATTGGTTTATAATCTATTATAAAAAGAGATGAATGGATGTTTCTCTTGTGATGAAATTGATTCCAAATAAATATAATTATATCCACACTTGAACATTGAAAAATATATAAATTTATATGAGATAATGAATTTAAATAATTAAATAGGAATAATTAACAAAAAATGGACACACATGTGGCCTTTTTTATTATGGATGGAATATTTAGATATAGGAAAGAAAAAATCTTTTAAATATTTATAATAAATGAAATTCTATGATAATATTACTTATGAGTGGAATGGTACACATGTGTGGGAGTGAGTTGAGCCCAATATTTCAAATATTTTAATAAATTATCATTTATATTTTTCCTCCGTATTTCATTAAAATCCCACGAAATCAATAATATTTGTGACATTTGAGAAATTTTTACGTATTTTAAAATTTGTATATTTTATGAATTCTAAAATATATATTAATTTAGATGTTTTCCCTATATTATTAATTATTTTTATTAATTTCTAATCGTTTTTATTTTAAGAGTGATTTTTTGTAAATGAGGTGGAAATTATTAATTTCTAAGTTCAATTTTGAAAATAATGATTTAGTTGCATTTTATTACCCATACACATGATCTAAGGGATGTGTTAGGGATAAAATTATTAAACCTTATGTAGGGGTGTTTTTTTGAGCTGAATTAAGATCAATAGATGTTCTCAACTACTACATAATGGTAAAAGAGTATTATGTAAAAGTGACCATGACATTTTAATTGTTACACAATGAAAACATATTACTCATAAACTCACCTCAGATATTTTAATATATTTGTAAAGGTGAAGAACAAATAGTTTAATAGAATCAAATATTTTTTTTCAGTTTATCTACTCCTATAACCTCATCAGAGTAGTGTTAAAATATGTAATGAAAAGGCAATTTAAGGGTAAGGGCCTTAAGAAATGTTTATTGTGTAAGCTTAGAAACCATATCTCTATACAAAAACTTCTATGTCGATATCACTAATGATCACCACTAATTATTATCTTATACAATATATTGATGAATTATGGCCTAATTGAGGAGAATGGAGAACTACCATAACTATTAATGAATGAAAATATTTTCTAGTTCTGCTAAAGTCATTCTATCTATGTTTCTACTAATTACCATAATACTTTTTGAAGTGGAAAATATATATTCAACTTATTTAGTATAAAATTACACCACTAACTGAATATATGATACTATAAAACCCTTATTTTTCTATTTCCCATTGGATACCATCCATGTCAGATACATCCACCATTCTTCAGCACTTACTTCCATTTCTATTCTAAGACTTTATAAATTCAGACCTAACACTTTTTGTGGATAAAGAAGATTTTTTTTCTAATGCAGCACATAGGCTGACCAGGGTCGTCTCACATGAGGAGATTCTCAATTTTTCCCTAATTAATCTAATTCAACAATTATAATTTGTATCTATTTTATGTATTTAATAAAAATAGTGAACTTATTTTGGGGGGGTTTTTTTCAATAATGTCATCAGAAAGTTAGAATTTAATCCTATACTACAATTAAATTTTAATTAGAATGCGTTAAGGAAGAAAGGTCTTGGTTTTGGGTTCAATTTTTGCTGTAGTAAATATTATCATATTTATGTTTTTTTGGGTATGATAATTAAAAATCTAAATATCATAGGGATTACTATTATTTAATTAGAATGTATGGTAACATTGAGTGCCTAATAAATCTCAATTTGACATCTTCCCATAACCATGATTGATGATAGACCATGGTTTAGGGTTCATAATCATCTTTGGCCCATCACCATTGAGGTTGTCTCATCTATTCCTTAGCTCAACTACTTCACATGAATATGTAATCTATATAGCTATAGAAAAGATATTTAATTACAAGAATTTAAATAGATATAGTTTCATGTCATTGGTGGGAATTAACCTCATCAGTGACATTCACCTAACCCTGAAAGATATTTAAATCTAAAAGAATCATAAAATAAAATTTACAAACATTCATGATCACATTGACCTCCCCCCCTTGAGCCAAGCCTCATGGCCAGCCTCTCGTTTTCTAGAGTAAGAGATCACTTGGGGTTAAATAGAAGTATAGAATCAGAAATTGAATAAAATTACTAATAAATTTAAAATAATTTTGATGTGAATATAAAAAAAAGAATTAGGATATAATGAGTAAAATAAAATATAATATGAAAAGAAAATAAAAAAACTTAAATGAATAATAATAATGATTATAATTATAAAATTAATAATAAGAAAAATAATAATAATAATATCATTATTAACAATATTATTAATATAAATATCTATTCTAATAAAAAATAATAATACTAATAAAAATAAAGGAAATCAATTAAAATAATGATAAATGATTTGAATAAAAAGATTGGTGAAACACTTTTATGAAAATCCATACATTTTATTATCTAAAATTAAAGAAGAATTTGAATTATAATTTAAAATTAAAAATAAAATAAATCAGAGAGAAAAAAATGATCTATGAAAATAGGGGGAGAAGATAGTAGTATAGGTGGACATTGTGTGGAATCCCTCCCTTGGTTAAGTGATGGTTTGGAAGGAGAAATGTAGGCTCTTTTTATAGGTCGTAAGGGTGGAATCTAAAAAAATATAGATAGTAAGAATGGAAGTCCTCAAAAGATCATATAACCATTTGGAAAACAATGGCAAATTACTTTTACTCTCTCAAGAAACCACTTCTATACATTTCATTATAAATTCCATTATTTTTTTAATAAAATTTATTCTAGGGTATTATCTCTTGAAAACCAAATGAAATCATCAGAGTTTGATAAAAAATATGCAAAAAAACATTATTTCACATACATCATCATGTAAACCATGATTTTCTCATTTATAAAATTTCATCAAAAAATTAAATAGTGGAACAATGCAATCAATATTAATATTTGAAATTAATGAAATAAAAAAATTATCAATGTCAACTGAAAATTTAAAATTACACATAAAATAATAATATAATTTAATAATTTCTAAATAAATAATATTTTTAATAAATTTACTTTTTACCTTATGAAATTAGTGAAAACCTGGTCATCATTAATTCATGATCTTTAATTAGTAATTGTTAAACATGGAAAATCATGATTTGCCACATATTTTAATCATTTCACTGAACTCTCATGATTTAATTCAAGTAGTCATATAATCATATCATAAGAAAATTATCATTATAAATATTATTTTAAAAATAACAATTTCTCGAAATTCTAATGAAAAAAATCACAAAAAAACACGAGGGATTGAAATTATGGTTCAAATTTATCTGAGGATTATGGTTGGATAGATTTTATTTTTAAAATTAAAGCTCATGGATGAGTATTATTACATAAATGATAAAGAAATAAATAAAAACAAAATGTGTATTAAAATTATACCCTTCAAAGAAAGAACTCCCACTTCCCTCAATTATTCAGTGAAAAGTACTTAGAGAAATTAATCTTATTAAATTATTGGTTCACCATATTGTGATTTTATCAATTATTATTCTATTTCTTTACAAATAACTATTAATTTTTGTCTTTTTCTAACATTAGTATTAGAATAAACCTCACACACACCACCTAAAAACATATCATATAAATCATAGATCCATTTATTGTGATTTTTGGGTCTCCCAAAGGAATACCCATTTTTCTCATATTTTTGATCTTTTATTCATTTTTGTTTTTATAAATAGAGGGAAAAAAAGTATAATAAATGAATTATAGAACATTAATTAATTATCAAAATAAGCACTCGAACATTTTTTCCATTGAAAATAAATCACCCCTTCATCCAAGATTCCATTCAATACCACAATTCAACTTTAAAATATCACAAAAATATTAACTTTAGGATAGGAATATATAAATGTGGCTTCAAACAGGTATCATCTCTAACTAGGTAATTCATGGTTTCTAATGTCTATGTAAGGATTGATATAAAGTCATATTTGATTGATAATTATTTTATAAAAATACAAATCAATCTATATAAATGAGTTTTTGTATTGTCATTACTTTGACAAGTTCAAATTCATGTTCCATCACTAAAATGATCCAAAATCAAACAAGAAATACGCTCAAGATAAAATAGAAAGCACATGGCCCAGAAATCCTCTAATTAATGTGAAATAAAATTTTTGTCAATCAGTCATTTAAAAACTTTTAATAAAAAATTAATTGACGTAAATTTATGAAATTAAAAGCCTGAAAAAGTGTTGTAAAATTAAATTATAATGAATAAATTATTTATTTTAAATAACGAGTCATCATCTTAATATTCATGATTCAATTTAATCATTAAATACTATATTTTAATCATTTAATCTCTTTAAAATTTGAAATAAAAAACATGGAATAATTGGATTCCTAATAAACTCATATATCTTAAATTAGTTTTGTAATGCATATTTCAACAATGGGCCTCCAATTTCAATTTTAAAGCAAAAAACCTTTTTCAGAAAAAAAATGTAGAGGGATTAAAAAATAATTATTAAAAGTGAAATACCTTTCCTATGACCCTTATTCCACTTTCCGATAACACTATTGGGGATTCTATATTCCATCATATACTTATAAAATAGAATTACTCAATTAAACAAAAGGATTGTGTCATTAAAGTTCAAAAAAGATAAGATGGAGTGGGGATGCGTGGTAGAATACTTCCTAAAAATAAAAGTGAAAAATAAATTCTTAGAATGAAATTTTAATGGTATATGACTTGGTAAGATCCCACAAGTGCACCCTAATATTTTACTATATCCAAATGGTAGTATCATTTGTTATCTAAAGTATGATGGAAAATAAAGCTTCACTGATTTGAACAACCGCATGTGGCTTTCCCCGCTTGTGCTTTATCCATGTTCTTGAGAAATGATCCATGGATTGAGTATTCCAGATCACCCCTTTATAATTAGTTATAACTTGTATGGTGGGGGTAGGAAGAATTATGAACCATACTCTTTCTTGGTTACTCATTTTTCAACATCCTTTTATTCATACACTACTAGCTTCTCATTGGTTACATAACTAAAATGTTTAAAGGGGATGTAAATAAATATTTTTTAATTGAATGAAAATTAAATCTAAATTTTCAAAAAATAATTTTTTTTTTAATATTAGAAGCCTTTTATCTGATTTACTTAGGTTCGAATACATTGATCTCTTAATGGGTCTCCTCAAATTTATTTTCATTAATATCAGTGGCTTCATGCATTCATTATTGACTGTATACCAACATAGTTCATCCTCTTTTATGGAATAAAAAATATTATATGAATCTATATAAAAAAAATTGTGTTATGTATAGTATAGTTTTAATAAAATCATAAGGATTAGAGTTATATAAATGATTAACTCACTGAGTTGGTTTAGGTTCCATCAAAAACTTAGTAATAAGTTCCTCATGGAGTAAAATCTTAATGGATAACGGCATGTAGTTGTGCTCCTAAATCTTTTCGACTAATTCCACCACATGGGTAGTCTATACTATCAATAGTGTTGTCTTTTCTTCTTTTCATGTTTGTAAAGATAATTTAGTTCCTCAAATTCATCCTAAAATTTATCTAGTAATTTCTGATCTCTCTCATGTAGATTAGTATACGTGTCCCCTATCTTACCCCCATATGGAAGAAAAGTAGAACATCTTATGTTTTAGGATTAGAATTCTCTGAGGGTTCTAAGACATTTGCAGTAATCCAATCTATTTGGACATGTAGATCTTTCACCATATCTCCAAGATCTTAAATATCATATTTTAGTTTCTGTTTTCCACTTGATCATGGAAATATTCTAGGGAAAACATATTCAAAATTATTGGGAGAAACTAAGGAGAACTATCCTCAGGACTTTGAAGCATATTGATACAATTCTGTTATGTACTCGCAAAATTCAATGAGTTCTCTATAGGATCTTTTAAATAATGATTTGTGTTGGTCTCCATGTTCTTCTAGATTAGATTATTGAATTGTTTATCTTTACTAATCTGGATCTTTGTTCAACTAATATTTATATGTAACATAGAAAAAAATTCATCTACAAACAAGATGATTCAGATACTAGTTCCTACATACAAGAATAATAAGTCCATGCAGAATAATATTCATTTGAATTCCTCTTTAAAATTTTGTATTTTTATGATATTTTTGTTAAAGTAATTAAAAAATTTCTAAAATGTCAATGTATTAAAATTTGACAAACTATTTATTCGATCTATAAAAATGATGATAGTTTTGAATTCCCAACTATCAAGGGTTTTGGAAAAATAAATTTAATTTTTTAATGCAGCATAATGGTTAACTCTTATCACAAAACATTTGGTTCTTGTTAGTTTTTATACCTAGTTAATCAAATTCAGAAAAACTATTTATTTTTCAAGTTTTCATTATAAAATGAAAAAAAGAAAAAATTTGGGGTTTTGATTAAAAAATGACATAGAAATTTTAAATTAAATTTATAATACCATGAAATTCTTAATAGAATGAGAATAGAAAGAATGTTTAAGGTTTTGTGTTTAGTTTTTGTTTTAATCATTATACTATGTTATATGTTTGATTTTGGATTTATATTTAGAATATGAAATCTAATGATGAATTACTATTATTTATTTTGATAGTGTGGAAACATTAAGAGCTTAATAAATCTCAATTCTATCTCCTCCAATATTCCATGTTGACAAAAATACTCTAGTCAAGGGTATGCCAGCATCTAGGACAGAACTATTTCGATACTATTTCATCCATTGATTCACTCAACTCCTCCTTATAAAGAGTTAACCATTGGAGAGTTGGAAAAGATATTTAAATAAAATAATAGATATAGATTGAGTTGTATATCATTGTTGGTAAGTCACCTCTTAGGGGATATTCTCATCACTATTCATGCAACTAAAATTTTCCTCAAAAATAAAAAAAAATATGAATAATTTTAGAAAACCTTGACCTCCCCCCAAGAAAATCCTCTTGGTCATCCTCTAATATTGGATAGTAATGGATAACTTGGTGTCTAGATGGATGATCATAAATAGATATAGAATAAAAGAAAGAATAAATTAAATATAATTTGAATATGAAAGTAAAATAATAAAATATATTATAATTGGAATAGAGTGAGAGATAAAATAAAATAAGAGTAGAAAATATAATAATAAATATTATATTTAAGTAAAAATAACAATGATAATAAAAAATTTTATAATATTAATGATAATATTAATATTAATAATAATTATAAAAATAAAATATGTGAAAAATTATAATGAGGGATAAGGATATGAAGAAGAAGATTGTCTGATAGAATTTATAATAACGTATGAAATTTATTATTTAAAACTATTGAATAATTTAAATTAAAATTTTAAATGGAAAATAAAATAAAAAGAAAAGAAAAAATAAATGATGAAAATTGGGGAGAGAGAGCAGTGAAGCCAACCTCAATGTGTAATCCCCCCTATATCGAGTGACAGTTTAACAGGACCTAGGTATCCTCAATTTATATTCTATGATAGAGTATTATACTTAAAATTAATTAAAAAATTTTATCATTTGAAAGAAATACATAATTTTTGTAAACATTAAATAAAAACAAAACATTGTTTTAATCATTTAAAAAAATATGTTTCCTACATTTCATTAAAAATTAAAAAATTTGGGTAAAACATTTATATTATAGGGTATTATCTTGTGAAAACATGAAGAAAGAATCATAATTCGATCATAATAACTTGTTTTTTGTCATAGTACATCCTCCAGATATAGATTATATTCTATGTACAATAGAATGCTAATGTTGTGTACCAACATCATTATTAAGTGAGATGTCCTAATCCATCAACTAAAATATTTAAAAAATAAAATACATTATATAATATTATAAACATGATAATTTTATTGACCCACTAGAACAATTTAAGACAAATGAACCATGGGTTTTCAGAGGGGATGATGATGAATGGAAAATTATGTGTAAAAAAATTACATCTTAAGAAATAGAGGTCATCCATGATTGATCCTTGTCACCTATTATATGTGTACCAAACTTGAATAACTAATAGATATTGTGGTAAATTAATGGATGGATTCTACGTTACCCTATTATGGTTATATTCTCATTATTATTTTCAATTGAGTGTCACGCCTATTGTACATGGACGGATTGAATGATATATTTGAGAGATTCACCTAAGAGCTATACCAACTATATAACAGATGAAATAATTAGATTCATGATACATATAAACATTAAATCACCATAATAATGAATATTATAGATCTTAATCTAGATATAGAACTATTGATGTCACATTGTGGATATATCTGTTGCTCGATGGATGAAAAAATGTGATTGACATGGATTTTGGCTAAGGGCATGAACATTAATTTACATGACAAATATAGAATCCTTATGTGATAAATACATGGTCACATATAGATCATATAAATTAAAAAAACCCAATTCATCCCAACAAGTAAGATGGTATGAAATGATTATGATCACTCTAGTAATGAAGAATATAAAAAAATTAATTATAGTGTAACCCTTGAATGATAGTCTAATTTGATGAAGTCAACCAAAAATTATCTTCTCCACATGAATTTTGTTTCATTTTACATACTACAGAGTTGAATACAAAATGAGAAGTCATGTACCCCAAAGACACTGACTATAATGTTAAAAAATGATTCTCACTATCTTCTCTACGTAATTCCTTAATTAATTTTTCATTTCAATCATTTTCCCAATGAACCACAGCGGTTCACCCTTAGAGGATCATAAAATGTACATGATAACTAGCATTTAATCTAGACAAATTAAAACATCAATGAAACATTAAAAAGATTTATGTCTATAAATTATTAAAATTTTAAATTATTGTAATACCAATACAAAATAATAATTTTACTACTAAATATACACTACAAGTCTGTTAACAAATTAATACTAAACTATATTTAGTAATTTTTAAATAAAAGTGCAATATATGGAAGAAATATTCTTATAAACACAAGAAAAATATCCAAAGGGTCCCTAATTATTCTCAAATATTTTTTAAATAATGAATCATGGAAGAATGGAGTTTTAGTTTTGGGAATGAAGAGATTCCCAAAGGATCTGCAAACATATATATCATCCAAGAAGTCAATGTAATTTTTTCAAAATTGAATATAATTAAGAATAATGTTAATTTCTAAAAATAATTTTCTACGACCACCACAGAATAAATCATCATATATCGATTTTAGCTTAGTCCATCCCTTTTCCCACTACAAGTGTCTCCAAATTATATTTTCTCTAATGGAATGAGAAACTATATTAATATTCCACATTTTTATATTTTCTATAGTGTTACTCCTCGATGATGTTGAATTTAATATCTTCAAACTTTATGAAAATGGATTATAGTCCTGAGGTCAACTGTTTCTATTGGGAGAATCGTATGTATATGAATCTCAATATCTAATTTCACAATTTTTTTATTCAATTTTTATGAGAAAGAAAATGTGATTTGAGATATGTTCTTCTACTGTTCACTTTCTCTATTTAACATAATGTCCTATTGAAAAGTTTAATAATCATTTCTCCCTCGCTTGTTTCATTTCTCTTCAAACCCATTATAATGGAGGGAACACGGTACATGAAAAAAATACTAAGGGAGTTGGGTGGCGTATATTGACTAGTCATTGATTATTGTATAATCATCATTTTAAACCATCTAAGATGTAAAAATATATAGACATAGGTTAATTTCAAATGTATATGGGAATTAACAATTCTTTGTTGTATAAGGTTATTTATTAATGATTTTTATTTCATAATGAAATTAATAATCTAATTCTAATTCGATAATTAATGATATTAATGAACGAACTATGGATTCAAAACATTCTAAAAATATCTATTTATGATATTTTTTCTATTATTTTAATTGTATACATAAAAATCACATCATCAAAATATTTCATCCATTATATTCAATATTAATAGAGAAATATATAAATAAATATAAAGAATTTATTTGTATATTTAGAATTTGACCAACACACACTACATGGGAAATGGCCTTGGTCATTCTTATGATTCCTTGAATGTTTTCATAAAATAAAATTTTGTTTAACCATAACCTGTGAAAAGCACAGAATCATTTATATTTTAATTTCATGAAATAATGAATTCATTTACCTTCCATATAAATAATATGGGGAAAACTACTTATGTGATTTATTTCCATAATTTTACCCATCCATTGTGTTAAAATTTATATCCACCCTTATTTTGTCTCAGTACTATGATGATTGTTTCATGTTTATCCCACTAAAATACATTTATAATGGATCAAAATATCCTAAAAGGTTGAAAATTATTCATCTTAGATAAATTCACTAATAAAAAATTGTTTGAAACTGTTATGGCAATATCCAATATGAATAATACAATATATATATAAGTACTACATTAATACCCAATTCCTATAAAATAAAAACCAATGTATATTTTAAATAAATATGTAAATAAATATAATAAAAAAACATCAAGATATTATTTAAAAATTAAAAAAAATCACAAATATTTTGTCACATATTCATTTTATATCGACTGAATATTTATCTCAAAAAACAATTAATCAATCATAAAGTCAAAAACCAAAAATATAAATGAATTAATTATATAATCTCCAAAATATGAGGATCTATTCATTAAAACCCCTAAATCAAAATTAATCTATAAAAATCATATATGATTCCAAAGGATAACTCAAACATTATTCCTCAAGAAAATATCAATATATCCTAAATATATATTTTTATTTAAATCATATAATATTCACGATATATAATAATAACTTTATCTCAATTAATCATAATTACCTCGTCATTAAAGAAAATATAAACCGTACAAGTTATTAATACCATGTAGATTATTTACAAAAAATATTAATCCATTCATCAATAAACAAATCTTTCCACATGTTGGAAACAAGGTTTACGTATACCTAAAAAATCAAATAAAATTAACTAAATTTTACCAACCAATTCAGGTCACAAAATACATAAAAAGGAGTTCAATGCCTTTAATATTATAATAATAAATAAATATATAAATAAAATCTAATAATTTAAAACATCCTCACCCTGTACATAGACAATTAAATCATTCGAATTTTATCACAATTCATCAATCAAGAATTTTTGTTTATTCCTTAATAATTCATACAATTTAATATATGAATCATGTCCTAATATTTATCTACCTCAATCTAATCATTTTTCAACATTAAAAATAAGAAAAACAATTAAAATAACGTACAACGTTTATATTTAAGTGTATATTTCCTCATCTTCGACACATGACCTTGATAAACATTTATTCATTCAATCATTATCACCATATTTATATAATTTCCACTTGTGACATCTATAATCATATTTTATATAATACCCTTATATGAATCATATTCCATTCCTTTTAAGATATTCGTAAGGATTATTCTTCTCATATTCTTGACATATAGGTAGTTGAATCTTCTTAACATTATAATATTTTTCACCTAAAATTCTATAAAACTACATTTTTTATCTTCATTGGTGCCTTAGAAAAAATACCCAGGTTATGGTTATTAACAATAACTTCAGATATCTATTGAGGCATAACGACAAGGTGTTTTCAGGACAAATCCAATACCTTTTGGGTTCTTATTCAAACAGCCATCAATTTTTTCTTTCACTTTAATTATTAAAAGGGTTCTTTATTATTATATAATGTTACTAAATTAATGAATGGATAATTTAATTATATCATAATAAAATATATTATTATGAAGAAAAAACTAATATATCCTTAATAATGTGACCTTATATATAAAAAATTTGTTCCAAAAAAACCGTATTTCTCTATAAGATACTATCACATTAATATTATATAATACTTTTAAATTATTACCCCAAAACAACATATTAAACCTTAGTGTTATGTCATCAAATAACATCCTGACATCTATTTTTATCTAAACCCTTTCTATGATACCTAATACTAGTTAACCATGAAATAATAAACTGATAACTATATGTTCTATAATAATGGTTCAAATTTAATATAATCATATGATATAATATGATTTTAGTTTTAGAGAAGTAAGAAAACAATTATATTAAATTGGGAACTCTAATACACAATGTACATTTTTTACATAGAAATAGGATTTATAAGTTCGTAGTTAGGTTTCATTCCTGAGAGACTTTCTTATTTTGAGGATATATTTGTTTAATTCGTAACTAATGTCCAAAATATTTCTACAAATTATTATTCCCTATGATTTTTTTGAAAAAATGTGATGAGAATAAAATTCACAATAAGGGATAGAAAAATAATGTAAACCCTTTATTCATTTGAAAAAAATATATTAAAATATTAACGTTTTTCATAGTAAAACATGGAGAACATATATAAAACTTATCCAGCTTATAAAATATGAAATTTCTCATATAAAATATATAAAAAATATTATAAATAATAAAAATCTTGAGGGACACATGAAGTATATGAGAAAAAATAAAAATATTCTTTTAAATAAAAACCCTTCTCCCTTAACGTTTTATAAACATTTTGTTCATTATAAAATAAAATTATTTCAATAAAAAATTATTAGCCTGAATGAGAAAGTACCTTAAAGCATCATATTAATAACCATTGATATCTAATTATTAAACATTATCAAATTTATAAAATCACATTAAACTACATATGAGTAATATAATAGTAACACTACCTCATTTTCTATCTTCAATGACTAATAATTAACCAATGTATTACAGGGGGATATCTGGCTATCCCATAATCATGATCTATATTAAGATCATTTTTTATGATCTAAAATTATTAAGTACTATATTATGAATAAAATAGTTTTTATATTTAACTTCTTCATAATGAAACCCTTTAAAAATAATTTTGATATCATATGAAAAAAACATTCCATTCTTTCATAAAAATATGGATAAATATACCTAATTTAAAAAAAATTAAAAACATTTATTATCAATAATAATAATGAAAAAAGGTATTAAAACCTAATATTAAATTATTATGTAGTATTAATAGAAAATAAATAACATTATGGGGATGAAATTGGTTAATACTATATTTAATAAAACAAACATTTTTTTATATTTATAGAGAATGTAAAAAATGACTTGTTTGGAAATGTTGAAGAGACACCTTATTAAAATATTGGAAAATAAAGTAATTGGTATTGAAAATAATATTTAGAAAAAATGAATTCAAAAAAAACATTATCAAAACATTTGAATGTTCATTGATGTGGTGGTAAAAAGGTATAATACATTTAAATAAATGTTTTGATGAAAATTCCCTTGTGACATTAGAAACATTTTATGGAATAGAACCTTGAGGATTTAATTGGATATTTTTTTATAAAAAAATTTTAATATGAGTAAATACATGAAAAAATATATATATATATATGGATGTATATAGAATAGAAAAATGAAACATGTGGTGTGAGAGCATGGGAATCATATTTGTTTGATGGATGAGAAGGTTGATCAGAAAAAGGGAAGATGAAGATGTTGTTTTTTAGTCAGACCAGTTAGCCATTAAAAAAACTACTTAGAGTATAAACTTGTGTGAATCGTAATCAGATAAGGAAGAAATTTTCTGAATCGAAACAACCAGAACTGGCCCATCAAACACATTGTACTAGTGAGAATCAGATTCATACTAACATTGATCGATAGATTTAAATTACAAATAGAATTATCACAACTAGAAAATGGAGCTACCTACACGGATCTATATCCATGGTTTTGTGGACTATAGCCACGATATTAAAACAGTGGATATAGGAAAATTTTCCATGGCCTATATCCATGGATTTCCGAACCGTGGTAATAGCCCATGGATATTTCCACTGTTTTTTGACATATGGCCATGGTTTGCAAAATTGTTGCCATAGGCCAATTTTTTCATTACCCTATGGCCACAACACTCCAAAACTATGGCTATAGGATTCCCACGCATCTGCGAGAAGAATCATTTTCGTAAAATATTGGGTGGGAAGCCTTATAGCCATGGTTTTGAGTCTATTCCCACGGTTTTTATTAATATATATATCAGAATATATATATATATATACCCAAATTGTGACACAATGTAGTGGTATGTGCACTGGACTGCATATTGGAGGTGCAGGGATCAAAACCCGCTGTCAACATTTATGATTTTGGCTATTACCATAGTTTTATGAGGCTATTGCCATGATTTAAACCGTGGATATAGGTCAGGTGCCATGGTTTCAAATTTGATGGCCAATTTCAACGGTTAAACTATTATAATAGGTCGGGACTTACTACCATGGTGATAACAGCAACGGTTTCCCAAACTCGTGGTTATAGCCTTTGGCCACAGTTTTGGGGCCTATTGCCACGGCTTTGAACTGTGGAATTGCCCTTTATTCCAGTTTTTATTATTAATGGGAGTTATTGGGGACAATTAATAATAGAATAAGATATGTTTTTTTGGTTCAATGTGATGTAGAAATTCATTGATCAATCAATAATTTATTTAACCATTTTCATGAAGATGAATTGTTGATTGTTTGTTTAGTGGGAACACTATTTTAAATTCAAATTGGTCATGAGAAAAGATAACATTGATATTTTTAATATGAGGTTAAAGTGTAATTAGACTGGAAAAAACATATTATTAGAGTGAATCCAAGGATGAAACATCTGATAGAGGCTATAATTGGAAAAAAAAAATAGACACAAGATTAATGGAATGAAAATAAGAAAAAGAACATAACATTAATGAAGCAAAAAAGCGTTGTCAAGGGAGATCTTGAAATAATTTTTTTGTAATATTTTTATGAAAAGTTGTTGAATATGGTCGGAAACATGGTAGAATGGTATGAATATCTTTTTGTGTTCATCATAATGGGAAGTCTTCAAATATGATGAATTTTCAATAGTTCAACAAATATTTTAGTGGCCAAATAATTACATTATAATGAGAACATTGTAATGAATAATGGAAAAAAACTAATGATTTAAAGAAATGTCTAATGTGATATAAATTTGTGAGAATACTTGAGAAGATTCCAGAATATTTTAGTTGACCTGATTAAGTATAGATGAATCTAAAATTCAAGGATAATTTATGATTCAAAAAAATTTATTAAGCATGAAATATCTTCATAATACAGCCTAAAACACTTTTTCATAACTTATAAAATGATTAATTACTTTGATCATTCTGAAACAATTACAATTGAATATAGAATCCGTAGTTCTGAATGATCGTAGAGAGAGGGTGTTTTCACATTTCACATTCCATAGATATTTTTATCGAAAAATGAAGAAAAGATAAGATACAAGGTCATATTTAGTGTTTCAGATCAGACAGAGTAATCAAACTAGGTATTCCATACTGAGGAAGAATCAATTCATAATTTTTTTACAGTATTATGAAAAATTATTATATTATTAGATTATGAAATTATATTGGGTAGACCGGACTAGGAAATTGTACATAGTATGATTACGATGTTCTTGAAGGTCTTGTCTTCTTCTGGGTAAGAATGTGATGAATTATTTTTGATAAAATATTGGTGAATGTAGAACAGGATGAACTGTAACATGTTTTGTAACATGTTAAACAATCATTTATTACATCATTCTTGGTACGTGAATAATTTTCCATATTTTATTTTAATATAGTACTATATTTTTGTTATTTCATGATCTACTAATTTTATTCCATAGAAAATGAATTTTTTCTACTGTATTTTGTAATATTTTATTGTTTTCAACCTATCCAAGGAAATGAATAAAAATTTAAGTAGTGAAACTTTTATATTATTCTTTTCTTGTGGATTTGTGGTTGTTTTATTTTCAGAGAATGTGATAAATATTTAACAGAAGGAAAAAGTTATTTTGGAAAGAAGGAAACATAAAATAAAATGATTTCATTAATTCACTCCCTCCCCCCTCGGTTATAAATGATCTATAATGGGAATACAAAAGTGTTATTAAAGATAATTCTCCCTTAGTTTATAGTTACCTATTGGTTTTGGAATAATTTTCTGATAGACAATCAAAATTTTTAAAACATTGTGGGGATTATAGTCATTTATTATAATAAATATCATATCTAGAAAGATATAAAATTTTCTTACCATATGTATATTTGGTAAGTTTTTTTTCAATCATCAATAGATTAATTTACTCATATTAATGATTAATTTTATTTAAAGTATATTGATAAGAAGAATCATAATAATGATAGAAGAGAGAATAATTCTTTATTCTCTTCACTTTTTCAATGATATTTTTTAAGAGTGAATGGGGTAGTCACTACCAATGTTATATTGGATATTATTAAAAATAATTATAAAATATATATAAATGTACGGAAGGAAAATTTATAAATATAGAGGCTAATGTATGAAGGTATCAATATTGGTGAATATAAATATGTTGACTAATTTTTTAGAAGGGTGCATGAAATTTTCATCACTATTATATGTTTTAGGGAAAATTTTTTTGATTCTACTATTGTTAAAATGATCATGAAAATTATTCATGATATGTTTGATGCTAATGTTTTATTAAAATATATAGATCTAGAATCATTATCTCTTTATTATTTTCATAATACTCTCATTATTTATAAAATGAGAAAGTAAAATTTTATGATATGAATGAAATTTTGATAGAGAAATATATATCAATGTTTTTATAAAGTAAAAGACAATTTATATTATTTTTAAAGAATAATATGGTTATTATTATTATAAAAAATGTGTTATGTAATAATCTAGATGAATTTTTATAATTTCTGTTCTAAAAATGTTAAAAGAGGTAAATGTAAATACAAAGGAAAACCCCCAATGAAATTTTTAAAATGTAGAGCTATTGGGAACCTTGTTTTTAATTTTCATAAAAAAATTAAAAAAATATAATACTGAGGATAAATATTAAAGGAATACAATGTTGTGGATGGTACGAAAATTCGACGTTGTGGGCGACACGACAATCAGATGTCTGATCCTTAAGTTATAAGTGTTTTCGCTCCGAGGGCCCGGTTGGTTTTGGGTTCGAACCAACTTGGTGTTACCCAAATATTGCAAAAACCTTGAGTGTAAAATACTGGAATGACCATATCGATCCATGAAATCAAATGCAACTGACGATGCCTAAATCCGAGGTTCGTGGCTCAATATATGGGTGAAAAAACAAAAAGGGGTCTGAAGAGGGGGGTTTGGGTCTTGTCCAACCCGGCCCAAATATCCCTGGGTCCGCCCAAACCGAGTTCGGGTTCAGCACGGTAGGGTGTGGCCCGGCCCGACGGTTGAGGCATGACCCACATGCGGTGGCCCGAGCCATGCTGCAGGTGACTCGGTCTGCGCGACATGCGGCCCAGATCGGTGGCCGGCCACGGCTCGACCAAATGGTCGAGCGCGATGCGGGGGAGCGCGACCCCCATATTTTGTAACGACAGCGCCAGCTGGCACCACCCGTGTCCCCCGGAACCCACAGACGTGGGTTTCGCTCTGCCGCCACTACGGCCGATGCCGCAGAAGTCTTCCGTTGGCGGCACGTGAGGAGTCCCGCTGCACCCAGGCGGTTGGCCGGTGCTGGCCGCCGCCTCTAGTCGCAGGTGAAGCAACGACGGTAACCAACACCGTCTCACTTATCCCCAGGCCACCAGAGTCATTTTGGTGTTTCTTTTTGCCTTCAGCCTGTGCATACGGCCTCCTCGGGTCCTTCCATTCAATGCGATGGGCTCAAATCATTGTTTCCCTTCCGTTCACCCATCACCCAACAAACTGCGCATCAAGAACGAAAACACGAAGGGTACGAACTTGTTCGTTAATCCATTCCCTCCGCGTTAGAGGCTCAATAAATTATCTTCCAAAGTAATAGGGTATAATTCACATAAATAAAATTATCCAAAACCCCCTACCTAAATTCTAGGATTGTTCTTCATCGACGACGTCAATTTGTTGAGGTTGGGGTGCGTCCGAGAAGGAAGCGTTGTTGTTCGATATGTTCTTCATGGATGATTTCTTCTCCCTTGATGCAGGGGAAAAGTAAGGGTGACAAGCATTCCTCATGGGCATCTCCTCACATTCTTTCCACTGTTGAAGAAGGTAGAAGGAGAAGAAGGTTCATCACGTTCTTTGTAGAGAGGGAGATGTTCTTTACGGGAAGAAGGCTCTCCCTGATTCTCCAAGGGTTCTCCCCAACAGAATAATTGCAAACCAAAAACAATCATTAGGTTCCCTAATATTTTAATCTTTCCATGCCTTTTAGAAGAATTCAAAAACAAATTAATTAATGAGGACATTATTCAGTTCAGTTTGCATGGAGAGTTTAACCAAATTAATAAAGGGAAAATTAGGAGTTTAATAGGAGTTAAAAGTGGGGTTTCAAGGGAGTTGAGGGGTTAGGTGCTCGTGTGGGACCCACACACATTATCCTCCCATGATAGGTTATTTGGGATGTGGGCCCTACCTCCAACTGCTCTTTAGAGGAAATAACCACCCCTTAACAATAAAATTGTGTACACAACAAATTTATTTAATTTATAATGAATCTCCAAAATAAAACATCTACTCTCAACCAAACACAATTGTTGTAAAGGTCCCCTAAAGTGAATACTGGTGTTTTGAGTTCATCGGTGTCCTCAAATTTCAATTCCGAGAAACGATTTAAAAGATAGAAAAACCCGCACGTATGTTTAATGAACGTACCTAAACAAAACTTCAGAAATTGATTCCGGGCACACCAGGCCTCGGAATCAGGAGCTGTTATAAACTACGGACTCGTAAAATTTCAATGAATTTAAGAAAAAAAATTCCTTGAAAATTCATTGTCTTTACATTACCCCCACATCAGGGATTTACGTCCCTGTTATGCTACAACTCACACTAGGGAAACAAATGGGGGTACCGAGAGAGCACCTGAGCCTCCCACTCCTATGTTCTCTCTTGGAGGTTCTCGTGCTGCTAGCGAATGCGCACTAGAGGAATCGACCGTCCACATAGTACTTGCTCCTATCGATCCTCA
This sequence comes from Viscum album, assembly GCA_963277665.1. Taxonomy (NCBI): domain Eukaryota; kingdom Viridiplantae; phylum Streptophyta; class Magnoliopsida; order Santalales; family Viscaceae; genus Viscum; species Viscum album. The sequence goes on along the minus strand of OY728139.1, from coordinate 417,845,482 downwards.
ATCTCTAGTGAGACCCCCATGAATGTCGTCCCATCATCGATGTCCATCTCCCCGCGGTCTATGATGTGGGATGGGTCATGCACATATCTCCTCATCTGAAATATGTAGAAAACGTCATGTACACGGTGCAACTGAAGTGGAAGGGTCAGACGATAAGCCACCTCTCCTACTCTACTGAGGACCTAGAAAGGACCGATGAACTGTGGAGATAACTTTCCACCACATCCAAATCATTGTAGACCTCATCGTGGTGAGACCCGTAGGAAGATGTGGTCACCATCCTCGAACTCCAGTGGTCTCCGTCTCCAATCACCACAGTACTTCAATCTACTCTGAGCTGTCTCCATCCATTCCTGGATGATCTGCACCTTCTCTATCATAGCATGCACCATTTCTAGTCCTAAAAGTGCTGAATCCATAGGTTTTGTCTATCACAGAGGTGATCTACAAGGTCGGCCATATAGTGCCTTGTAAGGGCCATCCTGATGGTTGAGTGGTAGCTGTTGTTGTACGCAAACTCCACCAAGGGAAAGTGATACTCCCAACTACAACCAAAGTCTAGGACACATGCACGGAGCATTTCCTCAAGAGTTTGAATGGTCCTCTCAGTCTGAACATCTGTTTGAGGATGAAAGGTGGTTCTCAAGCGAAACTACATCCCAAAAGCATCCTGCAACCCCTTGCATAGCCAGGAAGTGATATGAGCATCCCAATAGGAGACAATTTTCAATGGTAGACCATGAATCCATACGATCACCTGTACGTAGAGGCGTCCCAATCTCTCTACTGAGCCATGCTCTCTGATCGGTAGGAAGTGTGCTGACATGGTGGGTCGATCGACAATCACCCAGATAGAGCAGTGGCCTCTGAATGTACATGGATGTACCATCATGAAATCCATGGATAACCCATCCCACTTCCACTCTGGGACCTCTAAGGGGTGAACCAAGCAAGCTGGAACTTGGTGCTCTGCCTTCAATTGCTGACATGTGTGGCATCGAGAAACAATCTCTACTACCGCCTTCTTCATACCCGACCACCAGTGCAGTCGTCTAAGGTCTTGATACATCTTCGACAGTCCTAGATGTACTGCTAGTGGGGAAGTGTGGAACTCCCTCAACACATCCTCTTGTAGTGAAAATAGTACCATGCTACTTCCCCAGAACAATATGATGTGCTTCCCACCTTCAGAAAACCCATCAGGTGCCTGACCTATGGATATCTAAGCCCATCGTGTCTCGCAGTCACCATCCCTATGTTGCGCCTCCCTGACTCATTGATGAAGTGGAGGTGTGACTGTGAGAGACTTTAGAAAGGCTGCTCTATCACTATCAACAAAAGATATCTGCAACACGGACAACTGCTCCTTTGTCTCTCCTAGTAGCTGAATTCTTGCACTCCTATTGAGAGCATCTACTACAACGTTCCCCTTACCAAGAGTATAGACTATCTCGAAGTCATAGTCTGTGAAGAATTCAAGTCATCACCACTGTCTCAGGTTCAGGTCCTTCTAAGAGAAGATATAACAAAGACTATGGTGGTCCAAGTAGACAGAAAACCATTCGCCCAATGAACTGTGGGTGAGACTTTCCAATTTAAAAGAACTCTTCTACAGCCTTCTTCACCAACATCCTATAATAGATGCTAAGATATCCGCTTTGTTGAAAAGATAAATTCAATCTCATCCCCTGGAAGAACCACACCCATTGCCTAATATACTCTATCCTGACATGAACGGTACTATTTCATGCCATGAACGATGTCGTAAGGCCTAAATGCTACTACCAAGAGATCCAACCACTACTCTCATTTCTAAGGGTTGAGTCACAATGTCGGCATTAGTGTGTGGTCACTGGGTCTCCTCTAGTAGGAATCTCAAATGTGAGGGTCAAGTGAACGGTTTTAACCATAACCTCTCAGAATCAACCACATAAAAAATAGGGAAGAAAATGTCACAAGGAAAACTATATTTTATTATTTAATCTCAATGTAGAAAGACACAAAGAATCCACAAACAAAGACTTCAATGATGCTATAAGCATCATAAAAAAGTCCCCCATATCTAGAGCTAGTCCCACTCATGTTCACTTGCTACTCGACCAGCTCCTCTGCCACATCTGCCTACTCCTGGTGGACCTCCATAGTCAAACCTATGCCACCCCCTAGAAGGTCCCTCTTCTACCCACTGCTCATATGCAGGACGGGTCTGGAAGTCTCGATCCATGTGACCCTTCTGACCGCATGCATGGCACTTCCTGCTCCTCATATGGTTGGCTCTAACTCGTGTGCCTCGCAAAACCATATCTATATCCTGGGGTCACCCACCTATTTGCCTAGTATACTTGGAAATCTATGCCATCTGTCTACTATCGACTGCAGAAGACTCTGCTACAGTCAGAAATCCCTGTGGAAAGAGCAGCAGCTCCTGAGCCCTCACAAAGAATAGAGTCGCTGGTACAACCTTCTCCCTGAAAAGTTTATCAATGTCTCCCCATGCGAGAGTCACCTCATCATAAAAATAGAGAATCAGGCTCCACCACCTCTCAGCAACTCCCTAAATGAGACTAACATCTAGGTACACCATCAAGTCATCTGTTGTCCCAAATGTGTTGAAAAATCATGCTACATCCTCTAGAGAGTACTCAACTGTCTGAAAATATGTCTCACCTCGAAACCTCAGAGGCCTCTGTCGTAGGAACCCATGAAACATTCTCAAGTAGTGTGCACCCTCTAATATTGTGGCTGGTGGAAACGGTATCCGAGCGGTTAGTGGTACCATTGGTTCCTCCACTGTGATGGGGCCCTACACCATGGCCTCGCTACTCGGTGGTATACCATCACACTCTCCACTAGGAACCCGCACGGACTGACTAGGAGAAGACATACTGAAAAGAAACAGCTGCTCCATAATCAGAAATTATACCTAGTGAGCTAACACAATGTTATCATGAATAAAATTTTTTAATGGAAACACACACGTAATCAGTGTTTTCATGCACTGAGTCAGAAATCGGATGTCGGGGTCATGGTGGATGGATACGTCGGCCACCGCACCAACACTAGTCTCCCTGGTCCGAAAAACACACTTAATACTCTTAACACTATTGCTTTATAGAAAATAATGATCAGAGTCCTGAGTTCTGTGGTTGAACCGACTACTTTGATACCAATTTGTCACAACCCTTCCTCGGGGCCTGTGTCATGACTTCCCCAAGCCCACCTTCTATAGGACAGGGGTTGGCAACTACCACCAAAGGCGTAAATCCCTATATTGGGAAGGCATTGACTTTATAAAAGTAATCAAACACAACAGAGTATGCAACTGAAGTATGCACTATGTAAAACTATATACAAAAGTAAGTGCTGAAAGGAAAGGGGCAGGAAATACAAGCCCAACAGTAATGTATAACTATTATAAATCTAGTACAACTGCAGAAAGGTAAACAATAACTCCTGCGTCCTCCTCTTGGAATCCCACATGAATGGTTGGTACAGATGGCCCCTTTAGCACCCCGGGTCTGTCCGTCTGCTCTGAGTACATCTCGCCAAGTGGTCAACCTCAGAGTACCGTCCAACTCAACAAGTATCTACCTCATTCAGTGTTGTCCATCATCTGTTTCTAACTCAATGTAGTGCGGGCATAACCCGTGCATGGGTTAGTATACGATACTCAGTATTTAACGACCCATACATTACATAAATTGTTATTACTTCAGAATTGAAGCATACTTATTACAAAATGTAACAAAACCATGAAAGGACCGTATAGGTATATTGTCTTTAGAAACTGGGAAATATAATAAACACATTCATAAATCATCTACATTATCTCCCATTTATTTCATCATATCTAGAGTACATTTTGGCATATTCTACTTAAAACCATTCTTCCAGAAATAGAGATAAGAAAACATACAAAAGGGTGAGCTGAAATACTCAGTAAGGGTAAACAAAAGAAATATCAATCATATCATATTCATAAGAACATAACATTTAGAAAATCTTGTCCTTCAAAAGTGATCGTAATATCTTGACATGGGATAAATCATTATAGTGAAATGTAATCCAAATAATCATAACATAAAACATGAAACTTTGTGGCATACACACATAATCATAGAGAATCATTTCTTATTAATCTAGACTCATTTCCAATAATATCTTAGAGGACAAAGTCTATTTCTGAACTGTGTTCACTCCTTGTTTCAGTCCTATTTCACTGAACCAGATTAACTTGTAGTTCTAACCATGTCTATCTCATGATATATAAATCTTTACGCAATGCATTGGTGGGAGATATAGGCCCCACCCATCTCATAATGAAACCATTTTTATATGTGCCACAATATCATAAATCATACATCATAGCATAACCCATGTTATAAAAATGGGATTCTTAATCATCATTCCATCATAACACAATCCATATAAGATAAAAGGACATCATAAAAATAATTCCATCATAAAATAATCAAAACAATGAAAAAATAGGGATAGAAAAATAACCCTATATTATCATAGATATAAAATAAATTTGATAAAACATTTGAACTCCATTCTTGAGGATAATATCCATTCTACTTCAAAAGCATTTTTCCCTTATTAAAATGTCATATAATTTTAAACAAAAACAAGTTGATTAAAAATAAACATGAAGACATGTAAATGAATCATCATGAAAATAATTTTCCAAAATTGCATTCATGCCATATAATCTAAAAAAACATTCTTCTCATACTTTGGTCGAAAAAGTCAAAAAGTACGTCTTATGAAAAACTACAAAAGATTCCTTTTATATATTTTACTAAAAACTCACCGAAGGGTAAAATTTGATTTAAAAAATTGTATGAGGATGGAAATAATATTACATATTGACGAAAAATGGATATGATTGATAAATATTCCCCATTAAATTCTGAAGTAAAAACAATCTCAGGTAATAATTGAGATTGTGAGATTTTCCCTTACCTTAGCTTTGATTTGCTTTGTAAGTGTCTGATACTCCTGTATAATGATTTAAATAATGTCATTGACTTATTAAAGAATCATACTTATTGTTGTGATATCATATATGGTCATATTCTTAGCTTCTTATTAGTAATATTTCATTGCTACTTGTTATTCGGGTGTTTATTGCTTTTTTCTTATGCATGTTATGTCAAATAAATGTTTATTCTTATTTTTAGGTTATAGATATCAAATTTCCGAAATGTTATTAGTGTAATATATATCATATTTATTCACTCAATTAATTTATATAATAATTATGCAATTAAGATCATGTAGAAGGAGACACATCACATCGTGGAGACGGTATTCCGTATGTACGCACGAGCGATGATATCGTTCCCATGATAGTGGAATTGTATTGGAGTGTATGAATACTATTTTAGAATCAATATAAATTTAAAATAATCATATATAGTTATTCTCTACACCATTATACCCATCCATGTAAGGTGGTGGTGGAAAACAGATTACACCACGGTGTGGATACGGTATTCTGTACATACGCACGCGCAATGATTTCATTTTTTGAAGGATGGATAGAAGGTGAAATAGGTTTGTTTCATATATATAATAACATATCATTATATTATTGATACTAATGTTATTACTTAATTATGAAATAACTAATGAAGAAGAAGTAGAAGAAGAAATAAAGTTGAAAGAATCGGTAAAAGACATTACCTCTTCTTTGAAGCGCCTCTTCTTAAATCCTCTTTGGGCACTAAAGATGGTATTTGAAGAAAACCAAAACCACCAGGATGTTTCTAGGAAAGTATAGAGGAGAAATATGTAGGGTTTTTTCGAGATTGAAGGTTCAAAGTGGTGTGAGGAAGAGAGGGAGGAGGTTCCCTTTTATAAGGGAGTGGAGGTCCACCTTATGAAAACTTAAAATATTATTTTATTATAAACTCATATTCGGTTTTAAATAGATCCATAATTATTTACTTCTAAGATAAGGTCGGGATGGGTCTAAATCCTCTCATCCAATAGAATTTAGACAATTTTAGGTTTCTATTTTAACCTTATCATTTAGATTTAACTTTAAGTTAGATAATTTAACTTTTACCGTGTCATCTTGTTTTCTCACACTATAAGTTTAATAAACTTACTGTAACAAGCCAAAAGAACCCAAAGTTGTTTATTATTAATATATATAACCTTATCTATGACATTTGTACGAACCATAGATTTTTAGAAATACAATAACAATTAATAATATAATACTTGTTGTAAAAACAATTGTATGTCAATTTTGACACTATTTGGTAATTGATTTTTGTGAAAATAATAACAGAATGATTAGTTCAAAAAAGTTAATTAAATCATTACTAAAATGTCATAGTAACCTCGAAAATTAGTGGAATTCATAAAAAGTCTAAAATTACATTTATTTGAGTATTTATAAAATCAATTATATTAATATTTCATTAATTAGATAATTACTGCATCATCATTGTGTCATAAATAATTATATTATTTAATTTCAAAAAATTATAAATAAAATACCATTATGTAGGAAATATCTTTTACTTTCTAATTAATCTTTATAGTCGAATTTATCATATGTATAACTCTATATTAAAAATGTTTTAGGAATTAAACATTGATTTTATCTATTTTAACTATTCTTTTAATAAAATAATATTAAATGTCCTAATCTAATCCAGGTTGTCCTGAATGGTCATATATTATTCCTAGGGTTTTTTTGGGACTAATTACACTTATAAAATAGAATTAGGACATGTGTTAGGGTAATAATAATAACATTTTTACCCTTAATTACCCTTTTTTACTTTTAACCGTGGTAAAAAAACTAAAAAGTTACTATTCCCAAAAAAATTATTTTCATTTCATTGAACCAAATTTTAGTCCTTGATATTAATCGTGTCTCTTGGATTTTTAGAATTTCACTCACAGAAGAGGTAAAATTATGTTTTCTGTGAATTTGCAAATTCTCCTAGGAGGTGGGTAAAAAACAGTGAAAAGATCAATAAAATTTTTTATATCTAAATTTATAATAAAATGACTCCAATGAGTTACTTTGGTCTTATATAGGTATTATGTATCAATTTTTACCTAAAATAAATTTAATTAAAATAAATAATTATTTAAAAAATTCTGTTTTTAAATAGTAACCCAGTGTTTTCACTGTCCATAAAAAATTGAATGTTTTCAGTAAAATACAAAAATTTCACCCTAGGCTAATTTCGATTTTCTGAATCCAAAAATGATGTCCATTTCGAATGATTAAATTTAAAAAATTTCCAAAAGTGGTTATTACTATTCATAACAACTAGTTTTAAAAATACTTTATTAGCATATCGTTGTTTAGGGAAAGTCAGTATTATATACGACGCAAGCTATCTAGGAAGGTCGTGATTGCATGTAAAGAAAGCCAAGCTAGTGTTGTGTGTAGTGAAATATTCCTCGAATGATTTATATAACATAAAAAATCATTTCTCATAAAATATCAAGTGTTACATTCTACCCCCTTCAAATGAATTTCTCCCTTGAAATTCGTCACTTTGTAACAAAAATATGAGGATACCTCTCCCCCATCATATCCTCAAGCTCCCATATAGCTTCTTATAATTGGTGGTTCCTCCATAAAATATTCACCAAGATAGTGGTCTTGTTCTGTAGGACTTTTTCGCTATGATCGAGAATCTCTATCTACTGTTCTTCATAAGAATGATATTTCTCAAGCAGTACAACTTCTGAGCTTAGTACATTGGAAGGATCGGGGATGTACTTTCTCAAGAGTGATACATGGAACACATCATGAACTTGAGAGAGATTTGGTGGAAGAGCCAATTAGTAAGCTACCTTCCCAACACGATCAAGTATTTCGAAAAGACTGATATACCTAGGGCTCAGCTTTCCCTTCTTTCCAAATATCATTACTCTCTTCCAAGGAGATATTTGTAAGAACACTTTATCATCCACTTCAAACTCTGGGTCTTTTCTTCAGTTGTTGGCATAACATTTTTGTCGACTCTGAGCTGCTCTAATTTGTTGTTGAATAGATCTGACCTTTTTTTCCATCTTATCAACAAGATCAGATCCTAATAGCTTTCTTTCCCCATCTTCATCCCAGCATGTTGGAGTCATTCATTTCTTTCCATAGAGAGCTTCATAAGGAGCCATCTGAATACTAGAGAGAAAGCTATTATTATAAGAAAATTCCACCAAAGGTAAGTGTTGATCCCAACCACCTTTTAAATCCCTAGAGAAAGATCTTAACATATCTTCTAGACTTTAAATTTTCCTCTCAAACTGACCATATGTCTGAGGTTGATAAGCAGTTCTGAAACTCAACTATGTATCCAGAGTATGCTATAGACTTCACTAGAACTTTGAGGTAATCCTCGGATCCCGATCAGATATAATGGAAAGTTCCACTCCATGAAATCTCACCACATTCTTTACATATATCCTGGAAAGATGATCCAGAGAGAAATCCTCTCTAATATTAATGAAGTGTGCAGACTTTGTAAGATGATGAACTATGACCCATATAGCATTATTGCCTTTGGATGTTTTAGGAAGTCCAGTGACAAAGTCAATAGTGATGTTTTCCAATTTACATTCAGGTATGGGTAATGGTTGTAACATCCCCGTAGACTTCTGTCACTCAGCTTTAACTTGCTGACAAACCAAGCAGTGAGAGACATATTCAGCAACATCTCTATTCATGCCATCATACCAGAAGTACTCTTTCAAGTCCCTATACATCTCCGTGCTTCCATGATGAATAGAGAATGAAGAACTATGAGCCTCATCTAGCAGCTCCTTCTTTAATTCTGGGATGGGAGGAACACAAACCTGATTTCTGAATGTTAATATCCCATCATAATCAAGGATGAATTTTGGAACATTTCTCGCCTTTTTTTGTAACACTACATCTTCTTTATGTGCCTCTTTAATCTTAATATGTATAGATGGTTGAACATTCATTTGAGAAAGATAAGATTTTTCCCCTTCCGTTATAATTCCAAGATCCATAATTTGTAAATCCATAAATATTGGAAACTTTGTGATCCTCATCATGGATAAGATAGCATGGTCTTGTCGACTTAATGCATCTGCCACCTTGTTTTCTTTCCTCGGGTGATAATGAATTGAGTAGTCATAATCCTTAATCAACACCAACCATCTTCTTTGGTGCATATTCTACTCCTTGTGTGTGAAAATATACTTTAAACTTTTATGATCAGTATAAATATCACACCTTTCACCATAATGATAATTCCTCCAAATCTTTAATGCAAATATTACCGCAGGTAACTCCAAATCATGAGTTGGGTAATTTTGCTCAAGGATTTTCAACTGTCGTGAGGCATAAGTTATCACCATATCATTGTGAATAAGAAAACACCCCAGACCCTTCTTGGATGCATCACTGTAGATCAACATCCTTTATCCAATATAAGGAAGTGTGAGTACAGGTGCACTGGATAACCTTCTTTTCAACTTATTGAAATTCTCTTCACATTCCTCCATCCACATGAACTTAACTTCTTTTCGAGTCAACCTGGTTAGTGGATTAGATAATCATGCAAAATCTATCACAAAACTTCAATAATATCCATCCAAACTAAGAAAACATTAGATCATAGTTACTATTGTTGGTCTCTTAAATATTTCGATAACCCTTGTCTTTGCTGGATCCACAGATTTCCCCGCTTTTGAGATTATGTGACCCAAAAATGCAACTTTTTTAAGCAAGAATTCACATTCGGTAAATTTGGCATAATGCTTCTCCTTTATCAGGGTCTTCAATATAATTCTCAAGTAATCTTCATGTTCTTACTTGCTCATTTAATAGAAAAGAATATCGTCTATAAATACAACCACAAACTGATCAAGAGCGTCTCTAAAGCCTATATTCATCAGATCCATGAAGATAACAGGGGGATTAGTAAGACAAAATGGAATCATTATAAATTCATAGTGTACATACCTTGTACGAGAAGCCATTTTTGGTTTATAATCCATTTGAACATTAATTGATGATACCCTGAACGAATATCAATATTGGAAAAGTATTGAGCTCCGCATAGTTGGTCAAATAATTCATCAATGCGAGGGAGGTGATATTTTTTCTTGATAGTGATCTTGTTAAGTTCTTGATAATCAATGCAGAGTCTCATTGATCCATATTTCTTCTTAACAAACAGAACAGGTTCTCCCCATGGTGACACTTTGGGGTGTATGAATTCTTTATCAATATTCTCTTGGAGTTGCCTCTTCAATTCCTGAAACTCAATTGGGGCCATTATATAAGGAGTCTTTGAAATAGGTAAAGCACCCGGTATGAGTTCTATTGAAAACTCAACTTCAAGAATTGGTGGAAGACCCGAAAATTCCTCTGGAAAGACATCATCAAACTCTCGTACAATGGGCATATTATTAATCATGTGTTTCTCAGAAACCATTTGAGATAAATAACCTTCATTTAGTGGAATCAAGACCCAAAAGATGGAAGAAATTACCACTAGAAGGTTATGTTCATCTTTACATCGATAGACAATGATAGATTGATCATGAATATTAAATGTGACTTCCCTTCTTTGGCAATTTATATGATCTTCATATAAAGAAATCCAATATATGCCAAGAATCATATCAAATTCCACTATAGGATGGATCACAAGATTTGTAGGAATAACATTCCCACAAACATCAATTGAAGAAGAATTATAAACTTTTTATGTGACTGTTGTTCCATTAGGGTTTGTCACAGCTTACTCAACATCTAATTTTTGAGGTAATATAGAGATACCATTAGAAAATTCTTCAAAAATAAAAGAGTAGGTGGATCCAAAATTAAATAAAAAAATTTCTACCTTAGAGTGAATGGTATGTGTACCTTTCACCACTTCTTTCCCATACTCCAAGTCCTTGATAGAAATTTCATGTGACATTCCTTTTTCTTTAGCCTTAAGAGTTTCTTGACATTGATCATCATCAAAAACCCTTGGATTAGGGCATTTATTGGAATAAACCCCATTTCCTTGCACTTGTAACATTGAAGTGTAGGAGGTTCACTCTATGTAGCCTTTTCTTGTAAGATTGGTATAGAGTAAGAGGTTTCCAACCTCTGATACCAATTGTAGGATCGAAATATAGTATGAGATGCTCAATATACAAGAGGGGGGGTGAATTGTATACTTTAAAAAATTCTTTTGGAACCTTTAAAGTTAGTTAAGAATAACTATGTTTTCCTTAAGCAAAGGAAAAGGCTAAGTTTAACAAAGTTAAACTAAGCAAATTCACAACACCTCTTAACACCGAATGTAAACTAGGAAAGAGATTCCGAATGAAGGTTCCAGAATTATGGTTCCGGAAAATTGAAACTTAACAAAATATTACAATATGAGATTCTACCTTAAAGCGTATAGAATCTAAATTAATCAGAGTACAAGTAAGGAAGTATAAGAATGTTATACTTTCCTTATAATACAAAATGCAGCGGAATAAAAAACAAGAAGTAAAACTACTAGTAACAAAATATAAGTCTTTTAACCCAAAGAGAAGGGTATCCAATAACTTGGGATAAAGGTCCCTTGATGTATACTTTCATGCAAGTCTGTCTTACCCACACCAGGGTATGCCCTCGATACTAAGATCGGAGTCTCTGTCTTGCTATCCCCGCAAGCCCTCAACTTCAAGGTAGTTGGCAACCTCTATCTTCCTCAGCAAGGAAGCCCTCGAACTTTAAGGTGGTCGGCACCTCTGTCTTCCTATCCCCGGAAGCCCTCGAATGTAATCACCAACATTCGGAGTCGCACGAAGCTTTGACAGTTAATAAGAGCCGCTCTCTCTAGAAATCACTTCAAGCAAATTAGTCAGCCTTTCAGTACTTTTATCAGCCATCAGCTACGAGCTCTTTCAAATGAGCTCCTATTTATAAGTAAGGTCGGCTCCTTCTCCAACGGTCATATTTTCCTTAATGATCGGAGGGACCTGTACCCATGTCACTTAGACAACGGTTAGTTTATAACAAAATGGATGACATCGTTTTTTAACAAAACAAGTGTAACAGAATATACAACATCGTTTTAAACTTTAACATAAAAGTTCGGAATGAACGCTTCGGAGTGAATGTTCGGAGTGTAAGGAACAATATAAAGAGTAGACAAATTTTAGAAGTATAAGCAATATAAAAGTTCGGAGTCTAACAAAAAAAATTTTCGAAGTCTGAATTAATTCAGAGTGTATAAAACAAAGATACTCAAATTCTGTTTAATAGGTGAATTCAGAATGTGAATTCGGAATAGGAATTCATCATCAGAAATCGTAATGAGAATTCATCATCAGGATTCGTAATGAGAATTCTTCATCAGAGTTCGTAATAGGAATTAGGAATGAGATTTCTTCATTAGAATTCGTAATGAGAATTCTTCATCAGAATTCGTAATGGGAATTCGGAATGAGATTTCATCATCAGAATTCGTAATGAAAATTCTTCTTCAGAATTCGTATCCTGAATCTGGAATAGAACTTAGTCAGAGTTCATATTCGGAATTCGGAATGAGACTTCCTTATAGTTCTTATCCAGAATCCGAATCCTAAAACAGAATGCTTTATATCAAAATTTTAAAGATTCCGAGAAAATAAATCTGAATCTCATACTTAAGAAAAATATGGATGAAAATATGATAAGGATAATTTTTCTTATAAAAGAGAATTTCCTTAAGAAAGTAATTTTCCTTATAAAAGCAATTTTCCTTAAGAAAGCAATTTTCTTAAAGATAAGGTTTTTGTGATTTTCAAAACAAGAAGGAATGGAAAAGTCATAAGGAAAACCTTATTGACTCAACAATCTCCCCCTTTTTGGAAAGCACAAACATCCTTACGAAAAATCTATTCCAAAAAAAAATTAAGGCTTATCTCCCTTTGCGTTAAGGATATTGATGAATACGTCTAACTCCCCCTTAGGCTTTGAAACTCTAAGGATCGTATTCAGATTTCCGGAGTGAAAAATAAGAATGTCTTCTTTAATGAAAAAGCTCCCCCTTAAACAAACTCTTATTAGAGTTTTTCTTTTTCTTAAATATCTGTTTCTTCTCCCCCTTTGATAAACTCTTATTAGAGTTCTTCTTTTTCTTAAGGATCATTTCCTTCTCCCCCTTTGTGATTTTCAAAAAGAATTGGAGGGAATGGAAAAAAAATAACAAAGTACCTGAGATATTAGTAATGACAACAAAAGAAACAAGAAGCACAACTTTCATTAAATTTGTAATCTCGACAAGAAAGAAAAAAAATTACAACAAAAAGATCGGATTTGATTATTTCGGATCTTTTTCCTTTGACAGGAGCCCCTTTAGAATAGTCTTGATCTTCTTTAGGTCCTTATGATCTTCTTCAGCTTGCTTCTCTAAGGAAACTATTCTTTCAGATTGAGCTTCAATTTTTTCTTCCTGAGCCTTCAGCTTTTCTTCCTGAGCATTGATCTTCTCTTCCTGAGCCTTCATCCTTTCTTCATAATCGATCCGATGATCCCTTCCAAATTTCCAATTTTGAGAAACGGAATTGAGCTTCCCATTCAGATCTCTCACTTCCTGAATCCGAAAGTTATTTTCCTCTGTCAACTTTTCTTCAAAGGAGTAAGTCAGCTCGTTTATCTTCTTGTCATCGGTCTCAAAGGAATCTTTAATATTATCTTGAAATTCATCGAACAACCTCATTTCTTCCACAATCTTATTTGACCAACTTGTCATTCTCTTGCAAGACCTATTATGGGCTTCTTAACCAACAAGGAAGGTTTTGAACTGAGCTTCAATATCAACGCACTTATCCATAACCATAGATACAGAGTCTGTTTTCTGATTCAGCGCATGTTGGAGCATCTGGCATCTTGAGTCGATACTAGAGAAGGTCGGAATGGTTCCCACAAACTTCTTCAAAGACTGGACAACAAAATCATGCCCCAACGAAGATGACTCCGAATCAGCAAGAATTTTCTTCCCCTTATCGTTTTTCGGAATTGAGTCATGTTCCGGAGTTCTCTTCTCACTATCAGAAACTTGAACAACATTATCTTCACCAGAAACTTCCTGAACCCCTACGATTTCCTTCTGAGTAACATCAAGTAAAATATTTTCTTCATCTCCATTATAAGAAACTTCTTCTTCTCCTTTCTCTTCTTCCATCGCTGGAGTAACTAGCTTCGAAGATTTGGCTTCAGATGTTCGGAGTGATAAGCGTTCTGAAGGTGTTCCCTTGTAATCATCTACTTGTTTCAGCACATCTCCGGTTTCACCACTTCCTTCAGCATCCTCTTATTCTTGTTCCACTTGCTCTACTTCCTCAGTATTCGTAGCAACAGCCTCTTCCGGAGCAGCGAAATTCCTTCCTGGAGTCTCATGTAGAGATTCCAGGGAGAAAGATCTCGGAACTGGAATTGTTGTTGAAACCATTTCATTGAATTTTAACAAGGCCTGAGCTACCTCAGCCTTAGACATCTTCTTCTTGAGCTTCTTTTCCTTAGCTTGTTTTTCAAGTTCATCAGCAGTTTTCTCCTTCAAAGCCTTAGCCTCCGCAGGGTCCAATCCGAACTGCGGATCCCCTTCTTTCCTTTTCTCTTTATCAGCTCTCCACTTTGTAACAACCTCATCAGGATAGGATTTCTTCTTCTTAGGCTTTGGAGGTGCGGAGTGGACTTCCTTAGACTTAGGATTCTCTTCTTCGACTACCACTTCTTTCAGCTTTATCTTCCTTACCGGCTTAGAGGATTCCGGATCAGCAGCTTTCGGAACGGTTTCTTCTTGAGCGGGTAGGTAAATAAACTTTCCAGACATCTTGTCAAATGCTACATCCATTATTTTAAGAGTGTCATCACTAACCAACAAAAAATTGCATACCCTCGGCTTAGATCTGCAGGCCTCCTTGAAAGATTCAAGGCACCGAACTATCAACTTTGATAATATTGATGGGTACATTACGATCTGTGCTCTGAGATTTCCTTTCTTAAGATTCTCAATGGTTATAAGAATATGCCTCATGAAATTGAACTTCCTTAGATTTATCAGGAAATCTAGGATATAGATCTCACTCTTCTTCAGACTGTCTTTATCGCCTTTCCTCGGTACGATAAGTCCTTGCACCCACAACTCTAGAATCCGGAAGTTTGTGGATAGACATGCAATCTTCGGAGCCTTGTCATCAGCCAGTCTGAGAGTTTCTAAGGCTTTTTCCTTGTCGAATCTACACATAGAGTCCGGTAAAACATGCGAAATAAATTATGCTTCTCCTTCATAAGATAATCCTACCAAGCTTACAGCCTTGGTGTAAGAAAGTTTTTAGGTCTTTCCATACGACTTGAAAGAAAACTTCTCCCTATCATCTTCCTTAAAGAAGGAAACTGATTCATAAAACTCAACAAGTAAATATGAATATACTTCATCTTGATTCCCGGTTTTTGATACTGCAACGTCTTCCCAGCCATTCAACATAATGTTCTTTGAGATAAGGGAATCATAGTTGTTGAAGAAATCCGGATGGAGTAACCTTTCTCTGTAAACTAACCACTAAGAAATAGGCTTGGTAGATGACATTTCTTGAGAGGCTAACTGCGCAGACATTCAGATCTGTAATCCTTTGAGAAGTTCGGAACGGAGAAAACTGTAGTTCGGAACGGTCTTAAAACATAGGGGCAGAGCTTCAGGACGCAAGAGCTTGAAACCGATGTGGGACGAGACTTTGGGTCCCCTTTATATAGGCAATGAAACGACGGTTCAACTTCCTCAGTTGATCTAACGGTTTAGAATGAACAGAGATCAAATATGACAGTTGATAACTTGAATCCGATCTTTTTGAGGTTTTTATTAAAGTAAAGATTTAAGAAAACTATAATCCGAAATCAAAATATAGGAAACTGCCAGCAAGTAAAATATGACTACGAAAACTTGAGTAAGAAAATCATACCTTTCGGATTAGCTGAGGAGGATTATTCGTAATGGGTATATAAAGATGACTACGAAAAAATACTTTATTACGAAAAGAGAAAGTTTTAAAAAAAACTACGGAAAACAAACTTACTATGAAAAACTCACTAAGAAAAACTCACTACGAAAAACTTAGTATGAAAAACTTAGTACCAAAAACTATGAAGGTTCGGTACGAAAATCTGGTTATGAAAGTACCAGTACGAAATCATTCATTCTGGATGTTTTCTATATGAATACTTCCATTACAGAAGTATTCTATACAAAAATATCCATTCTGGAAGACATTCATTCCGGAAGTTTCATTCCAGAAATCTTCGTTCCGAAAGGTTTGAAAACAAATTATTGGAAAACATTGTTAAAAAAACAATCAAATGTACTCCCCCTATGAAAAGGAGTTTATTACTGTAAGGAGATTTTTTCAACAGAAAGTTAATTAAGAGAGATTACCTTACGGTTATCATTCCTAACTTCTGTTTAATATATTCAAATCTATCAGAAGGCAACGATTTTGTGAAAATATCAGCAAGTTGATCTTGCGTTCTGATAAACTGAATAATAATATCTCCTTTGAGTGTGTGATCCCTAAGAAAGTGACGCCTAATATCTATGTGTTTTGCACGGGAGTGATGTGCAGGGTTCTTACTGAGGGCAATGGCACTTGTGTTATCACACAAAATTTGAGTTTTGGTAAAACTCAGGCCATAGTCTGTGAGTGGGTGTTGCATCCACAACACTTGTGCACAACAACTTCCAGCTGCTACATATTCAGCTTCAGCAGTGGAAAGTGCTACAGAGTGTTGCTTCTTGCTGGACCAAGAAACTAGTGAATCTCCTAAGAAATGACAAGTTCCGGATGTACTTTTTCTATCCATTCTATATCCACCAAAGTCAGCATCAGAAAAGCTTTTTAGAACAAAATCATTTCCAGAAGTATAAAATAATCTTAGATCCATGGTTCCCTTAAGGTAGCAAAAAATTCTTTTTACTGCCTTTAAGTGAGATTCCTTAGGATTGGATTGATATCTTGCACATAAGCATACTGAAATCATTAAGTCTGGTCGACTAGCTGTTAAGTAAAGTAGACTTCCTATCATACCTCTAAAAGATGTTTGATCTACTGGTTTCCCAGCTTCGTCAAGATCTAAAGAGTTTTAGGTACCAATGGGAGTACCTATACTCTTAGTGTTGTCATAACCATACTTTTTAAGAAGATCTTTAATATACTTATGTTGAGATATGTAGGTTCCTTCTGGTTTTTGAGAAATTTGAAAACCAAGGAAAAATGTTAACTCACCCATCATACTCATTTCAAACTCAGATTTCATTAGACTAGCAAAAGAGTCAGTCAAAGATTGCTGAGTTGAACCAAATATAATGTAATCAACATAAATTTTAACAATCAAAACATTTTTCTTAACTTTCTTTATAAAAAGGGTTGGATCTGCATTTCCCTTAGCATAGTTATTTTGAAGCAAAAATCCAGTGAGTCTATCATACCATGCTCGTGGGGCTTGTTTAAGGCCATACAAAGTTTTGGTAAGTCTAAAAACATGATCGGGATGTTTTGTATCTTCAAAGCTAGGAGGTTGTTCAACAAAAAATTCCTCTTGAACATAACCGTTAAGAAAAGCACATTTCACATCCATTTGGAAAAGTTTGAAATTAAAGAATGCTGCAAAGGCAAGTAGAATACGGATAGATTCAAGTCTAGCTACTGGAGCATAGGTTTCTTCATAGTCTATTCCATCTTGCTGATTATAGCCTTTAGCAACAAGTCTAGCTTTATTTCTAACAATGAATCCATTTTCATCACATTTATTTCTGAAAACCCATTTTACTCCAATAACAGAAGTTTCCTTAGGTCTTTCAACCAAGGTCTAGACTTTATTCTTTTCGAATTCATTTAGTTCATCTTGCATGGATTTAATCCAATCATCATAACCTAAAGCTTCGTCAGTGCTTTTAGGTTCTAATTGGGAAAGAAATGCTAGATGTTCTACTTCATTTCTTAAGGAACTTCTAGTCCTTACAGGTTGGTTTACATCACCAATGATACTATCACTGGGATGCTTCTTAAGAAACACCTGATTTGGGTTTTGTAAAACCTGTTCATCAACATAAGGTAGAAAGTCTTCTGGGGGAAAATGTTTCAGAAGTATCTTCTAGATCAATTTCCTTATCAGAAGGTTCTTCTATCAAATTTTGACAATCAGTCTTTGAAAACACATCCGAAGATGTAAGTTGAGGTGGTTTAAAAACAAAAGGATCAGACTCATCAAATTTTACATGTACTGTTTCTTCAACAGTACAAATATTATTATTAAAAACTCCATAAGCCTTAGAGGTTGTGGAATATCCTACGAAAATTCCTTCATCAGACTTTGGTGCGAATTTATGTAAGTTATCTTTAGTATTCAAAATGAATACTTTGCAACCAAAAACCTTGAAGTAGGAAAGTCTTGGTTTTCTACCATTCCATAACTCATAAGGAGTTTTATTAAGAAAAGGTCTAATCAAAACACGATTTATAGTATA
The DNA here is from genome assembly GCA_963277665.1 of Viscum album. Taxonomy (NCBI): domain Eukaryota; kingdom Viridiplantae; phylum Streptophyta; class Magnoliopsida; order Santalales; family Viscaceae; genus Viscum; species Viscum album. The sequence goes on along the minus strand of OY728139.1, from coordinate 417,826,982 downwards.
ACAAGCAGTACTTACAGCTTCATCCCAGAAATGTCTAGCAATAGAATATTCACTCAACATGGTTCTTGTTATCTCTTGAAGAATTCTATTTCTTCTTTCAACTACACCATTATGTTGAGGAGTTCTAGGTGCTAAAAAATTGTGAGTAATACCTTTCTTACTACAAAAAGTTTCAAAATCTGAATTTTGAAATTCTCCACCATGATCACTATGAATAGTCTTCAATGGAAGGTTTTTCTCATTTTTAACTTGAGATATAAAACTTTTGAAATAAGAAAATGCTTCAGATTTCTTTTCTAGAAAATAGACCCAAGTAAATCTAGTGTAATCATCAACTAGAACAAACACATAGTATTTGCCTCCAATGCTTCCAGTTTGTGTTGGACCAAAAAGATCCATGTGCACTAACTGTAATGCATCGGTTGTTGAGACTTCACCGATTGACTTAAAACTAGATTTATGTTGCTTTCCATATTGACAAGGATCACAAACTTTAGAAGAATCAAATCTAAGCTCTGGTAGATCCTTAACTAGTTTCTTCTTAGAGAGTTTACATAGGTTCCTAAGATTACAGTGACCTAGTCTTCTATGCCATAACCAATAATGATCTTCCATTGCACTTAGGCAAGGTAAATCTTGGCTCCTGAGGTCTTCTAAGTTTAAGGTGTAAACATTTTCTTGCCTATTGGCTGAGAGAATAAATTCTTCCTTGGAATTGTGAAAATGCATTTATCATTCCTAAAATTCACAAGGTAACCTTCATCACATAACTGACTTATGCTAATGAGGTTGTTCTTAAGACCTTTAACAAAAAGAACATTTGAAATCAAGGTTTTACCTAAAAAAACAATATTACCAATACCAACAATCTCTCCCTTAGCATTGTCTCCGAAAGTTACTTTTCCTCCTTTCGTTTTGATAATCTTTTCAAAAAAGCTTTTGTTACCAGTCATGTGCCGGGAACATCCACTATCCATGTACTGTGTATTGTTGCTGGTACATTCTTTATTATCCTGAAATCAAGAAGAGAATTAGACTTTCGGAATCCAAACTTGTTTGGATCCGAGATTTCCAGACAATAAAATTTTAGGAACCCACATCTTCTTAGAAAAGTAAGTTTTGTGAAATCCTAGAGATTGGGTTTTATTTAAAGAACAATTCTTTGCCCAGTGACCACCACATTGACACTTAGTACAAAATGGGGTACTTTGAGGAACAAAATAATTGTTACTGAAAATAGGTTTTGCATGGGTATAACCAAATCCGGATTTATTTCTTAAAGGTCGTATTTGAGAATACATCTTATCAAAATATTCCTTACCATGGGTAAAGTTTGATAAACACTTATTTAAGGAAAAAATTTTGGACTTGAGTTTTACAACCACGTTTTTATCCTCAAAATCATTAGTTTTAGAACTAGATTTAGGCTCGAAAACATTTTTCTTAGAAATTACTTTTTCTAATTCTTTAGAAAGTTTATTCTTCTCAGAACTTACTTCCTCATGATTTTTTGAAATATTTTCAAAATCAGCATTTTTCTTATCAAGATCTTTAGAAAGATCTGATATCTCTTTAGTAAGAATAGAATTCCTAGAGTTTGCCTTATCATGTTTCTTATTGAGTTTGGAATTCTCAATCTCAAGAAGTTCAACAAACCTAGAGACTTATTTATAAGTAGGTAAAGTATTTTCCTCATCAGAAGATGATTCTTCATCGGAAGAGTTATAATACTTACTATCATTAGAATTTAAAGAAACATTGGTCAATGATTCAGCATTTCGTACCTTATCCATAAGAAAATTATTATCAATAGGTAATCTGGCTATAAGACCAAGATTCTTCTGTCCTGAAGATTCTTAATCAGAAGATTCATTTGAAGAGTCACCACCACTGGCACTCCAGGTGTCATTAGCTTTCATAACTTTCTTAGCTTTTGCTTTATAATACTTTTTTCTGTTCCTGTCTGAATGTCTTTCTTTTCTTTCTTCCTTTTTGAGCATAGGGCAATATGTTCTAATATGTCCAGCTCTTTTGCATTCATAACAAGTAACTTCTCCATCTTTCTTATCTTTTCTATCCTTCTTATTATACTTAGATTGAAAATTTCTCTGTCCAGCTATCTTGTTCATCCTTCGAGCAAGATTGGCTAATTCATTTTCTAAGACTTCACTCTCACTAGATTCGGATTGGAAAATGACTTTCTTCGATTTGGATCTGGTTACTCTCTCAGGAGTCTTAGCTTTCATCTGATTTGAAGTTGTAGTAAAAGAAACAGTACCATTTCCATTCTTTTTCTTGATGTTGTCAGCATCTCTCTTCATTCTGGTTTCATGTTGTAGAAGGGTTCCAAATAATTCATCAAGAGTAATTTGAGTGACCTTTTTGTTCTCATCTATAGCTGTTCTCTTGGATTCCCACTCATTGGGCATAATGTCAATTATCTTGTTCACAAGAGCTTCATCATCTAAACCTTTTTCTCCCATAGATTGTAGACTGTTGACGATAGTCATAAATCTTTGTTGAACTTTATAGATAGGTTCTCCATAAGGAAAATTAAAGCCATGATATTCAGCTCTAAGCATAGCTCTTCTAGTCTCAATCACTTTAGAAGTCCCAAAGTGTGTGACCTCTAACTTCTTCCATATACAATTAGCTGCTTCACAAGAAGAAATTTGGCTATATATATTTCTGGTTGTTGAAAAAAGTAAAGTATTGCGTACCTTATAGTTGAGTTGATATTCTTGCTTTTCCTGGTTAGTGAAAGATCTGACTTCCTTGTCAGGAATTTTATAATCACCAATAAGCATAACAAAGTTGTCTACTCCAGTATTAATAAAAAAAGTCTTCGTACGATCTCTCCAGTATTCATAGTCATTACCATCAAAGATAGGTGGTCTTGTAGGATTCATATTGTCAATTGATCCAACATTAATTCCTGCCATACTTAATATAACTTGGATACAAACTTGTTAGTAGAAAAGAATCGTAATAACAATGTTCGGAATGGGAAAAGTTCGGAAGGATAAATTGAGCAAGAAAAACTTATTCGTGAGTATAAGTATTTCAGAGACCTGCTCTGATACCAAATGTAAGATTGGTATAGATTAAGAGGTTTCCAACCTCTGATACCAATTGTAGGATCGAAATATAGTATGAGATGCTCAATATACAAGAGGGGGGGGGGGGGGTGAATTGTATACTTTAAAAAATTATTTTGGAACCTTTAAAGTTAGTCAAGAATAACTATGTTTTCCTTAAGCAAAGGAAAAGGCTAAGTTTAACAAAGTTAAACTAAGCATATTCACAACACCTCTTAACACCGAATGTAAACTAGGAAAGAGATTCCGAATGAAGGTTCCAGAATTATGGTTCCGGAAAATTGAAACTTAAAAAAAGATTACAATATGAGATTCTACGTTAAAGCATATAGAATCTAAATTAATCAGAGTACAAGTAAGGAAGTATAAAAATGTTATACTTTCCTTATAATACAAAATGCAGCGGAATAAAAAACAAGTAGTAAAACTACTAGTAACAAAATATAAGTCTTTTAACCAAAAGATAAGGGTATCCAACAACCTTGGATAAAGGTCCCTCGATTTATACTTTAAAGCAAGTCTGTCTTACCCACACCAGGGTAAGCCCTCGATACTAAGATCGGAGTCTCTGTCTTGCTATCCCCGCAAACCTTCAACTTCAAGGTAGTTGGCAACCTCTGTCTTCCTCAGCAAGGAATCCCTCGAACTTTAAGGTGGTCGGCACCTCTATCTTCCTATCCCCGGAAGCCCTCGAATGTAATCACCAAAATTCGGAGTCGCACGAAGCTTTGAGAGTTAATAAGAGCCTCTCTCTCTAGAAATCACTTCAAGAAAATTAGTCAGCCTTTCAGTACTTTTATCAGCCATCAGCTACGAGCTCTTTCAAATGAGCTCCTATTTATAGGTAAGGTCGGCTCCTTCTCCAAAGGTCATATTTTCCTTAAAGATCGGAGGGACCTGTACACGTTTCACTTAGACAACGGTTAGTTTATAATAAAATGGACGACATCGTTTTATAACAAAACAAGAGTAACAGAATGTATGACATCGTTTTAAACTTTAACATAAAAGTTCGGAATGAACGCTTCGGAGTGAAAGTTCGGAGTGTAAGGAACAATAGAAAGAGTAGACAAATTTTAGATGTATAAGCAATATAAAAGTTCGGAGTCTAAGAAAAATATTTTTCGGAGTCTGAATTAATTCAGAGTGTATAAAACAAAGATACTCAAATTCTGTTTAATAGGTGAATTCAGAATGTGAATTCGGAATAGGAATTCATCATCAGAAATCGTAATGAGAATTCATCATCAGGATTCGTAATGAGAATTCTTCATCAGAGTTTGTAATAGGAATTCGGAATGAGATTTCTTCATTAGAATTCGTAATGAGAATTCTTCATCAGAATTGGTAATGGGAATTCGGAATGGGATTTCTTCATCAGAATTCGTAATGAAAATTCTTCTTCAGAATTCGTATCCTGAATCTAGAATAGAACTTAGTAAGAGTTCATATCCGGAATTCGGAATGAGACTTCCTTATAGTTCTTATCTAGAATCCGAATCCTAAAACAGAATGCTTTATATCAAAGATTTAATGATTCTGAGAAAATGAATCCGAATATCAGACTTAAGAAAAATATGGATGAAAATATGATAAGGATAATTTTTCTTATAAAAGCAATTTTCCTTAAGAAAGTAATTTTCCTTATAAAATAAATTTTCCTTAAGAAAGCAATTTTCTTAAAGATAAGGTGTTTGTGATTTTCAAAAAAAGAAGGAATGGAAAAGTCATAAGGAAAACCTTATTGACTCAACATTTCTTTGTTCATATCACTGGACATCTTCTTCCTATCATTGCGGCATTCAAATGCATGATGACCATCCTTTCTACATTTGAAACATTAAATCGTCTCTTTAAGACAACTCCCTCCATGTTTCTTTCCACACATTGAGCATATGGGAAAAATCATCTGTTTTTAGTGTGCTCTTTAGATTTTCCTTTGAATTCCATTTTCCTCTGCTTATCAAACCCAACTGACTGATGGGTTACTCCAATCTCCATCTCAACTTTGATATCACATCAAACGATTTTCTTGTAGCTATTGAAGTCCCTTATAAATAAAACCCTTCGAAAACATGTTATTAAGCCACTAAAGAATTGATCGATCTTACTATTAGGTTGGATAATAATCCTAGAAGTATACCTTGGAATTATTGTAAAAGTTTCTTCGTAGGTACCAACAGATTCATCATCCTCTTTCTTTAGTTCAAGAAACTCCTTCTCCATCTTTTTTCAAAGAAGACGTGGGAAGTAGTTATTGAAAAATAAGTTCATGAACTCGTCCCATTCCATGGACTCAATTTCATCTCTTGGCCTCGTATTCTTAATAAGATTCCACCATTGAACAACTTCACCTTACAAATGATAGACTACTAAGATGAATTTATCATGTTCAGAACATGGATGAACTGAAAATATCTTTTCAGTAGTACCGATCCATTGTTCAGAAACTAATGGATCAGTAGACCCGCTAAATGAGGGTGGACACTGCCTCATGAAGGATTCAACAAAATGTTTCTCCTTCCATTGCTCATTTGTAAGTCCTACATGATTCATAGCTTGATAAAGTTGTGTGAGCATGGCTACATGATTTTTCATTTTGGATCCCATAACCATTGGTTGCTCTGAGGGACAATCATTTCATTTCCAGTCGCATTCAGTATTAACACGGGTCCTTCGAATTCTAGCCATTGACTAAAATCATAAAGAATAGTGTAAGAAATACTAAATATAATAGGAAAAACACATAATAAAGCATAAAATTTCACGTTTTAGGTATTATCATAGGTTATTCATGGCCATTTCTAAAACACTATGATTGTGTTCTATGCTTAGACATATCCTTATAGTTCTTACAAAGGCTTTCACATTCTAGTTTCCAAAGGTTGACTATACCTTTCCTCTAATACCATCATTAACGACCCATAATTTACATACATTGTTATTACTTCAGAATTAAAGAATACTTATTACAACATATAACAAAAACATGAAAGGACCGTATAGGTATAGTGTCTTTAGAAACTGGGAAACATAAACAACTAGTTCATAAATCATCTACATTGTCTCCCATTTATTTCATCATATCTAAAGTCCCTTTTGGCATATTCGACATAACACCCTTCTTGCAGACCCGGGGAAAAGAAAAAATACAAAAGGGTGAGCTAAAATTCTTATAAAGGGTAAACAAAAGAAATATCAATCATATCATATTCTTAAGATCATAACATTTCAAAAATCTTGTCCTGCACAAGAGATCATAATATCATGACATGGGATCAATAATAATAGTGAAATATAATCCAAATAATCATAACATAAAACATGAAACTTTGTTTCATACACACATAATCGTAGAGAATCCTTTATTATTAGTCTAGACTCATTTCCAAGAATATCTTAGTAGACAAATTCCATTTCTGAACTGAGTTCACTCCTTGTTTCAGTCCTATTTCACTGAACCGAATTGACCTGCCGTTCTAGTCATGTCTATATAATTAGATATAAATCATTACCCAATGCATTGGACTGCGATATAGGTCCCACCCATCTCATAATTAAAACCATTCTTATGTGTACCACAAAATCATAAATCATACATCATAGCATAACCCATGTAATAAAAATTGGATTCATAATAATCATGCCATCATAAAACAATCCATATAAGATAAAAGGGCATCATAAAAATAATTCCATCATAAGATAATCAAAATAATGTAAAAATAGGGATAGAAACATAACCCTATATTATCTTAGATTGAAAATAATTTTGATAAAACATTTGAACACTATTCTTGAGGAAAATATCCTTTTTTACTTCAAATTTTTTTCCCTTCTTAACATGTCATATAATATAAAACAAAAAGAAGTTGATTAAAAATAAACATTAAAACATGTAATGGAAACATCATGGAAATAATGTTCCAAAAATCCATTCATGCCGTATAAGCTAAAAAACATTATTCTCGTACTTTTGCCAGGAAAGTCAAAAAAGTACCTTGTATGAAAAATGACAAAAGATTCCTTTCATATATTTTACTAAAAACTCACCGAATGGTAAAATTGGATTTAAAAAATTGTATGAGTATGGGAATAAAATTACATATTGACGAAACATGGATATGGATGATAAATATTCCCCAATAAATTCTGAAGTAAAAACAATCTCGGATAAAAATTGAGATTGCGAGATTTTCCCTTACCTTAGCTCTGATTTGATTTGTAAGTGTCTGAACCCCCTGTATAATGATTTAAATAATATCATTGACTTATTCAAGAATCATACGTATTGTTATGATATCATATATGGTCATATTCTTAGCTTCTTATTAGTAATATTTAATTTCTACATGTTATTTGGGTGTTTATTACTTTTTGTTCGTATGCATGTTTTGTCGAATAAATTCTTATTATTATTTTTAGGTTATAGATACCTCATTTCCAGAATGGTATTATTTTAATATATATCATATTTATTCACTCACTTCATTTATATAATCATTATGCAATGAATATCTTATAGAACGAGTCGCATCACATCGTGGAGACGGTATTCCATACGTACGCATGAGCGATGATATCGTTTCCATTATCATGGAATTGTATTGGAGTGTATGTGTAAAATTTAATAATCAATATCACTTTACAATAATCATATTTATTTATTCTTTACACCATTATACCCTTCCAAGTAAGGTGGTGGTGGAAAACAGATTACACCACGACATGGAGACGGTATTCCATACGTACGCACGCGCGGTGATTTCATTTTTTGTAGGATTGATAGAAGGTGAAATATGGTTGTTTAATATATATAATAACATATAATTATATTATTGATTCTGATTTTATTACTTCATAATGAAATAACTAAATAAGAAGAAGTAGAAGAGGAAATAAAGTTGAAAGAATCGGTAACGGACATTACCTCTTCTTTGAAGCGCCTCTTCTTAACCTCCTCTTTGGGCACTAAAGATGGTCTTTGAAAAAGACCAGAACCTCCAGGAAGTTTCTAGGAAAGTGTAGTTGAGAAATTTGTAGGGTTTGGTCGATCTTGAACGTTCAATGTGGTGTGAGGAAGAGAGGGAGGTTGTTCCCTTTTATAAGGGAGGAGTGGGCCACCTTATGAGAACTGAAAATATTATTTTATTATAAATTCATATTCCATTTTAAATAGCTCCAAATTTATTAATTTCTAAGATAAGGTTGGTATGGGTCGAAATAATCTCATGAAATATAATTTATACTATTTTAGGTTTCTATTTAACATTATCATTTAGATTTAACTTTAAGTTAGATAATTTAACTTTTACCGTGTCTTCTTGTTTTCTTACACTATAAGGTTAATAAACTTACTTTAACAAGCCAAAAGAACCAAAAGTTGTTTATTATTAATATATATAACCTTATCTATGTCATTTGGACGATCCTTAGATTTTTAGAAAGAAAATAACAATTAATAATATAATATTTGTTTTAAAACCAATTGTATGTCAATTTTGACACTATTTGGTAATTGATTTTTGTGAAAATCATAACAAAATGATTAGTTCAAAAATGTTAATTAAATCATTAATAACATGTCATATTAACCTATTAAATTTGTGGAATTCATAAAAAGTCTCAAATTACATTTATTTGTGTATTTATAAAATCAATTATATTAATATTTAATTAATAAGATAATTACTGCATCATCATTGTGTCATAAAAAAATTACATTATTTATTGTCTAAAAATTATAAATAAAGTACCATTATGTAGGAAATATCTTTAACTTTCTAATGAATATTTTTAGTGTAATTTCTCATATTTATAACCCTATATTAAAAATGTTTTAGTTATTAAACTTTGATTTTAACTATTATAACTATTCTTTAAAGAAAATAATATTAAATGTCCAAATCTAATAAAAGTGCCCATAAATGGTCATATTTTATTCCTAAGGTTGTTTTTGGTCGAATTACACTTATCCAATAGAATTAGGACATGTGTTAGGATAATAATAATATCATTTTTACCCTTAATTACCCTTTTTACTTTTAACTGTGGTAAAAAAAGTAAAATGTTACCATTCACCGAAAATTATTTTCATTTCATTAAACCAAATTTTAGTCCTTGATATTAATCGTGCCTCTTTTATTTTCAAAATTCGACTCACAGAAGCGGTAAAATTAAGTTTTATGTCAAACTGTAAATTTTCCTAGGAGGTTGGTAAAAGACGGTGAAAAGATCAATAATATTTTTATATATCTAAAATTATTATAAAATGAATCCAATGAATTAATTTGGTCGTATATTGGTATTCTGTATCAATTTTTACATTATATAAATTTAAATAAATTAAATAATTATATAAAAAAAATTCGGTTTTTAAATAGTAACCTAGTGTTTTCACTATTCATCAAAAATTGAATGATTTCAGTAAAATACAAAAATTTCACCCTAGGATAATTTCGATATTCCGAATACAAAAATGAATTCCATTTTGAAAGATTAATTTTACAAAATTTCCAAAAGTGGTTATTACTATTCATAAAATCTAGTTTTAAAAATACTTTATTAACACATCATTTTTTAGTGAAACATGGTATTACGTACGACGTAAGCTATCGAGGAAGGTCGTGATTGCGTGTAAAGAAATCCAAGCTATTGTTGTGTGTAGTGAAAGATTTTTTCGATGATGTATATAACATAAAAAAAACATTTCTCATAAAAATCTTGAGTGTTACATTCTACCACCCTTAAAATGAATTTCGCCCTTGAAATTCGTCACTTTGTAACAAACAAATGAGGATACCTCTCCCTAATCATATACTCAAGCTCCCATGTAGCTTCTTATAATTGGTGGTTCCTCCATTAAACTTTCACCAAGAGAGTGGACTTGTTCTATAGGACCTTTTTGCTATGATCCAGAATCTCTATCGGCTATTCTTCATAAGAATGATCTTTCTCCAGCGGTACAACTTCTGAGCTTAGTACATGGGAAGGATTGGGTATGTACTTTCTCAAGAGTGATACATGGAACAAATCATGAACTTGAGAGAGATTAGGTGGAAGATACAATCAGTATGCTACCTTCCCAACACGATCCAGTATTTCTAAAGGACCGATATACCTAGGCCTCAGCTTTCCCTTCTTTCCAAATCTCATTACTATCTTCCAAGGAGATATTCGTAAGAACACTTTATCACCCACTTCAAACTCTAGGTCTTTTCTTCAGTTGTCGGTATAACTTTTTTGTCGACTCTGAGCTGCTCTAATGTGTTATTGAATAGATCTGACCTTTTCTGCCATCTCATTAACAAGATCAGGTCCTAATAGATTTCTTTCCCCATCTTCATCCCAACAAGTTGGAGTTGTGCATTTCTTTCCATAGAGAGCTTCATAAGGAGCCATCTGAATAATAGAGAGAAAGCTATCATTATAAGAAAACTCCACCAAAGGTAGGTGTTTATCCCAACTACATTTTAAATACATAGAGAAAGCTCTTAACATATATTCTAGAGTTTGAATTGTCCTCTCAAACTAACCATCTGTCTGAGGATGATAACCAGTGCTGAAACTCAACTATGTATCTAGAGTATGCTGAAGACTTCACCAGAACATTAAGGTAAACCTCAGATCCCAGTCAGATATAATGGATAGTGGCACTCCTTGCAATCTTACCACTTCCTTTACATATATCCTGGAAAGATGATCCAGAGAGAAATCCTCTCTAATAGTAATGAAGTGTGCAGACTTTGTAAGACGATCAACTCTGACCCAGATAGCATTGTTACCTTTGGATGTTTTTGGAAGTCCAGTGACAAAGTCTATAGTGATGTTTTCACATTTCCATTCAGGTATGGGTAATGGTTTTAACATCCTTTTAAACATCTATCTCTCAGCTTTAACTTGCTGACAAACCAAGCATCGAGTGACATATTCAGCAACATCTCTATTCATGTCCTCCCACCAGAAGTACTCTTTCAGGTCCCTATACATCTTCTTGCTTCCAGGATGAATAGAGAATGAAGAACTATGTGCCTCATCTAGCAGCTCCTTCATTTATTCTGGGATGGGAGGAACAAAAACCTGATTTCTGAACGTTATTATCCCATCATAATCAAGGATGAATTTATGAACACTTCTCACCATCTTTTGTAACACTACATCTTCTTTTTGTGCCTCTTTAATCTTTATATGTATAGATGGTTGAACATTCATTTGAGAAAGATAAGATTTTTCCCCTTCCATTATAATACCAAGATCCATCCTTTGTAAATCCATAAATATTGGATGTTTTGTGATCCTCATCAGGGATAAGCTAGCATGGTCTTGTCGACTTAATGCATCTTCCACCTTGTTTTTATTCCTAGGGTGATAATGAATTGAGCAGTTGTAATCCTTTATCAACTCTAACCATCTTATTTGGTGCATATTCAGCTCCTTTTGTGTGAAAATATACTTTAAACTTTTATGATCAGTATAAATATCACAACTTTCACCATAAAGATAATGCCTCCAAATATTTAATGCACAGATTACCACAACTAACTCCAAATCCTGAGTTGGGTAATTTTTCTCATGGATTTTCAACTGTCGTGAGGCATAAGCTATAACCATATCATTTTGAATAAGAAAACACCCCATCCCCTTCTTGGATGCATCACCATAGATCACAAACCATTCTCCACTATAAGGAAGTGTGAGTACAGGTGCACTGGATAACCTTCTTTTCAACTCCTTCAAATTCTATTCACATTCCTCTGTCCACAAGAACTTAACTCCTTTTTGAGTCAACCTGGTCAGTGGATTAGATAATTGTGAAAAATCTATCACAAAACATCGATAATATCCATCCAAACAAAGATAAAATCAGATCACAGTTACTGTTGTTGGTCTCTTTAATCTTTCAATAACCTTTATCTTTGCTAGATCAACAGATATCCCCTCTTTTGAGATTATGTGACCCAAAAATGAATCTTTTTAAAGCCAAAATTCACAGTTGGTAAATTTGGAATAATGCATCTCCTTTCTCAGGGTCTTCAATATAATTCTCAAGTGATCATCTTGTTCTTCCATGCTCATTAAATAGAGAAGGATACAATCTATAAAGACTACCACAAACTGATCAAGATAGTCTCTAAAGACTCTATTCATCAGACCCATGAAGATAGCAGGGGCATTAGTAAGACCAAATGGCATCACTATAACTTCATAGTGTACATACCTTGTACAGAATCTGTTTTTGGTTTATACTCCCTTTTGACCATTAATTGATGATACCCTAAATGAATATCAATCTTGGAAAAGTATTGAGCTCTGCGTAATTGGTCAAATAAGTCATCAATGCGTGGGAGAGGATATTTTTTTCTTGATAGTGATCTTGTTATGTTCTTGATAATCAATGCAGAGTCTCATTGATCCATCTTTCTTCTTAACAAACAGAATAGGTTCCCCCCAAGGTGACACACTAAGGCGTATGAATCCATTATCAAGATTCTCTTGGAGTTGCTTCTTTAATTCCTGCAACTCAATTGGGGCCATTCTATAAGGTGTCTTTGAAATAGGTAAAGCACCTGGTACGAGTTCTATTAAAAACTCAACTTCACAAATTAGTGGAAGACCCATCAATTCCTCCAAAAAGACATCATCAAACTCCTGTACAATGGGAATATTTTTAATCATCTGTTTCTCACCAACCATTTGAGATAAATAAGCTTCATTTAGTGGAATCAAGACCCAAAAGATGGAATAAATTTCCACTGGAAGGTTATGTTCATCTTTGCATTGATAGACGATCATAGATTGATCTCGAATATTAAATGTGACTTCCCTTCTTTGGAAATTGATATGATGTCCCTATAATGAAATACAATCTATGCCATGAATCACCTCAAATTCCACTATATGAAGGATCACTAGATTTGTAGGAAGAACTTTCCCACAAACTTCAATTGGAGAAGAATTATAAACTTTTGATGTTACTGCTATTCCATTAGGGGTTGTCACATCTCACTAAACATCTAATTGTCGAGGTAATACAGAGATACCCTTAGAAAATCCTTCAGAAATAAAAGAGTAGGTGGATCCAAAATCAAATGAAAAATTTTCTACTTTATAGTGGATGGTATGTATACCTTTCACCACCTCTTTCTCATACTCCAGATCCCTGAGAGAAATTGCATGTGAGATTCCTTTCTCTTTAGCCTTAAGAGTTTTTTGACATTGATCATCATCAATAACCCATGGATTAGTGCATTGATTGGAATAAACCTCATTTCCTTGCACTTGTAACATTTAAGTGTAGGAGGTTCACTATCTGTAGCCTTTTCATTGTTCGCATCACTAGACATATTCTTCCTATTATTGTGGCATTCAAATGCCTGATGACTCTCCTTTCCACATTTGAAACATTTACTTGTCCCATTAAGATAACTCCCTCCATGTTTCTTTCCACACATTGAGTATAAGGGAAAAATCATCTTCTTTTTATTGTGCTCTTTAGATTTTCCTTTGAATTCCATTTTCCTCTTCTTATCAAACCCATATGACTGATGGGTTACTCCAATATCTATATCAACTTTGAGATCACATCGAATGATTTCCTCATAGATATTGAAGTCCCTTATAAATAAAACCCTTCGAAAACTTGGTTTTAAGCCACTAAAGAATCGATCGATATTACTCTCAGGTTGGATAATAATCTCAGAAGCCTACCTTGGAAGTATTGTATAATTTACATCGTAGGTACCAACAGATTCATCATCCTTTTTCTTTAGTTCAAGAAACTCCTTCTCCATCTTTGTTCGATGAATACGAGGGAAGTAGTTATTGAAAAATAAGTTCTTGAACTCGTCCCATTCCACGGACTCAATTTCATCTCTTGGCCTCGTATTCTTAATAATATTCCACCATTGAACAACTTCACCTTCCAAATGATATACTACTAAGATGACTTTATCATGTTCATAACATTGAAGAACTGAAAATATCATTTTAGTAGTACTGATCCTTTGTTCAGAAACTAATGTATCAGTAGACCCGCTGAATTAGGGGGGATCCTGCATCATGAAGGATTCAACAGAGTGTTGCTCCTTCCTTTGCTAATTTGTCAGTCTTGCATGATTCATAGCTTGAGAATGTTGTGTGAGCATGGATACATGATTTTGTATTCCGGCTCCCATAACCGTTGGTTGCTCTGGGGGATAATCATTACATTTCCCGTCACATTCAGAATTAACACGTGTACTTCGGATTCCAGCCATTGACTAAAATCATAAACAATAGTGTGAGCAATACTAATTATAATAGGAAAACCACATAATAAAGAATAAAATTTCACGCTTTAGGTCTTATCATAGGTTATTCATGGACACTGCTAAAACACTATGATTGTGTTTTATGCTTAGACTTATCCTTAGGGTTCTTACAAAGGCTTTCACAGCCTAGTTTCCAAAGTTTGACTATACCTTTCCTCTGATACCATCTTTAACGACCTATAATTTATATACATTTTTATTACTTCAGAATTGATGCATAATTATTACAACATATAACAAAACCATGAAAGGACCGTATAAGTATAGTGTATTTAGAAAATGGGAAACATAAACAACTGATTCATAAATCATCTACATTATCTCCCATTTATTTCATCATATCTAGAGTCCCCTTTGCTATATTCTACTTAATACCCTTCTTCTAGACCTCGGGAAAAGTACACATAGAAAAGGGTGATCTCAAATGCTTAGTAAGGGTAAAAAGAAGAAATATCAATCATATCATATTCTTATGAACATATCATTTCGAAAATCTTGTCCTCCAAAAGAGATAATAATATCATGACATGGGATCAATCATAATAGTGAAATGTAATCCCAATAATCATAAAATAAAACATGATACTTTTTTTCATACACACATAATAATATAGAATCATTCATTATTAGACTAGACTCGTTTCCAAGACTATCTTAGTAGACAAAGTCCATTTCTGAACCGAGTTCACTCCTTGTTTCAGACCTGTTTCACTGAACCGGATTAACCTGTCATTCCAGCCATGTCTATCTCATGTGATATAAATCATTACCCAATGCATTGGAGAGAGTTATAGGTCCCACACATCTCATAATGAAACCATTTTTATGTGTCCCACAAAATCATAAATCATACATAATAGCATAACCCATGTAATAAAAATGGGATTCATAATCATCGTGCCATCATAACACAATCCATATAAGATAAAATGACATCATAAAAATAATTACATCATTACATAATCAAAAAAATGTAAAAGTAGGTAATGATACAAAACCCTATATTATCTTAGATGGAAAATAATTTTGATGAAATACTTGAACTCTATTCTTGAGGAAAATATCCTTTCTACTTCAAAATCATTTTTCCCTTCTTAAAATGTCACATAATTTTAAACTAAAAAAAGTTTATTAAAAATAAACTTGAAAACCAGTAAAGGTAGCATCATGGAAATAATGTTCTAAAAATCCATTCATATCATATAAGCTAAAAAAACATTCTTCTCGTACTTTTTCCGGAAAAGTCAAAAAGTAACTCGTACAAAAAACAACAAAATATTCCATTCATATATTTTACTAAAAAATAACTGAAGGGTAAAATTGGATTTATAAAATTGTAGGAGGATAGAAAAAATATTACATATTGACGAAACATGGATATGGATGATAAATATTCCACTTTAAATTCTGTAGTAAAATCAATCTTGGATAATAATGGAGATTGCGAGATTTTCCCTTACCTTAGGTCCGATTTGCTTTATAAGGGTCAAAACCTCCTGTATAATGATTTAATAATGTCATTGACTTATTCCAGAATCATAATTATTGTTATGATATCATATATGGTCATATTTTTAGCTTCTTATTAGTAATATTTCAGTACTACTTGTTATTCGGGTGATTATTACTTTTTGTTCTTATGCGTGTTTTGTCAAATAAATTCTTCTTCTTCTTTTTAGGTTATAGATACCTCATTTCCAAACTGGTATTAGTATAATATATATATTATTTATTCATTCTATTCATTTATATAATCATTATGCAATGAAGATCATGTAGAATGAGTCACATCACATCGTGGAGACAGTATTCCGTAAGTACGCACGAGCGATGATATCATTCCCCTGATCGTGGAATTGTATTAGAGTGTATGTATACCATTTAATAATCAGTATCACTTTACAATAATCATATATAGTTATTATCTACACTATTATACCCATGCAGGTACGGTGGTGGTGGAAAACGAATTACACCATGGCATGGAGATGGTATTCTGTACGTACGCATGCGCGGTGATTTCATTTTCCGTAGGATGGATAGAAGGTGAAATATGGATGTTTAATATTTATAATAACATATCATTATATGAGTGATACCGATGTTATTACTACATAATGAAATAACTAAGTGAGAAGAATACGAAGAAGAAATAACGTTAAAAGAATCGGTAGCGGACAATACCTCTTCTTTAAAGCGCCTCTTCTTAACCTCCACTTTGGGCACTAAAGATGGTCTTTTAAGAAGACCATAACCTCTAGGATATTTATATGGAAGTGTAGAGGAGATCTTTTCAGGAGTTTTCCGAGCTTGAAGGCTCAAAGTGGTGTGAGGAAGAGAGGGAGGAGGTGCCCTTTTATAAAGGAGGATAGAGACACCTTAAGAAAACATAAAATATTATTTTATTATAAAGTCATATTCGGTTTTTAATAGATAAAAATTGATTTATTTATAAGATAAGGTGGATATGGGTTGAAATACTCTCATCTAATATAATTTAGACAAGTTTAGGTTTCTATTATAACCTTATCATTTAGATTTAACTTTAAGTTAGATAATATAACTTTTACCATGTCTTCTTGTTTTCTTACACTATAAGGTTAATAAACATACTATAACAAATCAAAAGAAACCCCAAGATTTTTATTATTGATATATATATCCTTATCTAAGTCATTTTTCTGAGCCATAAATTTTTAGGAATAAAATCATAATTAATAATATAATATTTGTTTTAAAAACTATTTTATGTCAAATTTGACACTATTTGGTAATTGATTTTTGGGAAAATCATAAAAGAATGGTTAGTTCAAAAAAATTAATTAAATCAACACTAACATTTCATATTAACTTAGTAAATTATTTTAATTCATAATAAGTCTCAAATTACATTTATTTGAATATTTATAACTTCAATTATATTAATATTTCATTAATAAGATAATTACAGCATCATCATTATGTCATAAATAAATTAAATTATTAAATGTCTAAAAATTATAAATAAAATAAAATTATGTAGGAAATAATTTTATCCTTCTAATGAATATTTATAGTCGAATTTATCTTATTTATAACCCTATATTAAAAAATTTTAGTTATTAAACATTTATTTTAACTATTTTAACTATTCTTTAAATAAAATAATATTAAATGTCCTAATATAATCCAAGTTGGCCTAAATGGTCATATGTTATTCCTAAGTTTGTTTTTGGTCGAATTAAACTTATCCAATATAATTAGGACATGTGTTAGGGTAATAATAATATCATTTTTACCCTTAATTAACCTTTTTCCTTTTAACTTTGGTAAAAAAAGTAAAAAGTTACTATTAACCAACAATTATTCTCATCACATTGAACCACATTTTAGACCTTGATATTAACCGTGTCTCATGGATTTTCGAAATTCCACTCACAGAAGTGGTAAAATTATGTTTTATCTGAATTCGCAAATTCTCATAGGAGGAGGGTAAAAAACGGTGAAAAGTTCAATAAAATTTTTATATATCTAAAATTATTATAAAATGACTAAAATGATTTACTTTGAACATATATAGGTATTATGTATCAATTTTGAAAAAAAAAATTAATTTAAATAAACTAAATAATTATTTAAATAAAAAGTCAGTTTTTAAATAGTAACCCATTGTTTTCAGTATTCATCAAAAATTGAAAGTTTCCAGAAAAATTCCAAAATTTCACCCTAGGGTATTTTTGATATTCTGAATCCAAAAATGAAGCCCATATTGAAAGATGAAATTTAAAAAATTTCAAAAAGTGGTTATTACTATTCATAAAATCTAGTTTTAATAATATTTTTAGAGAATATCGTTGTTTTTTGAAACTCGGTATTGCGTACGACGCAAGCTATCGAGGAAGGTCATGATTGTGTGTAAAGCAAACCAAACTAGTGTTGTGTGTAGTGAAAGATTCCTTTGATGATATATATAACATAAAAAATAAAACATTTTTAATAAAAATCATGGGTGTTACACAGTAGGGACCCCGAGACACTTGAAGGTCTCCCAGAATCCATGATGGATAAACCATAGAAGAATCACACGATCACGAAGTATCAACAAACTCTACTTTGGTATGTGCCCATAAATATACCTAATTTATCAATCACAGTTCGGATCCAACTCATGAGCCCAAGCACAACCCAGTCCACACAAGAAATTATGTTAATCACATAAATGATGTTGATTGAAAGTAAGACTCAGCTCACACTAGGTATACACAACTTAAAGAGAGAAAGTGATGATTAGTTGTAACAGCTGAATCATCCTTCACTGTCGAACGACAGGTACCCATAGACATCTAAAATATTAGTATGTATTTGTTGTAGAACCCATAGAAAATTCAGTCTAGTCTCGTTTCTATCAAACCCACAGAGGATTCAGTCGAGTCTCATTGTTGTCAAACCCATGAATGATTTAGTCCAGTGTCATTGCTATCGAACCCATGAAGGATTCAGTCCAGTCTCGTTGCTGTCGAACCCAATAAGCATTCAGTCCATTTTCATTGCTATCGAACCCATGAAGGATTCAGTCTATTCTCACTGCTGTCGAACCCAGGGAGGATTCAATCCAATCTTATTGTTTATGGAGGATTCCAGTACAGTAGCCATAATCGCCGAACACATGGAGGATTCCAGTACGGTAGTCATCGCAGCAATCTCTAGGGTTCTCACACACAACACGCTCGATTCCAGGAGGGTCCGCTCCTCTAGTCAATTTTCAATACACCAACTACCATGAAGTCCTGAGTTGATATATCTAGAAGTTCTGTCTCATAAAAATGAAACCCAACGTGACAGACGACGCGTCAATCAGACGCCCCGTCTGAGAATTATTAGATTTTTCGTTCCAGGGGCCCGGTTGGTTTTTAAGATAAAACTAAAATGACCATACTCTAACTGCATCCAAATATCAAGTGGAGTATTCCAAAAGTACATTCTCTTAAAAAGGAATCTAACTTAGTTGATGGCACGACAATTGGATGCCTGGTCTTTATGTTATAAGCGTTTTCGATCCGAGGGCCCGGTTGGTTTCGGGTTCAAACCAACCCAGCCATACACAAAATTTTCCAAAACCAAGAGTGTAATATTCTAAAACTACCGTCTCGATCCAAGTAATCCTACACAAGTGACGGTGCATCGATCGGAGGTTCATAGCTCAAGATATGGGCAAAAACCAAAAAAGGGGTCTGAATAGGGGGTCTGGGTCTGATCCAACCCGGCCCAACCTGCCCTTTGTCGGCCCGAACCGGGTGGACCCAACCCGGGTCCGGGTCTGGCCCTGTAGTGTATGGCCCAGCCCAGCGTATATGGCCCAACCCACGTGTGGCTTTCAGGCCCGAGCGGCAGGTATCCCGACCCGTGCGTAGGCGGCCCGGCACGGTGGCCGGTCGAGGCTCTGCCAGATGGCCGAGCGCGATGCTGGGGGGGCCTGGTTTTATAATGACGGCACCAACTGGCACTGCCTGTGTCCCCCGGAACCCATAGATGCATGTTCCGCTCTACCACCACCGCAACTGATGCTCCCAAGAGGATGGATGGCGCCGGCCGTTGCCTCAGGACGCCGGCGCCACCGCACCGGCGAACTGCGCTGTCATGCTTCTCCGCGGGCCCCTAGAGTCGTTCCGCTGGTCTGTTTTTCATTCCGCCTATGCCTACGGCCTCCTTGGGTCCTTACCTTCACTGCGACGACCTCAAATCATTATTTCCCTTCCGTTGACCCATCTCCCAATAAATCGCTCATGAAGAACGAAAAGGCAGAGGGTCCAGACTTGTTTGTTAGTCCGTGGACTCTGCATTAGAGGCTCAAGTTACTATCCTCCAAAGTACGAGGGTATAATTCACATAAATAAAATTATCCAAAACCCACTACCTCAATTTTAGGTTTGTTCATCGTCGACAACGTCGATTTGTTGAGTTCAGGATGCGTCTGAGGAGGAAGCGTCGTTGTTGGTGACGTACTTCATGGGGGGCATCTTCTCCCATGATGTAGAGGAAAAGGAAGGGTGATATGCATTTCTCGTGGTCGTCGCCTCACGTTATTTCTCCAGTTGAAGAAGGTAAAAGGAGAAGAAGGTTCTTCGCGTTCTTCGTGGTGAGGGAGATGTTCTTTGCGGGAAGAAGGCTCTCCCTAATTCTCCAAGAGTTCTCCCCAACAGAATAATTTCCCACCCAAAACAAATATTAGGTTCCAAATATCTTAATCTTGCCATTCCTTTCAAATTAATTCAAATAAAAATTAATTTATGAGGACATTAATTTCATTAGTTGGCATGCATAGTTCACCCAAATTAATAAAGGGGAGATGGGGAGTTTAAGAGGAGTTAAAGGGGGGTTTCAAGGGAGTTAAGGGGTTAGGTTCTTGTGTGGGCCCCACATGCATTATCCTCCCATGGGAGGTTATGTGGGATCTAGGACCCACCTCCAACTCCTCGTTGGTGGAAATAACCACACCTTAACAATAAAGTTGTGTACAAAAAAAGTTTAATTAATTTAGATTGAATCCCCAAAATAAAACTTCTACTCTCGACCAAACGCAACTGCCGTAAAGGTCCCATTTAGAGAATACATGCATTCTGAGTTCATAGGTGTCCTCAAATTTCAATTCCGAGCAACAGTTTAAAAGATAGATAAACTCGCATGTACGTTTACTGAACACACCCGAACAAAACATCAGAAATTGATTCCGGGCACACCGGGCCTCAGAATCAGGTGCTGTCAGAAACTACGGACTCGTAAAATTCAAAAGAATTTAAGAAAAATAATTTCCTAGAAATTTATAGGCCTTTACACAATAGGTAGAAAACTCTTTAATTTTCTTATATAAATTTATATATAAGAACATGTCGGTGCATCAAGGGGTTATAAAATGTTTGGACTCCACCTGTCATTTCCAGTTCAAATAATTCCTTATATTGAGTAAGTGTTTTAATTAATAACCAATATGACTCATCAAATATCCTTATTTAATGATGAATACTTATTTACCATTTTTTCACCAGTAAAACGGACCATAAACCATTTACTAAAGTATATAAGTTTTTATCATGATTATTATACCTCAATAAAGTACTATATTCATCAAATGATACTAACATTGAAGAAAATAATTTAAATTATATCCTTGAATAGTTATTGAGGTAAAAAACATATTTTACCCACATGAAAAACAAATTCCTCTAAAAATACCATTTTTATTTAAAAATAATCATTTTAAATACCAAATATTTAAAAGTGGATAGGGTTTTAATTTATGAAAATATTTTATATTTCAAGGAATGTTTGAGATTAAATAATTTTCAAGGTGGTCAGAATGAATTTTTCAATGTGTACGTTAAAAATAGAACATTCCTTTTTTTGTCAAAAATCTATGTATAAGAGATATAAAATAGAATCATTTTTAAAACCATTGAATGAAATTAATAATAGACATAAAATTTAATTTACAAAATTTCTATATCTATTTAAATATATATGTAAAAAATTATCAGGAATATTTATATATAGTAAAATATATGATAATTAAATCATAAAACCATCAATGTGTCCCCTAACACTTTGAACAATTTAATAATAATCCCCATGAAAGAGTAAAATTTAAAAACATTAAGCAAAATTATAGTTATTAAATTAATGAAATGATAGGTCAAAGGATTAGTATATACTCATCATAAATTAATGTGGTAGTACAATATCAAACTATGTCTCAATAAAAGTATATTGAGAAGAAGTCTCTTACTTTGTGTTTCCTTTTGATGGAACAACACTTAACCTCAAGGAAAATTGTTTTAATCATGTATCTAACTTATATAAAAACTATAAATGTTTTAATATGATAATATATTAACTTATTATAATATATTATTACCTATTTCTTAATAATATTTCCATATTTTCACTATTTCATGTGTTAATTTCATTGATTTTCAAGTACGTATTAACTTTTTATTATTTTAATTATAAGTCAATCATGATTTAAACATGTATAGGATTTTGAACATGATTTATATATAATATATATTTTGAATATATGTATTTAGAATAATATATATGATTTAGTGATAACATATTCAATGCATCGTTCATGGAGATGGTAGGCTGTATATACACATGAATGTTAATTCCATATCCATGTCCTATTTAAAATAATTATATGTAAATAATATATATGTATAATTAAATTTTAATTCCATAATAATATTTATAACAAAATTTTAAAATAGATATATTAAAACCATTATTTATAGTTTTCATTAATAGTGGGAAAAATCACATGGCATTTAGGAGACTGTACTCCACACATCCACAAATAATGTTAGTGTATTCACAAAAAATGAAAATCATGAATGAATGTGTTAAATAAAATTTTTCCATAATAATATATTAATTATAATTAAAATATATATAGTTTATTAAATCTACTTTTATAACTATTTTGATTCATGAATTGTCGTAAATAGAAGAAAGAACGAAATTGGTTCGCGATGTGTTAGACCGTCGTACTAGTGAATGAGTATTGTGTATCCCATATTGATGGATGTTTGTGAATATGTAGGATTAACTCTTGGAATAAAAACATCTCATAATAATTAATATATTGAGCTTAATATATAATTATGATATAAAAAAATTGAATATATGAAGATGTAAATTGAACAAAAGTATTTATTGGATAATGATAACTCTTATTCGGGTAACTCCTTTTGGTTTATACCAAAAGACATTCTTGGTGAGATTTATGCAGTAAGGGATGATTCTATGATGATATTTGGGACGTTTAAAGATTAATTAGGTAGGTTTTTGATGACATATGGAGTTCAGTTTTGTGTGTGTAAGTGAGGGAGGATGATTCTTTTTTATAATTGAGGCAAGGGGTGGTATTAAAAACTATTAAAATACTAAATTTATTTACATTAATATTCATATTAAATTTCTCCATTTTAATTTTTTTTCAAATATAATATTCATATGGGTTGATATAATCTCATATAATAAATTTATGACAAGTTTAGGTGGTATTATTATACATATCATTAGGATTTAACACATATTTAATCCATTTAACTCTTATCATGACAACATGTTTTTATATTTCTTAAGGGTTTATATAGTTAATCTAAAATTACAAATAAACCGAAAATAGACCATAGATGACATATTGAACCTTATACCAACAATTGAAACTGATTTTATATTTTTATGAATTTTAAATCTTTTAATTAAATATTATTTAAAATAACATATCATTAGTTTTAATTTTGACACTATTAATTACAACCAAATTTAAAAATATAAAAAAAGAAGATATCATTAATAAAAAACATTTAATGCATAAATAATATGTCTAGATCATCAATAAAATTCATTTATGATATTAGTTATCTCATTTTATAATTATTTTATTATTTTTATTAACTTTAATTTGATATTTCCATTAATTAAATAATTATTGGGCCACCATTGTGTAAGCCTTTGAGGTAATTATTAATTTCCTAAAAATTAAAAATAAATTACCATGATGGAAATAAAATTCATAGCTATCAAAGTACTAAATATAGTTGAATATATATTATGAATAAATAGATATAAAAATAAAATACTTTTTTAAAATATATGTAATATATATTGGACTTTTCATATTATCAAATTCGTAAAAATGAATAGAGTCATACATGTGGCTCTAAGAGGCCAAAAAATAGACCCAAGAATGTTCATACTCTAATATTAGTAATAAAATTAAATTAATACTATTTTTATGGTAATTTTTAAATATTTATAATATTATTTTTACCCATAATTAATCGATTTACCTCTAACCATGTGGATAAAACAATAAAAAACGTTTTTAATCATAATTTCAAAAAATATAAGGAGACAAATTACTTAATTTTTACCCAATAATTAATAATATGGAATATAAGTTTTAAAAATAAAACACCTAAGTTTAAATAATTAATTTAATATTATTCCCATTGATGGAACAAGAAAACTGTATTTCAGAGTGAAAACGTTAAAAAAATATAAATGTTTTTATATTAAAATTTAATGTTGAATTTATTCCAATAAACTATAATATATTAAATAAAAATATATATCTAATTATACTTTAAAATAAATCATATGTATAATTTAACAATATTAAATATTTAGATGAAAATAGGCTTTCAATTAAATTTCAGTAATTTTTTCTATATTTATCAAAACATGAAAATTATCCAAAAATTACCAATAATTTAATAAAAGTTATTTTTTTATATTTAAATGTTGAATATTATTTTCTAGAAATATAATTTAGAAAAGTGTTAAAAAACATGATTTTTAACAAGTGCATAACCTAAAAGCAATAAAACTAGCTTTAGAAAGACATATTCTTTTAATGCATAAAATTTGATTCATTCATATATAATTCCTATAAAATAATTTTGATAAATGTAAAAATATTTTATTAATTATATAATATATAAATCTCTTAATTTTCTTAATACTATTCATTCTTACTAATTAAATGACTACGAAATATCTAATTATATTAAAGAATAATATTTTAATTATATATTTTTGTTCGACAAAACATTGTAAATCATTTAATGTAGTATATTGAAGAACGAAATTGTACCATGAGATACAAGCTAACTCATTATCATGTTTAGTACAATATATATCTTATAATTAAATTAAAATTAATATATTATAATGTCTTGATATATTTAATTACCTTACGACAATAGTGTTGTGTGTCATTAATTCTATCTAAAACATTATTCTTACTTTATAATTTCAGGATGTTACATTCTTTCCACCTTAATTGAATTGATTCCTCATAATATAATAATTATCTTAGTAATCTAGTTTTTTATTTGTGAAAATACTATTTTTGAAAAACCCAAATCCTAAAAGAGTTTACAAGAGATCCTCTTAATAATATATTATCTGAAGTACAATTGTAACATGTAATGATATATAACACAGTTTATATACAGGACAACATTAGTGGAAAGTGAAACTATGGACTTGGTAGAAATGTGTAAATAATTATAGGGAGTGATTTAGATCATCAATCAAAACAAATAAATGTTCCATGAAAATCCACGAGCCTAAAATCCATTAATCTATAATTATTTAAAAGACAACCAGTTCAACAGACATAAAGATATTATGCTAACATTTTTCTTTTAATATACATTTCTTAATGTTGTAGAATATCTTAATTGTAAATTAATTTAATTAATTAATACATTTCAATTTCATATGAAAGAATTCTAATTTTTATTTCTCTTTAATGAAATTTAATTTAATCCATTACTCTTTGAAATGTATATCATAAATGGTTATTTTATATGAAACACTAAAATTTAATTTTATAAATACCATAAGATCCATAAAAAAGTCTATATTTTTCTCTATCACTTTTCAAAAACTACTACTGTTAATTAAATAATCTCTAACCCTAAAAATTGATAACACTATTTGATCATCAATATTTATTTTCCAAATTATTTAACTACAAATAAAGAAATTTTAAATATGACATCATTTAGCCCTATATTAAGATATAAGCCCTTATCTTCCTTCCTTCATAGGTTCACATCTTGCGACATTTGTGGATTTGATGGTTTTACACCCAACATACAAGATTTTGTTAATATAAATCCATATTAAAATAAATTCTAAAATAAATATGATGAGAATTCATAAAATATAGTTAATTGCTAAATATCATTTTAGCTAAGGTGTTCCTTTTAACCCCAATACTAAATTAAATCATCCATTTATTTCCATATATTTTCTTCCTAGGTTTAGATTTTGTTTTATATAAGTGGGAATTGATTCAAGTAATTTCCATATTCCCCATATTTTATAGTAATGAACTAAAAATTGATTTATAAGATGTTTTTTATTTCTATTTATCAAACAATAAATTTTTCCTTAGAAATTAATTTTTTATGGCCTCTTTTCGCACATTTAAATCATTTCTATATTCCCTTAAGACACATACCTAATTTTATACTTCCAAATGAAGTTCATTATTGAAATAAATCATCATTTTCTCTATGGTCTCCACCACTGGTTATCTTATAAAATTCCACAATTCACTTTTTTGGTGAGTATTGAAGTTGGTTAAGTTATATTTTATTAATAATATTTCGAGAAAAAGGATTAGCCATGAACATGATATCATTAAATTCTATTGTCATCCCATTTGGTTTCCCATTTACACCACCTTTTCCGTCATTAGATATATGAATATGAGTCGTTCAGGTTATATCAATTATCTAAAACTAGAAATCATAGTTTGAGTAATAATAATCACACTAATTAAAATGTATAATCATTTATAGAATATCATGAAACCTTTTTTTCAATATAAAACAACTTACGTTTAACCAAGGTTATTTATTTTCCTTATATATTAAAATCAATCATAATAGTTTTAAAAGAAAACATGAATTATCCAAAAAAATACCATTGGATTTTCAAACATGGCACGCAGTAAGACCCATCGTCTTATACATTGTTACGCTTGAGTCATCCCCAAAAAATATTTTCGATGTTGTTAATACATGTCACATCTATTTCAAAACCATGTACACATATAGTATCCATATATATATGATTTTCTATGAGAAAAACATAATATTTATATAATTGAAACATTAGGATGTTATTCCGTATATATCATCCAATTCCACCTTAGGGGACCAATCTCTTATATTTTTTTCTAAAATCTAGTTCCCAAGGTTGGTACTAAACTTCCTCTAATACCAATTTTTCTGTCATCACCCACGTAATCCTGTAGTTGGTGTCTACTACCATTTAATTAGCATGATTAAATGTATAGTCATCCAAAATGACAATTCAGTTTACTAGTCTTAGTAAATTACATACATACATATGTCCTGTATTAGAAATTAATATACTAAATAAGACACAACTTTTTATCTTTTGTGGATAACATTATTGAATATAGAATATTCCTGAATATCTATCCTTGTATGGGACGTGGATTACTAAGGATGGAAAAAATATGGGAGAGCTCAAATTCTCAATATGGGTAAGTAAAATTGATGTAATAATGAATTAATGAGAAAAAACAAATATAGCATAATAAAAAATAGAAAACTCATTCCATTAAAATAACTTGATAAAGAATATTTAATATAGAAAGGTAGTTAACTAAACACATTTCATTTAATCAATAATCTTGTAATTAAATTAATCATTAGATAATGAAAATTAAAATATCTTGTGGAAAAATATTAATAACTAAATTATGAATAAAGTAAATTCTTAATTATTCAACGCCTTGTTGGAGTCATATGAAAACACAACCATCATGCCCGTTGAAAAAATTATTTGAAAAAATTGTTTAAAACCTATATAATTTTTCTACTAATTTGTCTCAATAGAAAAAAAAGGATGCATTGAGGGTCTATATAATGGATAGATCCTACCCATTCATTCTATTCCAATGCATTCTTCATATCGAGTAACTGATTTAATTAATAAAAAATACATTATAAAATATCATTATTGAAAGAATTATACAAATTTAGCAATATTTACATAGTAAAACTAACCAAACACCATTTAATAACTATGTAATATGGTATCCTAAAATATAATCTTTAATAAATGAAATGGTTCATCAAATTATGTTAACATAGGTGAAAATAATTTAAATGATATCATTGAAAAATAATTTAAGAAAGTCTATTTTTAAACAAATATGAAAATTAATGTCCTATAAAATTAACTTTTTCTATTAAAAATAACCATTTAAAATTCCAAATATAATAAAGATAATGGTTTTATTATTTAATAAAATTTTTAAGCACACAATTGTAGGTAGAAATTAAATAACAGTCACAATGGAAGGAAAGTCATTGTCTCTTTTTAAGTTACAATAAAGAACATTACTTTTTTACTCTTTCAAAAAGATACATATAATAATTGTAATAATATTCCTTTTTAGAACAATAAAATGAAATTAAATTATTTTATATGTCAAATAATCTGTATATAAACCCCATAAAATACGTTTGGTGTATAACACAAAACTGTGTCTCAATGAATGGAGTTTTAGACGAATTCTGTTACATTGGTTTTTGTTTTGGGTGCACATCCATTAAATTTAAAAATAAGTCTTTAAACATTTAAATAGCTTATTTAAAAACCATAAACTTTTTTATAATATCATATGTGATCTTATTATAATATACTATTACTTATTTGTTAAAAAGCTTTCATTATGTTCACTATTCCATGTGTTAATTGTTTAATTTTCTTAGTATGTTTTGACTTTTTAATTTTTTCATTATTACACTGATCTAGATTTCATTTTCATTAAGATATAAAATATGATTTAAATATAATAAATATTAATTATATATGTATTAAAATAATTCATATGGTTTGGTGGTAGGAAATGAAAGTCACTATTTATGGAGATGGTAGTCCATATGCATGAATGAACACTACATCCATATCCTTATTGTATATTATTATAATAAAATTTAAATGATATTTATTTATATTTATATTATAATTATAGTGTCATATCCATGTCATATAAGTAAAACATATTTATTAAAATAATCATTTCTATGTTTCATGTATAATGTGAACGAATCACATCACATTGAGGATGTTGTAGTCCACATGTCCACAAGTGATGTTATCGTATTCCTACAAAATGGGAAGGTTAATGGTATTTATTATATATAAAAACGTCCATAAGAACAAAAACATTGAAAATATATTATATTTCAAATATAAACTATAAATACATCACTATTTCAATCCTTTAAAGATGGTAAATTGAAGAAATAACAACATCAATTCATGAGGTGGTTGTTTTCCATACACATGAACGATGATTGTGTATCCTATTTAGGTTGATGTGTGTGAAAGTTTAGGTAATAATTATAGAATAAAAATATCTCAATATGTTCAATACATTGAATTTATTATGTATTAATGATATAAAAATAATTTATGGGTTGTAGATTCAAAAGAAACAAAATTTATCATTGAAGAATGTTGACTCTTATTTGTGTAAATAATTTTGGCCTATCAAAAAAATACTTCATTACATTTCATTCTACAGAAAGGGTTGCATATATATTGGGGGAAGTAATTATTGATCTTATTATTATAGGTTTAATATGAGATATAATGCTAAAAGTGGTGTTACAATGTGAGGTATGAGGTTCCGTTTTATAATTGAGTTAAGGGATAATTATGGAAACTCTCGATATATTACAAGAATATAAATTAATTATAATTAAAAATAGATACAAAGAGATTTATTTGTTTGATAATAGAGTATGGGTATAAATACATTCATCCAATAATTGTTTTACATGGTTTGGTCATATTATTAACCTTATCATTTGGGATTACACCTTATTTAATCCCTTTCACTCTTATCATGACAACATGTGTTTTTATTACTTTAGGGATAATATAGATAATATAATATTACAGAATAAACATAAAAGGATAATTTATGACATATTTAACCTTATATAAACCAATTTTATGTATTTTAGATTATTTATGAATTTTATATCATGTAATAAAGTATTTTTTATTTTAAAATGTAATTATTGTAAAATTTGAAACAATTAACTACATGCCTTTTTAAAAATTTAATAATACAAGATACCATAAAACCAAAAACATTAATTTACCGAAAATATTTCTAGTTAATTGATAGACTTATTTTAAGAACTTAATTGTCTAAAATTATATTTATTTTTATATTTTTATTATTATTTATTTGATATTTCAATTAATTAAATAATTACTACATCATCACTGTGTTACCATTAATGTAATTATTTAATGCCTAAAAATTAAAAATAAATTAATATGATGAATATAAAAAATTTATAATTTAGTTCATTATTTATAGAAAAATATATCTTCTAAATCACCACATATAAAAAATATATAACTTATTAAAAGCATTAATATGACATATTAGACATTCCTTAGGATAAAGTACAATAAAATTAATATAGTCATCCATGTTGATCCAAGAGGAAATAAAATAGTCTCAGAGAAGATTTTGGTTAGAAATAAATCATTGGTAAAATTATGATAAGTTTTATAGTAATTTTATAATATTCAGAATATAATTTTTACCATTAATTACTCAATTTACCTTTAATAGTTTTAATAAAAATTTACTAAAGTTATTATACATAAAGTTCTAAAATTTAACGAAACTATTTAAATAACTTAAATCCACTAATTAATAATATGGAATTATTTTTTAAAAAATTCAAAACATTGATGTTTCTGTTATTAATTTAAAATTAATCTCATTAATAGAATGAGAAATCATGTTTTTAGTTTGAAAATGATCAAAATATTGAAATGTTTTAATATCCAAATTCAAAGTGAAATATATTAAAATGCATAGAATATAAATAATTATAAAAAATTGATCTAATTTAACTTTAAAAATAATTTAAATATAGTATTTAAAAATATAAATTATTTATATGATAAAACAGTTTTCAAATAAAATTCAGTATTTTTTATCAAATCATCATGATAAGAAAGTATCCCAAAAATTTAAATAAATATAGTTAAAAATATTTTTGATATTTCTATTTTAAATAATATTTTTATTTGTTCATTTAATATTTAGTAATGTGTCAAAAACAATATTTGAAATAATTTCTCTATCAAATGGTTGTAAAAATGGATTTATTTAAATATAGAATTTTCATACATTAAATTGGATTCATTCTTATATAATGTAATAAAATAATTTGGATGAATTTAAAAATTTCTTATTATATATACAATATATAAATATTATAATTTATTTAATATTTTCATTCCCACCAATTTAACGAATAGATTATGTCATTTTTATTAAATAATAATATTTCCAAAATATATAGTTGTTTGATAAAACAAGGCCTTCTCTGTAATGCAAGATATCAATGAAAATAATTTTTGCATGTCACTAAATCTAACTTAGTATCTGATGAATTACAATATATATCATAAATTTAATTTATATTTAATATATTGTAAAGTTTAGATATATTATATTTTCTTATAGGATTGGTGTAGTGTGTCATACATATTATAAAAAAATTGTTTTTAAATTAGAATTTTTGGGGGAATACATATAATCATAGTTTTTATTCTTATTTTTCAAAAATCAGGATTTCCCTTAGGGAAACCAAATATTGGTGGGGATTTTCATGCATGGTAATGTGATGTCGATGTTTGGGTATGTATACATTGCATGTGGAAAATAGTGGTGAGTTATTTTATGTGGGGTAGTATAGAAAACTATATGCAACCACTAGCACTCACCAAATTATAATAATATTTCTAAAAAAATTCTACATTATAAAGGTTTTATTGTTTGACAAATAAAACTTGTGTGATCAATATTGATTGAAACCTCTTGCTAGAATCATCAAGAATAAAATTTAGTGTGAAATAACCAATGTTTCATTAATTCCATTTTAACATTATGAATCATGGGATTTAATCACATGATTTTGGAATCATTTATCATTAGTTTTTAAAAGTACTAGTTGATTGATATCATTTATATTTGAGATAATATTATTAGATATATTTTGATATGTGGACAACATAATAATAAGAATAGATTATATATCTATATCTATGATAATTATATTTAAACCAACATAAATTTGTTGCATGTGTTATTGATAGATAATAAGAAGACAATTCATCATTTAAATGTCATATTTGGTTGGGTAGATATGATTCATACACTTTTTAGGGGAGGTCGATTCCCATCCATAGTTGATGTATATAAAGAATATAGTTCCTATGATACCAATTAACTTGACTCTTTGTTATGTATGAGGATTTAAAGAAAAAAATATTGAGATATATATTATTAAAGAGAAATGATATATTTATAGGTTTGTTTATGTACATGTGTGTAAAAATAATAATTCAACGAAAAATTAATGAAACAATGTAATATTAAAAATATTTTTTAACTATAAGTATCATCACCAAGGGACACATATAAAGTGAGTTATTTATTCACATATTTATGATACACCCACTACTGATTCTTGTATGAGTCCCATTATAACCATTTTAATTATTTGGTCTGAGATACTAACAACTCATCATTCTTTATTTTATATGTGATCCATAAGAATGAGTGAAAATATATTTCGGTATATTTGGTTTGATGTAACAATTTTAAAATAACAATTATATTGTTTAAAATTATGTCATCTAATTCTTTAAATTTTTTATAAGAAAAACTGTTTTTTTTAGAATGTTTTTCTCAATGTTTACCTTTAAAATGATTATTTTATGTTCTCAAAACCACATTTTAATGAATCAATTATATTTAAGTTTATGATTTATAAAATTTTCCTTAAATTAAATTTTGAATATGGTGCCTTGGTGGTTTATATAAATAGTATGTATTGTGTTTTAAAATATTATATAATTATTTAATAATATAAATATGTTTCTAGTCTTTTGGATTTATTTTTAATAATTGTGTTTCTATATTTGAAATAATATTTCTAAATGTGTCTCCATATATATAAAATTATATATAGAGATAATTTCAATTCATTAATCAATTTTAAAATAAGCATTTTATTATTATTTTAGGATATTTATGAGCAATTTTTTTTTAAAATTAATGTTTGATATTAAAACATGATACTTGGGAATTACTTATTAAAGTGGGTTTTTTTGAGTAAATTAAAACCCTTATGGTATTATGTCTACTATGATATTGGGGATTTTTTTAATAAATCTAATTCATTGGGTAATTATTTTTGTGTTTTTCTATATATAAATATTTCCTAAAAGAATATGAAGGTAGATATAATATGATATTATAGGAAAAACTAATTTGAAGTTAATTCAAAAGGAATGTTTGAACTATCTAGTTATTTTAATTCATTATAAATGGTTGGTGTATGATTCCCCATGATACTTTAATTAATTATAAATTATTTTCATAATTATGATTTAAAAAATTTAATTTATGAAAATATGATGATTTCAAAATAAGGGTATTTTTTATACATTCATAAATAAATTATTTATGTTTTAACATTAATAAATTATTGAAATACTTTTATTCATGAAAATAAATATTTTTATTTTTCCATCATGAAGGTTTAAGAACTATTTTTTTCCATTAAGTAGATATATGAATTTATTTTATAAAACTAATCTATTAGATGTTTTAGGAGATATGGTGATATAATTATTTAAGAAACGTTTTATAAATATTAAATGATTTAAATAATTTAATTACAAAACTATATTCAAATATTTTCCTAACAGTTTTCAATGGTTTAATAGATCCCTACATTAAAAAAATGCTACTCAGCTTTTTGTTCGCACTACATGATTTTAAATGTTTCAACACGGGTTCTTGATGTTTGTGGTTTATGGTAATATATAAATCATCTTTCTATAAATATGATAATATATTTTTTAAATACATTTAATTATTCATATTTTTATGTAATGGGGAACTATGTTTTTTATTAGAGAAAAAAATGGACCATATCCTTCTTAATTATATGATGTTAATGTTTTGTAATGTGCGAATCATTACCTATGAGAATTATAATGAAAGATATTCCACTTCGGATAGTGGAAAAGGACTTAGATATAATTTTAAATATCCACATTTATTACTAATAGGTATCTATTATATCCAATTTGGTACGGGTATAACACCTCATCATTTGAAAAAATATTTGACACTAATGCGATGGAATAGAATAATTGAATCAAAATATTATTTTTTAAAAAAAAATTATAATGCAATGAACCAAAATTAATTAGGGAGAAAGGTGATAGGAATCACTTTCTTACTCACAAAAGAACCACCTTTAAATCAATTCAAAAGCCTTCAAAAAAGTTCTTTGGAAAAATATCCAGCCTTATGAATGTTAAAATGGACATTTATAGGTGGATTTAATTAATATATGAAGATAAACCCAGAAATTATTTAAGGTTTTAAAAAATATTTATGTTGTCCCTTTTAAAGGAATATTTTTATATCATTTTCAAAATATAAAATCATTAATGTTTAGGAATAAAATGTATAACATAAAAGTTTTTCATATAAAATCAATGAATTTCTCAAAGAATACCCTTTATAATTTGACTCAAGATATGATTTAATGATTTATTTAATTAATAATTTATTAAAAATCATTAATTACCTTTTAAAATCATTTTTTATATTTTCTAAAATTACAAATTTATAAATATTATTATAGAAATGGAATTAAGATTTAAAAAATTAAATCATTTTATAAATAATTTATTGTCCCAAAAAATAATTATACACAATAATTCATCTAATTCACACCATGTTAAAAAACATTATATCTTTATTTTTCACTTTTTACCTACATGAAATATCGATATATTAAAATAATTGACTAGAAATTATATTTTTAGATTATGATAACATTTTACGATATGAATTTTTACTTTTCATATATATTTCCCAATTTTTCTGTAAAAATTTTAAAAATTAAGTTATTAAATAAATATAAAATTAACATGTTTACATAAAAATATTTTAAAAGAAATAATTTTTATCATTAAAGTCAATAATATCAGTAAGAACTCTATAATATTATCTAAAAGACATAAATTTGGTCTCAATCAATGCCGTTGAAGCACAGTGTT
Source organism: Viscum album (assembly GCA_963277665.1). NCBI lineage: Eukaryota > Viridiplantae > Streptophyta > Magnoliopsida > Santalales > Viscaceae > Viscum > Viscum album. Next base: position 417,791,851 of record OY728139.1, on the reverse strand, counting down.
AGCTCAGATAATTATTTCTACATATTTATCTTTATATACAAATTAATTTAAATTAAATAGATAATAATTATTTTTATTTTTGATTATATAATCATTTAAGATATGTTACATAATTTTAATAAATATTTTCCACATTTATGTCACGATGTTTCTGTAAATGATATTATATTCATAAATCCTATATTGTTTTACTATATACATAAAAATAAACTTGATTATATAAATACCAAACCTCTATTAGGCTTTTTAGTTTAACAAAAAAAATTATTTTCATTATAAAAAATTTAAATTCCTAAATTTAACAATTTTTGTTTTAAATATTTCATTATTATATATATTAATAATTCATGTTTTTGGAATCAAATAGTTTTTTCTAACATGAGAAAATATAATTTTATTCATGCCTTTATTAAGTTATTTATAATAAAATCATAATATAAAATATATAGATAAATAAATATAATTATAATAAATCTCGATGAATAAACTATCCAATGATTTGATAATAAATTTTATAGATTTAAAACATAATGATATTAGTGAAATTTATCAAAACATTAAATTAAATACTTTTATAAAATGTAGTAAATAAAATAATAATGTGTATTTAATTTAACATATTGAAATCTTATAGGATGTGACATAAACATATATAAATTTAATTTTAATATATTTATTTATAATCATGAACATAATTTTTTAAAATGAATGCATTATTAGCTTCTCCAATATTATAAAAAAAATTCTTCAATATTTTTACATGATTTTACACAATTTGGGATAAATTTACTTCATATATTCACAAATATAATATGATTCTTATTTTATAATATGATTATTTCATAGAATTTTATCAAAAAAGGATACCTAATTTTTGTAAACATACTATCTACTATCCAGAATTTGAACTAATTGTTCCTTATGGGAATGATTCTCATATATCTTTATTAATTCACAACTCATAATATGGGATTAATTTGAGATATAATTACTAATTTTGGACATATAGAACACATTTTCAATATATGCAAATCATTTAGGAATGATTACTTGATAAACTAATTATCCCACATTATTTAGGACTTTAAATAGTTAAATACATATTGGGATTAATTTCCCATTATCAAAAAATTGCATCTTATCCTTCCATAGTAAAATTTTAAGGAAAAAATGATCTTATACCAAAAATAAAATCTCATTCATTTTATTACCATTGTAATTTTTTTATTTTTGCATGTTTTTAAATGATCTTAAATAAATTTTAAAAATAAAAAATTTTATTCACCCATTTGGGACCAAACAATTTATATTCCCCAATTCATAATATAATGATTCAATTCAACACTATTTTATATGAAATTTACAAAAGTCGCTAACATTAGACTTGAATTAAATATATTAATATTGGAAAATTCAAAAAATAAAATGTATTGACCAAAACCATCATGATTATCTATTTTACATAATTTAACCATATCCACTAATCATAGAATTTTCCTTTTTGATTTGAGACCATTTCGATGAGAAATATCTATCGTAGAGGTGTTCCAGGTGAGGCGATAATTATTTAATTTATTTTTGTATATTATTCAATGGAATGAAATCTCATTATTATAGGTGATGAAATTAGATTTCATCATCTCTGGACACCTTCAATGTGTTCTATTCTCTCTATATTATATCTAATAAAAACAACTATTTAGTCAATCAGTCACTTCTTTATAGATGAATAATGAATGGATTGTTGTGTTCCTCAAACAATAAATATATTTTGACCTATGAATCATCATGTAAACATAATATCATTTAAAATAATATAAATCCTCTCTCATAAATAAGATACACATTAAACATTCTTTTATCAATTATAAATTCTTTTGCAACCAATGATCTTTTCTCTAAAGATGCATTATTTCTTGAAAGATTTTTAATTGTACTATTTTTTGAGAAAAAATTGAAAAGTGGTTTATTTATTAATATTTTCAATATAATTTTCATTATATCATTAATTAATGGATCATTCCAAAAATGTATCACGTGTAATGTAGCATATTCGATTTTAATTATAAGGCCCCAGCCTTAAACCTTACTTAAACTTGAGTTATTACAAGATTACACATTGATGATCTTTTCAGGTTTAGAGTTGTAGAGAATTAGATCATGAAACTTGCATTACATTCCACATTTAAACAAGGTGGTTACATAAAAGACAATATTCATTCTTCCCATCAACGGAAACATATTTAAAATGAAACATGGATTCTTTCTTGACACATCCTTGACACTATCATCACATCATGTACCTTTCCCTTGACCTGTGAAAAACATTTCAAAAACTTGGGATGAGCATAAAAAGCTCAGTAAGGGTTACAAAAATATGGAAAGGAAAACATGAGTTCATATATACATAATAATTAAATCATACTTTACCCATAAAACATAGGCACTTTAACATACCTCATCAAACCACGAATAAATCATAGAAAACATAAGACATAAAGGTAACTTGAGGCATTCATAACATTCTTACGTAGGGAGTAACCCTCTTGGTTACGTTTGGAATACCCATCACAGTATATTCCCTAAATCTCTTCGGAGAAACCTTAACGTTTCACTCCCTCACGTTACCCAATGCATTGGAGAGCTATATCGGGCTCACCCGCCCTTAGTTTATCACAGAACCACCCGTTCTTCATAACAATGCCCAAGAACCATAACATAATCGTATGACATAAACATGAATAAAGGAAACATAACATTTCTATATTTCAATCACAATATAACATTTTTGGATATTGAAATAATGAATCCATTCAAAAAGAAACCATTTCCAAAACCATTTAAAACATTTAATAAAGAGATTTTTGAATCAAAGTGTCCCATACCACCTTGAAGCTTAAAATTTTAAACCATTAATATCCATATAAATAAATCCTTAAAACCATTTTGAAAACATGGATATTAACAAGAACAAATAATAAAAATATTTAAAACGATATTTTGGTTAAAGGGGTTTCACCAAAATTGGAGACACTTGAATACAATAATTGAGAATAACATTTAGTAAGAACTTTATAATATCATGAGAATAAATGGATTCATGATATAATACTCCAAAGGACAGTAAATACACCATATAAGAGTGAATTGGTGCATAACAACAATGAACCCTCAATAGAAATGTCAAATGTGATGAAATCCCTTATAAAGAAGGTATCCTTAAATTAAGGACAAATCAGTCTAAAAAATTTGTGTGACAAATATAAATACACCCAATATAAGTGGATATTAAGTGTAGAACAATAAAATGTCATTCACACATATTCAATAGATGACATATTCAATGACTACATGTTGAACCCAAAGAAATCAAAATTGGGTTAAGAAGTTCCCTTGACAGCCTAACGACGTCACATCAAAATGAGTTGATGAGAGATAAAAAGAGTATCTCATCACTTGGACACAAAATTCACATCATTAAGGATATATGAGAACATATCCCAACATAACAATATGTAAATTAAAAGTCCCAATAAAAGAAGTCTTTTAAAAAGAGGAGGGTGAAAGGTTCCCTTACCGACTTGGGTATCCTTCAAAGCATACACCCCATGAAAGAAGGGCAATAAATAATTGATGTAAATACTCATAAACGAAATTATATAACACAAAGAGTATAATAATGGGTAGTACATACACCACTCAAAGGAAATTGTGGCAAATGTAGCATAAATCTCACGGGGATAAAAGTGAGATGAAAAATCCCTTACGAAAACTCGGCAGCCAAATGGCGCCACATAAAACATCCAAAAGGATTGATGAGAGAGAATAGGGTCTCTCATCACATGAACATAAAAATTACATAGGAGTAATATAAAATAACATCCCAATCATAAGAAAGATTAGCTTAAAAGAAATTACATAAAAGAGTGTACTTAAAAAGAAAGAGAGGAGTAGGATCCCTTACCTCAGGTCCGACTTGACTCGATCGTTCTTTAACGTCCTGAATAATAAACTTGAGTTAATTTCCACTTTATTAAGAACCTTTTTATAGTTCATTATTCCTTTTAGATCACTTATTTCAATGTTATAAACATTATTTAATCATTTATGTTAATAATGTTTGTTTTGTCGATATTTGGTTCTTAAGTCGAAAGTGGGCTTCTTACAATTACATGTTGTTCGTGTGGCCAAATGGTTATTATATCAAGAATTGTATTCATGATGTAGATATCATATATGTCATATATATCCAGTACATGCACGAATTTATAACATTACATAATCATTTAGAGGTAAGAAATGAAATGCACCGTTCATGGAGACGGTAAGCCATACGTACGCATGAACGCTACTTTCATTTCTATCTCATACTTTAATGGAAAGAAATAATAATGATATAGAGGTATATAATAATTACAGTATAACATCATATATAATAACATTAAATCCATCCTTTATACGTCCCACGTATGACATTAACGAATCACATCACTTTGAGGGGGCGGTAGTCCGCACTTCCTTAAATGAAGATATCGCGTATACCCATAATGGAAGCCATAAAGGTAAGACAAAAATGAAAAATACAGAAGCATAAATAAAACATAAACATATTATATATCATATATAAAAATAGTGACATCATAATTGCCACCTTTGAAGGTGTTAAATGAGTATTGAACAATCATCATTTCGGGAGGCAGAATTTCACCATCCACGGAAACCGTATGTTCTTTAACCATTTGATGTAGTTTTGTGAGAGTGTAGCTCGAATAAATCTTATAAAAACATCCTAGTATATTGAAGATACTGGTTTTGTTACAAAAGAAGTAAATAAAAAGAGTTTAGGGGGTTGGAGAAGCAAAATAAAACAAATGAACATGAGAGAGTGAATTACCTTTAAAAGTGTAACTCCTTTTGATTTGAGCCTAAAGGCTTCTTTTGAAATGATTCTGCCAAAAGGGAATCCTCTAGGATGAGTAGAGGGATTTGGAGAGAGTAAATGGGCAGGGGTTGGCCGAGCCAAAGGCTTGAGGAGTGTGTGAAATGAGGTAGAGGTGGGGGCCTTTTATAAGAGGAGAGGAGGGGCACTTTTGGAAAGTAAAGAAATATTACTTTATTTGAAAATGTGTTTCGGTTTCAAAAGGTCCCACATTGATATAATTCGTGGATAAGGTGATAAGGCTTAGAAATAAACTCATCCAATATGTTTTGGACATGTGTAGTTCATAGATTTTACATTATCTTTCTATTTTATTTAAATCGCCAAATAATGATGTCATCGCTGCATCATAACAATGTCATAAATAATTTTATTTATCTAATGTATAAAAATTATAAAAAAACTACTATGATGTAGGAAATATTTTTAGATTTACAATGAATATTTATAATCAAGAAGATGACTTGTATAACCCCACCTAAAAATTGTTTTAGTAAAACATATCATGTTTGTGTCAATTTTACTTTTACATTAAATAAAATGTTATTTATGTCATTTCCCATCCAAAGTGGATCCATGGGGTCCCCAAGTTGACCCATGGATTTTATTGGTCAGCCATGATACAACCAATAGGTGTAGGACAAGTGTCATGGTGTTTTCACATTCTTATAATATCATTTTTACCTTAAACTACACTAATTACCTCTAATCGTGATTAAAAACTTAATAAGTTACTATTCACCAAAAAATTATTTTAATCTCATTGAACCACATTTTACTTCTTAATGACAACCATGTATGTCGGATTTTTTAAAATCAAAACACAATGATGGCAAAATTTCATTTAAACGGAAAATCAGTTTTTATAAGTACCACTTAGTGGTTTCACTATTCATCAAAAATTGAAGTTTTTCAGAAAAATCCCAAAAATTCACCCTAAGCTATATTTAATATTCTGAATTCAAAAATGAAGTCCGTTTTACAAAATTCAAAACATATAAGTAACATTAATTAATTTAACAATTAATTCCCGTTGTCATGACAAATAGCGTGTTTTATGAAACAATAAGTATCAAAAGATTGACACTAGTTTAAGTCTGATTTCAAAGTGAAATTGATTCCAACGACCACTATTGGATTTAATGGTAAAAATATATTCTAATTTCACTTTAAAACCAATTCAAAATATAATCTAATCATATAAATAAATTAGATTAAAAAGTGGTTTTGAAATAAAATACAACATTTTACACTATTCATTAAAAAATGAACTTTATCGGAAAGATACCAAAAATTTACACAAAGAAAATTTTCATGCCCCAATTCTTAAGAAGAGTTTTATTTGTTCCAATAGAATGTATAAGACTGAACAAAACTATATTTAATGACGGTTCGCCATCAAAAGGCGATAAGTGAACCTTTAGTGAGAACTAGGGCATATACGCCTAAAATTGAATTCTTTCTGTATTTTAAGCCTTTATCTTTTATTGGATATATCTAAAAACATTTAAAAACATATATAATCATATTTTAGTTATTTCTATCCATTCCCTCCAATACAACAGCTACATGTTAACTACCATTTAAAATAATATTATTTTATTATTAGAGTGCAACGTAAGATTCCCAAGAAACTCGTTGTTGCGTGTTGGGTACGCCATCGAGCATAGCGTCCCCTTTAAAGTCATTTAAATATTTTATTCACAAATATGGATAAATATGAAAATGTCATATTCCTTATTTACCTGGGGTGTTACTTCCTTCCCCCCTTTTGGGAATTGCGTCCTCGCAATTTTAAAATTTTGTTTGGAAACATCCTTGAACGTCCCACATCGGATCAATAGTCGGTAAAACAAACACTTTAAAATAAAGAGAGATCAGTACAAAGGTCACCCGAGTTAACCCATACTAGGATTCCAAGTATGAAAATATGGACATGGAGGAAAAAACAAAGGGTCATGTTCTGATGGAGAGTGATAGAAAACATGTTTAGGAGAAAGTTAACAATGAGAAAATCACAAACTTGTGATAGGTTAAACGGTATTCGATTCCCTAGTAGGAAAAGTTAATAGAAAACATTTTTGCTTTAAGTTACTTTTTATTGAGGAATTTATTCATAAGGAAACATAATCACTTATCATGTTGACTTTCAACTTTTACTAGATTCCTTAATCAAACTCATATTTTCTTTCGAAAAGACGAGTTTTTAGGGAGACTTGTTCACATTAAGAGTACTATAATAAACTTCTAGAGAATCACCTAATCCACAAAAGAGAACTATATACATCCCATGTCTTTAGGATTTATACAAAAACAAAGCCAAAAAGGTTAGTACAAGGTCAGATAATCCAGAAAAGGATAACCCATTAAAAAGAAAATCTATTTTTAATCTCCAAAATTTGTCCAACAAAACCCAAAGTTCAACGAGGACCATTCTATAATCAATTTGTCCATAAAATTATTCAATGTAAACCAAACTAAGATTGAAACCCAAATATTTGAAGGATTTAGTCACATAGTCTTCCAAGTTAAATCGTAACATTTATCTCCAAACAATATCAGTTGCTCCTAAAGTCTCGTTTTGAAAAGTAATTAACCTAATCACATATCCTCTATGATAGGTTAATCATTTTCATAAATAACCCAAAATCAACTTGCTCTTAATTCATAAAATCATATAACTAAAAAGAATCGGTCAAACTATCCAGGGACTTCACGTAGTCCAGTGGTAGGCAATAAATACCAGTCGCACTTTGGTTGTGGGTTCGATTCCCACAGCTTTGTCCGACGCGACGGGTTGTCACACGGTCTGTGTGTTGTCCTTTTTCCAAAACTATATAATTCTTAAAAAATTCCCCAAAATGAGATAAAATATTCAAAAATAATCATAACATATTTTATCCTCAAGTTTATCTCATTCCTTTCATTTTCCATCATATCATAGAGTAACCCATAATTACATAAAAAGTTAGGATCATATAAACCCTAATGGTTACCTTTTTAATTATTACCTGAACATCCACATCGAGTTGGACATCTCGTACATGATGCATTATAGAACATACCAAGGTTCAAGTGGTTGATCATGACTCCTTGGTATTTGGTTTAGAACAACCATGAGTTTCCTTATTGAATCCTCCATTTTATCTAGTCTCTTAATCAGAGAACCACCACAGTTTCCTTCAAACCTGTTGTCTCTTTGGTGCCTGCTAGATCCATCCATTCACTAAAAACAGAAATGTCAGTGTGAGTATATCAACAAAACCATCATGTACTAATGAGTAAGGTAAACACTAAGATACACTTACTCATTTACTTTATCTAAAACTAGGACTCTTTCTGAAATCCTAACCATTATGGTAATGTCACTTATGCTTAAAGAATACCCTAACGTCTAAAGTTATCTAAACCGACCTTTGATACCAACTATAAGGCCCCAGCCTTAAACCTTACTTAAACTTGAGTTATTACAAGATTACACATTGAGGATCTTTTCAGGTTTAGAGTTTTAGAGAATTAGATCATGAAACTTGCATTAAATTCCACATTTAAACAAGGTGGTTACATAAAAGACAATATTCATTCTTCCCATCAACGGAAACATATTTAAAATGAAAAATGGATTCTTTCTTGACACATCCTTGACACTATCATCACATCATGTACCTTTCCCTTGACCTGTGAAAAAAATTTCAAAAACTTGGGATGAGCATAAAAAGCTCTGTAAGGGTTACAAAAATATGGAAAGGAAAACATGAGTTCATATATACATAATAATTAAATCATACTTTACCCATAAAACATAGGCACTTTAACATACCTCATCAAACCATGAATAAATCATAGAAAACATAAGACATAAAGGTAACTTGAGGCATTCATAACATTCTTACGTAGGGAGTAACCCTCTTGGTTACGTTTGGAATACCCATCACAGTATATTCCCTAAATCTCTTCGGAGAAACCTTAACGTTTCACTCCTTCGCGTTACCCAATGCATTGGAGAGCTATATCGGGCTCACCCGCCCTTAGTTTATCACGGAACCAACCGTTCTTCATAACAATGCCCAAGAACCATAACATAATCATATCACATAAACATGAATAAAGGAAACATAACATTTCTATATTTCAATCACAATATAACATTTTTGGATATTGAAATAATGAATCCATTCAAAAAGAAACCATTTCCAAAACCATTTAAAACATTTAATAAAGAGATTTTTGAATCAAAGTGTCCCATACCACCTTGAAGATTAAAATTTTAAACCATTAATATCCATATAAATAAATCCTTAAAACCATTTTGAAAACATGGATATTAACAAGAACAAATAATTAAAATATTTAAAACGATATTTTGGTTAAAGGGGTTTTACCAAAATTAGAGACACTTGAATACAATAATTGAGAATAACATTTAGTAACAACTTTATAATATCGTGAGAATAAATGGATTCATGATATAATACTCCAAAGGACAGTAAATACACCATATAAGAGTGAATTGGTGCGTAACAACAATGAACCCTCAATAGAAATGTCAAATGTGATGAAATCTCTTATAAAGAAGGTATCCTGAAATTAAGGACAAATAAATCTAAAAAATATGTGTGACAAATATAAATACACCCAATATAATTGGATATTAAGTGTAGAACAATAAAATTTCATTCACACATATTCAATAGATGACATATTCAATGACTACATGTTGAACCCAAAGAAATCGAAATTGGGTTAAGAAGTTCCCTTGACAGCCTAACGACGTCACATGAAAATGAGTTGATGAGAGATAAAAAGAGTATCTCATCACTTGGACTCAAAATTCAAATCATTAAGGATATATGAGAACATATCCCAACATAAAAATATGTAAATTAAAAGACCCAATAAAAGAAGTCTTTTAAAAAGAGGAGGGTGAAAGGTTCCCTTACCGACTTGGGTATCTTTCAAAGCATACACCCCATGAAAGAAGGGCAATAAATCATTGATGTAAATACTCATAAACGAATTTTTATTACACAAAGAGTAGTATAATGGGTAGTACATACACCACTCAAAGGAAATTGTGGCAAATGTAGCATAAATCTCACGGGGATAAAAGTGAGATGAAAAATCCCTTACGAAAACTCGGCAGCCAAACGGCGCCACATAAAACTTCCAAAAGGATTGATGAGAGAGAATAGGGTCTCTCATCACATGAACATAAAAATTACAGTAGGAGTAATATAAAATAACATCCCAATCATAAGAAAGATGAGATTAAAAGAAATTACATAAAAGAGTGTACTTAAAAAGAAAGAGAGGAGTATGATCCCTTACCTCGGGTCCGACTTGACTCGATCGTTATTTAACGTCCTGAATAATAAACTTGAGTTAATTTACACTTTATTAAGAACCTTTTTATAGTTCATTATTCCTTTTAGATCACTTATTTCAATGTTATTAACATTATTTAATCATTTATGTTAATAATGTTTGTTTTGTCGATATTTGGTTCTTAAGTCGAAAGTGGACTTCTTACAATTACATGTTGTCAGTGTGGCCAAATGTTTATTATATCAAGAATTGTATTCATTATGTAGATATAATATATGTCATATATATCCAGTACATTCATGAATTTATAACATTACATAATCATTTAGAGGTAAGAAATGAAATGCACCGTTCATGGAGACGGTAAGCCGTACGTACGCATGAACGCTACTTTCATTTCTATCTCATACTTTAATGGAAAGAAATAATAATGATATAGAGGTATATAATAATTCCAGTATAACATAATATATAATAACATTAAATCCATCCATTATACGTCCCACGTATGGCATTAACGAATCACATCACTTTGAGGGGGCGGTAGTCCGCACTCCCTTAAATGAAGATATCGCGTATACCCATAATGGAAGCCATAAAGGTAAGACAAAAATGAAAAATACTGAAGCTTAAATAAAACATAAACATATTATATATCATATATAAAAATAGTGACATCATAATGGCCACCTTTGAAGGTGTTAAATGAGTATTGAACAATCATCATTTCGGGAGGCAGAATTTCACCATCCACGGAAACCGTATGTTCTTTAACAATATGATGTAGTTGTGTGAGAGTGTAGCTCGAATAAATCTTATAACAACATCCTAGTATATTGAAGATACTGGTGTTGTTACAAAAGAAGTAAATAAAAAGAGTTTAGGGGGTTGGAGAAGCAAAATAAAACAAATGAACATGAGAGAGTGAATTACCTTTAAAAGTGTAACTCCTTTTGATTTGAGCCTAAAGGCTTCCTTTGAAAGGATTCTTCCAAAAGGGAATCCTCTAGGATGAGGAGAGGGATGTGGAGAGAGTAAATGGGCAGGGGTTGGACGAGCCAAAGGCTTGAGGAGTGTGTGAAATGAGGTAGAGGTGGGGGCCTTTTATAAGAGGAGAGGAGGGGCACTTTTGGAAAGTAAAGAAATATTACTTTATTTGAAAATGTGTTTCGGTTTAAAAAGGTCCCACATTGATATAATTCGTGGATAAGGTGATAAGGCTTCGAAATACACTCATCAAATAAGTTTTGGACATGTGTAGTTCATAGATGTTACATTATCTTTCCATTTTATTTAAATCGTCAAATAATGATGTCATCGCTGCATCATAACAATGTCATAAATAATTTAATTTATCTAATGTCTAAAAATTATAAAAAAACTACTATGATGTAGGAAATCTTTTTAAATTTCCAATGAATATTTATAATCAAAAATATGACTTGTATAACCCCACCTAAAAATTGTTTTAGTAAAACATATCATGTTTGTGACAATTTTACTTTTACATTAAACAAAATGTTATTTATGTCATTTCCCAACCAAAGTGGATCCATGGGGTCCCCAAGTTGACCCATGGCTTGTATTGGTCGGCCATGATACAACCAATAGGTGTAGGACAAGTGTCATGGTGTTTTCACATTCTTATAATATCATTTTTACCTTAAACTACACTAATTACCTCTAATCGCGATTAAAAACTTAATAAGTTACTATTCACCAAAAAATTATTTTAATCTCATTGAACCAAATTTTACTTCTTAATGACAACCATGTATGTCAGATTTTTGAAAATCAAAACAAAATTATGGCAAAATTTCATTTAAACGGAAAATCAGTTTTTATAAGTACCACTTAGTGGTTTCACTATTCATCAAAAATTGAAGTTTTTCAGAAAAATCCCAAAAATTCACCCTAAGATATATTTGATATTCTGAATTCATAAAATGAAGTCCGTTTTACAAAATTCAAAACATATAAGTAACATTAATTAATTTAATAATTAATTCCCGCTGTCATGACAAATAGCGTGTTTTATGAAACAATATGTATCAAAAGATTGACACTAGTTTAAGTCTGATTTCAAAGTGAAATTGATTCCAACGACCACTATTAGATTTAATGGTAAAAATATTTTCTAATTTCACTTTAAAACCAATTCAAAATATAATCTAATCATATAAATAAATTAGATTAAAAAGTGGTTTTGAAATAAAATACAACATTTTACACTATTCATTAAAAAATGAACTTTATCTGAAAGATACCAAAAATTTACACAAAGAAAATTTTCATGTCCCAATTCTTAAGAAGAGTTTTATTTGTTCCAATAGAATGTATAAGAGTGAACAGAACTATATTTAATGACGGTTCGCCATCAAAAGGCGATAAGTGAACCTTTAGTGAGAACTAGGGCATATACGCCTAAAATTGAATTCTTTCTGTATTTTAAGCCTTTATCTTTTATTGGATATATCTAAAAACATTTAAAAACATATATAATCATATTTTAGTTATTTCTATCCATTCCCTCCAATAAAACAGCTACATGTTAACTACCATTTAAAATAATATTATTTTATTATTAGAGTGCAACGTAAGATTCCCAAGAAACTCGTTGTTGCGTGTTGGGTACGCCATCGAGCATAGCGTCCCCTTTAAAGTCATTTAAATATTTTATTCACTAATATGGATAAATATGAAAATTTCATATTCCTTATTTAACTGGGGTGTTACATTAATAATTGATTTTGATACATTATTTTATTTACTTAGATCATAATTAATTGCGAAATCATAATCATCAATCAATCCCGAACACGCAATTTATGTTGTGTTAAATTCTTTATTAATGAATACGTGCTTCAAAAATTTATAACACACACATCCACAAGGATATATATATATATACAAATAACATATTTCTACCCATATAAATTACACATTAAAATTGGTAGTGAAACCATTACTATATTGAGCTCATGTTCACAGATTTTAAAATTTATCTCATGGGGTTTTACCTATTATGATTCATGTGGGAGTACTGGATAATATTTTTATAAATAAAAAAAATTATAATTATTTGATAATACTTATATATTAAAAATTACTTATTTTAAAGTGGAAATACTAGTACTGAAGAATTAACTTTTATTTTTTATCACCCAAAAACATTACTCACATTTCTTTATCAAAATGAATTTTAAACTCTTTTTAGTTTAATCGTGTAATACTATAGAAAAATGAGAAATGATTCCAAAAATAAATTAAAAGTAATCTAATAATCTCATAAATTTTTGAATATATCTTATATTTATTGTTTGTGAACATTATTTGATAATATTATTTTTTATAAGATCATATATTATAAAATATATAATTACAATCCCTGTGGAATTAAATTTAATTAAACCAAATTTCAATTTTAAAAATTCTCTATAAAACATTACTTCACTTAAATTCTATAGAATAATCCTAATTGGTTTTTAATTATCCACATAATATTATAATATATAATTATTTCATAAATAAATATGACTAAAAATAATCCAAATATTATCTAAATTTTTATTCCTCAAATCTAAAAATAATATTAGTGCATGTAAAAAAATGTATAATTATAAGTTTATAATGGTCATACAAGGTGTATAATTTTATCCCAAAAATATCTTATTTATTTACCTTTAAATGATGATATCATGATCCAAAGACAATATTTAAAAATAATCATTCCCTCCTCTTCTCTAAACACTTTATTTGTAGGATAATCGAATTCTATTTTTGACATAATTAACATCGATACAGAAATGACCTTACGATCTTGTTTATTTCCAACAAGAGTAATATACTTCAAAATTATATTTTAATCACTATATATCTCATTGGAATTAAAACATTTTATAATAAACCAACTAACTATTTTCCACTACTGGTATAATCACTAAACATTTCTTTGCAATCATGAGAAATATATCTAGATTTACTAGATTGGACCTTTTTGGATCTAGTAATATATACAAAATTTTATTTCAATATATTTGGGATATATTAGATGAATTCTTATTGGTTTATTTTTTTGGTTTTTTCCCCTTTATATTCCACCTATTCTAATTCATAACATTGGTATTATGATATATATGATTCAACAAACACAATTTCACCATCCTTACAAAATTTCATAGTTTCCTCAAAACTCTCAAATTCATGAGTAATCAATTTTGTTTTTAAAATTAGTTTTAAAAATATGAAAAATATATGAATTTTACATTAATGGTAGAGAAAAAATGTTATTAATACATTTAAAATCTAAAAACATTTTCTTTATAATATGTAATTTGTTCTACTTCCATTTTCATTATTTCAAAAAAAAATCATTCATATTCATAACAGTCTATGAAAATATTTTAAACCCAAATGATCTCTAAATATATTCCTAGAGATGATATAAAAATCATTATTACCCTTGGTATTTATATTAATATACTTCTATTGGTCAACATCAATTTCATGATGATAAACTAGATAAGATAACTTCTAATGTTCTGAATAAATCAAATTGTCAAATATCATTTCCAAATTTTTTATCCTTCCTTTAACTATCATTAGGTATGATTATTTACCAAGAATTAGAGAATATTTCATTTTGAAATTTTAAAATATAAGAATATTCTATTTTGTAGAATTAGTTTTCTTATTGATATTGTATGAATCATATTTAAGCTATGTGAATTGGATTTACATAGACAAAAACTTCTATAATATAACTCTAACCATTTCAGATTATTTATTTGTAAGGTCATTGTCTTCTTATTTCATCCTTACATCACTAACCCCATTACATCTTTGCAAACACACCCAAAAAAAGACATTTAATAGATAAAGAATCATCGATAACCATCAATTTTATAAAAGAAATTTATCATTCTAATATTATGTTAAATGAATTTTTTTTATTTCTATAAAAACATGTTCTGTATCCATAAATTATGTTTCAATTATTTTAATAATAACACCCTGACCTCTTATGTTACCAATACCCTATAATAATGACAATGTTAACTTATAAAATATAATAACACTCTTATTAAATGATTTATAGATTATATTAAATTATATTAAATTTTAAAACATTTATATTTTAGTTTTTAGTGAATTAAGAAACTTATTATATTGAAAAAAATATAATTCAGATCACTGTAAATTTTTTCCACAAAAATTCATGAAAGTGTAAATTTGATTCATCTATAAACATTACTAGAACATGAAATTTATAAATTTTATTGTTATAAATCATCCTTAAATCCTATAAAATCATCTTAAACATGCTGTTAACATATAAATCATAGTAAGAGGTATAAATAATTGAACTCATTATGCAATTTAAATACATTAAAAAATGTTAAGACTAATTCTTCTTTAAATAATAAAAATTTATCTAATAAAACCCATAAATTCACATAAAATAAAATAATTATAAAATTTTACAAAACAATTCCATATGTTCAAATAAAAGTATTTTATTGACTATAAATATTTCCTAAGACATGTTATTCATAATGACCTTTTCCATCACACTTTAAATGATTTAACCAAATCATTTACTTTCAATATATTTTTAGTAGAGAATAATCATGGCCTAATTCGTTCAAGATAACTATCTTCGGGTTACCCATAATCATATAAAA
Organism: Viscum album; assembly: GCA_963277665.1. Taxonomy (NCBI): domain Eukaryota; kingdom Viridiplantae; phylum Streptophyta; class Magnoliopsida; order Santalales; family Viscaceae; genus Viscum; species Viscum album. The sequence continues at coordinate 417,775,903 of OY728139.1, read as the reverse complement.
TTTTTTGAACAATAAAATGAAAAAAATATCATCTTTTGTTTCAATATTTCAGAATTAAAAATTTCCAAAACACAATTTTCAAAACAAAAACAGAATAACATTTTTTAAAATAATAAAAACAAACATAAAATAATTTATTAACCATTTAAATATATTATTTAACTTGAAAGTGAATCATTGAATAATAACGAAGTTAAAAAATATAATGGGAAATAATTTCTTGAAAACATAATTTTGAGTTGGAAAAAAGGAATTCAAATCATTTCAAATTAATTGATTGAAAGATAATGTGACACCATAAGTATTTTCTCAGATTTTATATCATCTGGCCTCTTAAATAACCTATATATTTTAGTTATTTTCATTCGTAAAATTATTTTTAGTTATTATTTATATATTATTATTTATTTTATTAAATATATTATCATTTATTATTTATTTACCATCTTTTTATTGTCTACATTGATCATTTTGTGAACATTCAGTTAGTTTTATCCAAAATGTTATGGTATAATGGTAACAATCAATTTTAAAATACTCAATTTTTGGGTTTTGATTAATTTTAGGTTTTAAATTTCATGGTTAACCATTAACCATATTTTAAATTTTTTTATTCATGTTTATGGGTTCTATGTTAGTGTCTTATAGAGAATAGAACAAACTAGTAACTTGGAGCTGTTAGGGTTCCACCGGATAGCCCGTGGTGATGATAATGGCTTAGGAATACACAGGTTACTCTACCTATCCATTATAGTTCCACCATCAATTTTGATGTAGAGAAGGTGTCCCCAAGCTCTGTATGGACCCACTAACCCATTGGGGGTGATCTAATAACATGTTAGTGTTCCCCAATTTCCCAGACATTAAGGAAGAAAATTTCATTTTTGCATCCATTTCATATTGTCCAACCATTATTTTTATATATTTTCCATATGATCTATATTTCTAAAAAGATGGTTATAGTTTTCCCACCATTTCATCTTGTAATGAATGGATCAATCATTTGGGCCATTATTGGTATGATTCACGTGATCTATCATGAATCAATTAATTATCCAGAAATAAAATTAATATATAAAAAATTTATCAATATTTATTGGTAGAATAATAATCTAATGTACGATTCATTGATTACAATTTTATATAAATCATATCATTAGAATTTCCATCCTTCATCTGAATGGATGAATACATACCATTAATAGTATATCAATTAGGTAAGATGTCCTTTCTTTAATCACATTATATGTTTACTTCATGAATCATAATATTATAATCTGATTTAAAATTAATTAGGACTAGTTCATGATTATTGCAAAGCATGTTTGGTTCAGTGATGACTCCGGGGAATTGAAATTGATGTGCCAAATGTAATAAGTCCTTATTAATTGTTGGAATTTATATAAATTTATATGGTTTCATTTTCATTTGTGAGAAGGAATCTTTATGCTACCCTTCCATGAAATGATTCACATATTTGTCTATTTTTAGAGAATATTATTCACATGTAAGTGTGTGTGTGTGTGGATTCTATGACCCTTACAAGATATTATTCTCAGGTGGGTGTGTGGGTGTAACCCATGAGACACATTCTTTATAAGATTTACATGTGGGTGTTTATGTGTGGAATATTATTCATTGTTTTGTTGTGGACAGTTAGAGACTTTATTAATATGAATCACCAATGGGTGTGTGTGGGAATATCCATTGACACCCTTGATTAATATGAAAATCATAATTTTATTTTAATTATTTATTTTGGGTTTTTTTTCATGGTACTGAATTTTTATATCTGGAATAGTTTTCCCCTATGAGAGAGAGTAACACAATTATGATTAAAATGATGTTATTTCACTATAAAAATGAATTTTTGTAATATGGATTTCCCTATAAATTGATATTGGGTTGACATGATTAAATAATTCTTTCCAAGAATATTGTTATTAGGTGGTCAGGTGGAAGTGTGCCTTTCCTTACAAGTCTTAATTTATTTAATATGTAATATAAATGGAATTACCTTCAAGTAAAGCATGGAGTTGTTCCTTAGATGTGAAAAGTAGAAATTTGACTATTGGATTAATATATAGAGAATACATGTAGTCATTTTTCAATATATAAGTCATGAAATGATTACTTTTGATAATCCTTTCGACATAGTCCAAAATCAACTTTAGTTTGAGTCCCTAAAATCTTTTTTGAATATGATGACTCGATATATAATTATTTTCCTAATTATTTAATTTTGTGTGTAATACACATTAATATATTTATAAAATTATATTAATGATGGTTTGGAGTTGTCCAATTGGTTTTATACGCACACACTTATCTGGAATCGTGATATACATGATGATTTCATCATTTTGGATCCAGCTAAAGGAAATGTGTTAAGTCGATGGCTCACATATTTAATTATCTTAGAAATCACAATACATTTTATATAAAAATAATATTACATGTTCTTTTAATTATGTTTTTAAGATTATGAAGAATGAACTTATAGTAAATAAAATATTATAAAACTAATACTATTTTTTGAAAAACCTATGTCTTTATGTTCTATGCCAATTTAATTTCAATAGATTTTGAAGCACATTAATGGTGTTGATTTTTTTCGTCAGAAGATGAATATTTTTATATCATTATAGTAACAATTGACCCATGCTTTTATGAAATTTTATGTTCTTAGTTTTTTTACACGATTCATATAAATAATGTCACGTGTCATCTATTATAATAAAACATAAACATGAATGATCATTTGGATTGAAATTATGAATGTATGTGTTCCTTTTAAATCATATTGTTTATTATTGATGGATTTATTCCTATCAGTGAAATATAATCATTTTTTTAATTTTTATTAATAGATATGATTGTAAGGTTTTCAATGTAAAATAATTATCAATATTCATTGTTATTTTTAAAATTATTATATTATGTTATTGATGGAGTTCTTGGATATTAAGACATAAAAATTGATGATCATATTATCAAAGTCTTTTATTGCTTGGAACGTACTGCTCAAGTACATTTATTTTGTAGAATTGAACTACTTAATAGTGGTTTAGTGGATAGAATCTTAGAATAAGCTAAATGTTTTTTTACAATAATAAAATTGAGGTTTTATTTGGATAGGATAAAAGAGATAAAGAATATCCAGTGTATCTAAGTGATCTATAAGGAACATTCTTATTTGAGGGATTATGGGAACGAGAAATAGAACCTATGGTAGTTATAAAATCAGGGATACCAATTATAGGTTTATATTCATAGAACCCTAATATTTGGATACAAATAAACCATAAAATAAGATTTATATTTCTGGTTTTGATAATATCCTTTCAGATATGTATATGGTTTTCTAATCACTACTCTATTTTTTAGCTTCCATTATGTTAACACTTTTGTATGTAATAGTAAATAATAATCAATTTATTTCCCCTATGCTAACTGTATTTATATTGTTTCTAATTCTATTACTTGGATCCATGATTTCATGAATAGAAAAAAAATATAATCATCTTAATACTTGAATATTATTTAAATTTTGATTATGTGTCGTGGGTGCAACACACAATCATATTTTTATTCTTCTTATTTTTAATCAAACTAAAATTCTCTATGATAAAACTTGTCCTTTTTTTATTGGTAAAACCATCACATCACACATGGAAAAAGAATATAGATATACTAAAATAATTTTTATGATATCAAAAATAGAAAGAAGTTATTATTCTCAACTTTAAAAGAATGTTAAATTGTCATTTTTATATTTTTATAAAACATATTACATGTAATAGACGATCATTTAATAAACAGAATTTTTGAATGATCAATAATTCATGATCGTAAATCCACTTCATTTTCATCTATATACTTACATTAAAAACCACTATAACGAATAAATTATATTAATGAAACAACAAACATATCTATTTTTTAAACTTATTTAATTTTAATCATATATGTATTTCAATCATATTTATTTCTCAAACTGTTCTAGGTTTTCAAATATATCTATATTTCAATATTATATATTTTTAAAACGTATCTTATATTCACTGCTATAACATTTAATATATTAATGATCTATTATTAATTATAAAAATATATTTTTTCCTCTATCTAATTTATGTTTTACCTTCATGAATTTTTAATAATCTAAACTATATATTTTACATTTAAATTAATATTATTATTTAACATAGGATTATATATATATAATTAATAAATTTTTTTATTACTGATTATAGGTGAAGTATATTTTTATAAAAAATTCCATCTTTACTTTTTCCATTTTTTGAAAATTTTAATATAATTCATTAAATGATCTATATCACATATGTATTGACATATAATATTTTTTAAAAGTATTTTTTAACCCCATGTACATTGGATTATACTTCTTTGGATTATAGAAATATCATATTTCTATATTAAAACTACAATTTCAAGGCCTTTTCACATTAATTTTGTTTCAAATCATCTCTTCTTAATGAAAAATTAATTTTCATTAGATGTATCTTTATATGAATTTTTCAAAATATGATCATAAATAAAGGATAAATTTATCTATTACAAGGTATTAAAAACAACTAAGGTTATAGAAAATATTCTTCTATGAATATTGTTAAATAAGGTTATTTTTAAATATTGATAATAATGAAACATGTATTTTATTATGCTATGATTTATGGTAATTCTTATAAGACAACTGGATAATGTTTCATTTCAACCATCATTTTTCTATTTAACAATATGTTATTATAATGTGATTTTAACCTAAAATCTATTCATTATAAGATATTTTTAGATATAAAAAAGTAGTCAAAATTGTATTGATATAGATAAACATTAATATATGTACTGGATATGTTATTATAAATTATTGTTTTAATATTATCCTTTTAATTTATTATATATATTTCTATCCATTTCACATTTTTTTAAAATATCTATTTTGTTAAAACATTTATGAATAATATAAAATACTAGTAACATTATTTATGATGTGAAATAATTGTATTTAATAGTTTATAATTTCATTACATTGATCTTTTATTTTATCAGAAAATAAAAAAATCTTGTCAGCTTAAAAAGTAAAAATGTAAATTATTTGTATATTTTAATAAAATAGAAATTACCCAAAATTAATTTTATTTTACAACATACCTAAAAACAACATGAGGTCCTTATGTTGGAGAGACAAGATTTTTGGGTTTGGAAGATGTAGGTTGTGTCAGAATTGACAATAAACTAATATAAAAAAGTTGTAGATTATTTTCCTTATTTTTCATTTGTTTGAAGACCCAACACATTAGGGGTCTTTTTGTTTATGTTGTATTTCGAATATGGAATTAATTAAATAAAAATGATAATATTTTAGTTTTTTATGTATTTTTCATGGATTTTTATATATAATGTGTTCTGATTATGGTGTGTGACTATTTTTTTGAAGGTATAGTATCCCCATGTAACTATTCAAAACCTCTCCACATATTGGTAGCCTAGTTGGAATGGGAAGATGTGAATGGAGTCATGTGACAATCAATCCATGACCTAATGATTTTTTTCATGTCATTATGTTGTTGTATCATATGAGGTATTTATTTATTTTTTTGGACATATATTTCACTTGGTAAAAAAGAGATAGGATGGTCAAAACATAGGTAATGGAATAACGCTAGTTTCTAGCTAACACTGGGTATTGTACCATTGATTAATTAGAATACAAGGATTGTTTTTTATTCCATTACAGTATTATATTGTTCAATTTATATTATTGTGGTATTATATTTTATGGGATTTGGGTGATAACTTTCATCATGAGTAGGCATGTAGTAGAGAGACCAATACTTTTCATATATCCATAACACATCTTATTATATTAATATTTAATAAACATCATAACAATACATTCTATAACCATATAGGTCTAGAATCGTTAGAGGCATTGAAAACAAAAATTATAGTTCATTAGTGAATTACATCATCTCTCACTAATTTATTCAAAAATATCACTCTTCCTGTACATATCATATATAACATAATTCTTCATAACATGAGGAAGAGAAAGATAATAAAAGGTGATATTAGATTATTAGTAAGGGAATAAACTATGTATTTATGATGACATAAGAATAAGGTTAATTAAACACGATCTTAACTATTTGAGTCTATACACTACATATCAAGAATCATAACAATGAATTTCTTATAATCATTTACAGTTCATAAGATAATATGCGTGAAGTATTAGAAGAATACAAGCCATGGGAGAATAATATTAGTATAAGCCATAGATTTATGAAAAGAAAATTACCATATAAAATATTATGTCATGGATTCCAATGAAGACATTAATAATATTCTGGGATTGGGATACGAACCTATGACGTTTATTCATCATGGAATGCCCTCCCAAATTCCCACATTTGAGCTTTGGATGGCCTCTACTGGACCCTCTTTTCATTAGGATTGATATAACTAATTTTCTATCATCATTATTTTACACATTGGGTAACCACATATTTATCCTTTAAGATCAAATAAAATTGATCAATACCCAAATAATTGGATGGCTGTATAATTATTGGCCCACCTATCACATAATGAAAATCATACAAATATTTTTCCACAAATGATTTCATCATATCAAAACCCTTATAATGAAAATGGGTTTTATAAACCATTTATAATAGCATAAATTATGGGAAACAAACAGATTTCATAATCAATTTTCATCGTAATCATATTCCATACAAGTAAAGGATAATTATTTTATTATTTGATCATATCCCTTATTAATCTTAAGTAACATATTTTATTCCTTAAGGAATAGAATTACTATTAAAATATTATTGAACCATTTTTTAGGGAAATATAGATTCCCATATGAAATAAATTAATTTAAAACTAAATCATTCTCAAATATTAATTAATAAAATTTAAATTTAAACTAAATTAAGAAACATTTAATGGAATATTTGAATCATTTTTTGTCATCAAGTTAGAAAATTATGTTAATTCCATACAATTTTAGACAATTAAACCTTTAACATTTTCATTAAAAATTAAAAAAACAATGTTTAGAATAATTAAAAAGGAATATATTAAAATAATTATTTAGAAATTCAATGATGAGTAAAATATAATTTAATAAATAGTTAGATAAATTTAAAAAATATTTTTGAATTTTGTATTAGAAAACATAAACATTGAATTGTAAGGATTTTTACCGAAGAGAGAAATAATATTGTGGTTTTAACTAAAACAGTTGTTGTGAAATTCATATCAAATAATTACATGAAAATGAATTGAAATCCGAAAATTTTAATAAAAAAAATGCTGAAAATAAATTCATAAGTTTCTTGAGAGATAAATCAAATGATTTCATCCTCAGATCATAACCATAAACAATCCTGATAAGTAATGTGACTGAAACAGAAACAATAGTTTTAAATAAATGGATTTTAACATCCCCATAATTATAATTATAATAATAATGAAATATATTCATCAAAACAATATACAGTAAATAAAATAAACAAATGTTGTACATGGATTGTGCTTCAGATTGGTAAAATTGAGGAACAAATCATATTCCTCGAGTCTTAAGTTCTATAACAAAAAATTGAAACTCATTTATAAAAAATATATATTTATTATAACTATATAATATAATAATAATAATATATAAAATTACAAATGTTATAACTTATAAACATTTTATAATACATTTTTAATTTTTTTTGGGTAAAATCACTCTTTCAGAAAATAATTTCTTTGCTTTTCATGTCTGTTTTTCGTTTGGATTTGTCTTCCATATACATTTATTAGGGTTCTATAATCTCTATACTAAAAAAATTTATATAAATATAATATATATTAATAATATAAAAAGCCCTCACTTCCTACAAATTTCTCACACATCTCAAGCCTTCATCTCATTCAAACCCTTCTCAAATAAGCTCCCATGGTCACTCTCTTCATCATATAATCCTTACCTTAGGAAGAAAACACTTTAAGAATCACTTTTTGTTCTTTTGTATTATTTTACTTCTCAAACCTCCTAAACACTTTTTATTCCTTTATTTTATAACAATACCAGTATCCTCAAAATACTAAGATTTTTCTATGATAAGGATTAAAATTACACATACACAAACATCCATCTAATGGGTAAAGATCATAATATATCTCTTGATGGAAAACTGACGCCTCTTGAAATGATGATTGTTCAATTAACTCCCACCACATACCATTGTGGCCATTATGATAGAACTATATTTATATCTGATATATATTATTTTTATGTTTTTTAAAATTTTCTATTTTTCATTTATAACATACCATTATGGCTTCCATTATTGGTAAATGCGATAATTTCATTAGAGGAAGTGCGGACTACCGCCCCCTCAAAGTGATATGACTCGTTCATGCAATACGCGGAACATAATAAAGATAGAATTTTGAACTTATGAAACATATATTTCATATATATTAAAATTAAATTATTATATACCTATGAATCACTATGGTTACATTTCATTTAAATATCAAATAGAAATTAAGGTAGCATTCATGCGTACGTACGACTTATAATCTCCATGAACGGTGCATTTTATTTCATATCTCCAAATGTTATGTACTATTATAAATACATTTATATACTGAATATATATGATAAAAATGAAATCTAAATGATTAATACCATTCTCTAGATAATAAAATTTTGAACACATGTACAATTTATAATCATAACAAGTTCATTTTTTACTCATGTTTTGAACATTGACAAAATGTCCGATTTGAGATAAAATACTTAACTAATTGTTATAGCAAGGTAATAAGTATTATAAAATGAATAATAAACTTGAAAAATTTTATTAATCAAGTATTAGTCAACTTATGTTTATTATTTAGGATGAACAATGAACATACGAGCGACTCAAGTCAGACAACGAAGTAAGGGGTTTGTTATCTAACTTTTAATTCTGTGGGATTTCCATTGTTCAACAAAAATTTATTTTATGTGGTGTTTTTTGAACTCAAATTGGATATATATTATCATTATTATTTTTATATTGAAGGAATTATTTGATTATATTAGTGTTTAGTAATTTTTGGTCATACGATTCGATTGAATACAATGTGGTAAGGTATTTTTATCTCACTATTTATTCATGTGAGATTCATGGTATATTTTCCACTATTTCCTTTTATGTGGGGTATGTAATGCCCATGATTTTACTCATTGTATAATACTATTTAAATTTTGGGTATTTACATATTATTTATATGATCTTTCTTTCATTTGGTGTACATTTCGAAATTTACAAAATTGATAAGGGATCCTTTCACCCTCCTCTTTTAAGTCATGACTTCTTTTATGTTATGTATTATTGTTACATTTCATTATGTGGGGGATTATTATAATATATCTTTAATACTTTAAAATTTTATGTCTAAATTATGAGATACCCTTTCTTCCCTCATAAATTGTGTTTCAGAAATTTTAAGTGACGATGTTAGGCTACTGAATTTTCGTATGTTTCCTTTTCTTGTGGTATGTCATTAAAATTTCCACACCATGATCTTATTTCTATTTTATTTTGTCTCTATACTGTAAAATAATTAATTTATGGATGAGAAAACCATGTCCCTACTCTTTTTATTATTTTATAAAACCATGTTATATAGCCGTTATGCTATAGAAATTTCATCACAAAATTTCTCTCTCTTTCTCCCAAGAAATTCTCTTGTTTTATTTATATAAATACCCAAAACATTTTCATTTCAATGGATGTTCATAAATACAAAAATATATATATTTGATTCTGTAATTGACATATATATTACCCTCACTCTCCTTACATGGGTTATAAATGAAATAATGTTCTTATTTTTAAGTGCTTTTTAAAATGTTGTGATTTTGAAATGAAACCATTTATTTTAATCTCTATGGGATATTTATGAAATGTTTGATTATGATTTATATGGATCAAATGAATGTAAATACATATAAAGGGTGCACCCAGATACCACTCCAATGCATTTTGTATATAATGTATCTCTAGAGATGACAAGTCTCACAATACCTTGGTGAATAACCTTGGTAATTTTCTATGTCTCCTTGGTGTTGTACGTTGGTGATATGTTCATGAATGTCTATATGAAATTTTGTAACCAAATATGCAAGTTATGTTTCAATTTCATTTCATTAGGATATTCCTATACATCCATTGCTCAGGAATTTATGTTTTTATCAAGTCCTTATTAATATCATAAGTAAACTGATTCACTTTCTTTCTTTACCAGGCCTTCTTCTCACCCTTTCCTTTGATTATGTCTCCTGGTTATATGATGTAGTAATTGTACTTAGGATGAACATATGATTAAGCTGTACAAGTGGATTATAAGAATGTTATATGTTTTTTTCATTTATTATTATCCTACTTTACAAGACACTAGACTTTAAAGATCCTCTGTTTGTTAAATGTAATGAGAAGTTAAGTAATAAAAAGGAAAGATGCCATCATTTAAGGTTTATAAATTTTACTATTTAATTTTAAACATGATAACTAGTATTTATACATAGGCAAATTACCCTTTAAATATAAACATAAAATGGGACATATTTGGTAATTTTTATCCATTTATTAAATATATATAATCTGATTTTTCAAATAAAAATCTTTTGTGATTGTGAAATTATCATTATGACATGCACGAGTGATGTTTCAAACCCAATTGTAACTCTAACCACAATAATCTCTTTCTATTGATAAATGGAATTTATATAACAGATAAGTTGTCAATTGATTCATAAAATGAGAGAGTAACATATTTCAAGCCATATGTTATTCATCTTTTTCTCATTGGAGTATTTTTTTTAATTTTTAAATAATTTATTAAAACAATATTTATATAAAATACAACTAATTTCATTTTTGACAATATTCATTTAATATGACTATAATTCTACTAATAAATACATTTATTTGGAATCATAAACATCTCAAACTTACATAAAAAGATATAAATACATTTTTTAAATTAATGATTTATTTATATTATTTAAATATTATAATTTTTTAAAAATTTATTTTATTCTTATTTTAATTAAATATTAACTACGATGAAGTTGACTGAGAATTTATATTAATTATTACATCAATAACCGATGAAACTAATTTATCACAATAAATAAAAACAATTTATACTTTAAATGAATATTTATATTCCAAAATTACTCATTTTTTATCCCATTCTGAACACATAAAATATTTATAAAAATAATAGAGTGATATTTTGTCCTTTTCATTATTTAAAATATTATACTGTTCATAATAATATAAATATGGTTCAAATGTTTGAAAATTTTAAGGAATTATTTGTGATATGGATTAAATACCTCCATAAAATATAAATTAGACATGTTTTTGTTCATTATAACCCTTATCTATTGAGATTAACCCTTAGTAAACCGATTAATATTTAACCATTATAATTAATTATTACATTTTTTAAAATTTATGATGATAAAAAATTAAATGGATCATATTAAATAAAAATTATTTTTAGTATTTATAATTTTGAATATATTTTATTAAATTCAATAATCCTGAGATGTTAAATTTTATTTGAAATTAAACCCACAATCGTAGTGAAAACTGGTTTTCTAAAAAATACATTTTCAATCAGAAATGTGATTTAACATTAACATTATAGATCATAATCTAATTAAAAAAATTAAAATTAAAATACATATATAATATAAATTTCCATTAAATTATTTCTCATTTTTATTGATATTTATGAATTTTAATATATAAAAATTATAACCTTATAAATTTTTTTTGTAGAACTGTTTTTTAATCATACAAATAAGCATAAACAAAAATCATGAAAATTTATGATTAAAATTATATTAATTTGATTATTATAAATAAAATTATTCATAATTCACTTTTATAACGAATCCATAATATAATGGTCCTTGATTTAAGGAAAACGATAGTTTGTATTTGTAAAATATGTAGTTTTAATTATTCAATTAAAAAGGAATCATTTCATAAAAATCCAAATATTTCTCCCAAAGTTAATTTTTATTCAAATTAAAAAAAATTATTTTTTTAAAAAAAATTAACATTTCTAAATGTTCCTGAACTTATTTATAATATTTTTAGAAAGAGGTAAAAAATATTATTGATTAAATTTTTTTTTTCAAGACTAAAATGAAATTACTAAAATTCAAGTGATTATTTAATAAAAATTTATCAATTTTTTTATATTACCAACGACCCATGTATATATATATATTATATTTTTGTATTTTTCATAATTATATATTTAACAACTATGTTCTAATTTTAATATTTAAATAACAACATTTTACGAATTTTTTGGCTTAGTTTTGTTTTAAATACACTCAATAAAATATAGTTTTCATTATTAATTTTTTCTTGAGGTGTTACATTCTCCCTCCATAATTAATAAAAAAATTTCACTCAAATTTATCTTGATATTTTAATCAATGGTTTTCTATCTAATAATAACAACATTGAAATTCCACTTTGTACAAAGGGTTAATAAAACTTCTTTTGGAAAACATAGAAAGGGATGTTCCAATATCACCTAAAATAACACATAACTAGGATATCATATTGGACAACTACTGGAATGTGAAAATTTGGACATGAGAGTAATTATCAATTCACAAATAATTTTTTAGGTTAGAAGATATCATTTATAACAATAATGTGATTGATCACAATATCTTTAAAGACCACAAAATGATAACAAAAATATATGTTAAAAGACCATGAATTCAACGGAAATAAAAGGAATATGATAAAATTTTCATTTTGACATATTTTTTCAAAATATAATTAATTAATTTAATATATATAAATATATATATATGAATTTCAAAAGTAAATACACATACTTGATAATTATACTTTTATAATTTAATTGATTCCCACAATAATTCCATTTTCCTTCAAAATATGAGTATTCAATATGATTTACTCATATGTTATGAACTAAAAATAAATGTATAATAGATTCCATAATCTAGAATATGACAACATGATATTAAATCTACATTTGGACACTAACCATAATCAAAATTGTTATCATAAGGAATGATAATTATAAAAACTAAAAAAATATCATATGAATAAATAATAAATTAATCCTCTTATCATCAAAAATAACATCTGATGTTCAACATAGATAATTTTATAAATATGTTACCTCAATATTCTTCAAAATATTTTTGAGTATGTTAATAATCAACTACCAAGAAATATATGATCACATAATCTTCAAATAATGATTTTACATTTATCTATAATAAACATGGGTCACTCATAAAGTCTTATTACTAAAAATGTAAATTACTTTATTATATAATCTCCAAAATAATATAATCATTTATATAAATATCCTAAATCACCATAAAGGCATATTGACATCATATATTATTCTTAAAAATAATTCAGCATTTATTAAAAAAACCCAATCATATAATTTTCTACATAATAAATTTAAATTTATTTATCACATCATAAAAAATAAATGTCATACTAACCAAGGCATTCCATTGAACTGAGGTAGGCATTGCACCCTTTTTACCCTTTAGTATAAGGCCCTAGCCTTAAACATTACATAATCTTGAATTAATATAATAATTCACATTTTGTATATTTTTAGGTTTATAGTTTTAGAGAATTATACCATAACTAATACATTATATCTCAATAATTACAAATTTGACACTTTAGCTCAGTATCTATTTTTTCATAAAATAAAAATTCTTAAAAGAAAACAATAATTCATTTATTCTCATAATTTTTCTCTAGTTCTTCAATTCTCTTACCTTGCATTATACCTTGTGAAAATCATTTCAAAAACATTGGATAAGCATAAAAATCTCTTTATGGGTGATAAAATAAATAATTAAAACATTAGTTAATCAATACATACAAAACATAAGCTCTTAAACATACCTCATGAAATCATAATATTTTTGAATAACACATAGAAATCATAAAACATAAAGGTAAATTGTGGCATCCATATTGAAATTTCATTGTAGCTTTCACATCTATATAGGGATTTACATTTTGAATACCTATCATAGTAAATTCCCTAAACCTCTTTGCAGAAACATTAACGTTTACCTTTATCACGTTACCCAATTCATTAGAGTTCAATCTTAGACTCACCCACCCTAGGTATATCACGAAACTACCTGTGTATGTAAATAATGACCAATAAAAATAACATATTCAAAACACATAAAACATTCATAACAAAAAGATAACATTTCCACATCGCAAAAACATTATATAATTTCAATATATTGACATAATCAATGCTTTATCAAACCATTTTCAAAACCATTTAAAACATTTAATAATGATACTTATTAATAAATGTGTTCCATAACCCTTGGAATATTTTGAAAGATATTTTTATTTCAAAACATTGATTTACATTTAAATATATATTTAAAACCACTATTAAAACATGGGAATTAATGAGAAAGATTTAAGAGAATTAATCTTTAAAATATTTACAACAATATGTTAGTTTAAGAGTTCCTAACCAAAAGAGTGATGCTTGAATTCAAATAATTGATGAATAAAAATAATGAAAACATTATAAATTAATGAATATAAACAAATTTATGAAATTATATTTTAAATGATAGTATCAACACCATATAAAAGTGAATTGATGCATAACAACAATGAATTCTCAATGGAATTTAAATTGAGATGAAATACCTTATAAATTTTTATTCATAGATTAAGGATTTAAAATTAAATTAAGAATGTGTGAAAGATATAAATACACTCGATATGATTGGATTTTCAGTTTAAATCAATCAGAGTACATTTACACTTGTTCCTTTTGAAACAAAACCAATGATTTGAATGTCTAACTAAATTAATAGAAATTGAGTTAAGATTACCCTTATCTAGTACATATAAATGACATGAGAATTTATCGATGGAGTGATTATGTGTATCAAAATTATATCCAGACAATGGAGAGTGGAAATTAAAATATAAATAAATAAACAGTGATTCCACACATAATCATAACATGACATAATTGTGAATTAAATTATTAACCCAAGGAATGAAAATTAGCTTAAACAGTTCCCTTACGGATTTGGTAACTTACGAAACATACAACACATGAAAGAAGGATCATAAAATTAAGATGTCAATATGAAAACATTAAACTATATTACCCAAATAATAAAACCATGGGTAGTACATACACCACAGAGAAAGAAATAGTAGCAAACATAGCATGAATCCCACGAGAATAAAAAGTGAGATAAAAACCCCTTACCACGTTGTAATCAATCGAGTCATAAGACAAAATGCTAATGACCACAAAATGAATCCCACAATACCCTGAATATAAATATAATCAATATAATATATATCAAATGGTGGTACACAATACACCACATGAAATAAATAATTAGTGAACTATGGAAATCTCATAGAATTAAAAGTGAGATAAAAAACCCCTTAGCTCATGTGTAACATGACAAGTATGTTCCATGTTCTACCTGAATAATTAAATATAGTTAATTTATAATTCTTTAATACAAATTTTCATGTTTATCGTTCCTTTTATATCACTTATTACCTTACTATAACAATTAGCTAATTTTTTGAGTTTATATCGTACAATTTGTCGATGTTCGGATCTTTATTAAAAAATAATCTTATTATAATTACAAATTGTCCTTGTGGTCAAAATAACATTATCTCTAAAATTATATTATTTATTTATATTTCATATATATTATATATATCCTGTGTATGTGTATTTATAATATACCATTTCATTTTAATTTAAGAAATGAAACCCACCGTTTATGAAGACAGTAAACTGTACATACACGTTAACGCTACTTTCATTTCTATTTTACATTTGAAGGAATGAAAAGTTAATAATAAATAGGTATATTATAATTAAATTAAAATATATTTATTATTTAATTTAATTAACTCTATCCTTTATAAGCTCCTTGTATTACATGAACGATTCATATCATTTTGATGGGTAGAAGCCCACACTTCCTCAAATGAAATTATCTTATTTACCCATTATGGAATCCATAATGGTATGAAATAAATTAAAAATAATGAAGTATAGAGAAAATATAATAATGATATATATCACATGTAAATATAGTTTAATCTTAATGGTTTCCATAAGAGGTAGTAGGAGAGGATTGAACAATCATCGTTTCCTGAGGCAGTAGTTTGCCGTCCATAGAAACAATATGTTATTTACCCATTAGACGGTGGTGTGTGTATGTATAGTTCAAATCCTTATCATATAAACAACCTAGTATATTGAGGATACTGGTTTTGTTATAAAATTAAATAATAATATGATTTTATGGGGTTGTTGAAAAAAAATAAAAGAAAATAACTTAAGAGAAGACGTTGTCTTTAAATTAGGTAATTCTCTATGGTTTAAATCAAAAGGATTTCTTGAAGTGTATTCTACCTAAGGTGAGGATCCTAGTTAAAAAAGAGGGATCATTAAATATTATTTTTTGTAGATCTTTAATAATCCATGGTGCTTGATAGGTGTGATTAATGGTTTAGAAGTGATGACTTCTTATAATGGGGAGGAGGGACTCTTTAAGAAAGATTGAAAATATTTTTTTTTATATAATGATAATCGGTTTCTAAATGTTAAAATCATATTAAAGTCAAAGATAAGATTACTTTTTTAAAAAATAAAATAATTCAATATGAATTGTACATATTTTGGATAATATTTTAATTCTTTATAATTTATTTATTTAAATCGTTCATTACTGAGGTAAACACTGCATCATTATTGTGTTATTTATAATTGTATTTTTTTGATTTCAAAAAGTAATAAAAAACACCATGATGTAGGATGTAATTATAGATTTCAAATGAATATTTTAATACATAGAAATAACTTATATAACCCCATTTAAGAATTGATTTACTAAAAGATATATGTTTATGTCATTTTTTTCATTACTTTAATTTAATTAATATAAGGTATCATCATCACTCTTAAATGGCTCCATGGGGACCCAAAATAGACACAAATAATAACATTGTTAGAAATATATCATCCAATATGATTAGGACACATGTTATGGTAATTTAATATTATTTTAATATTATTTTTACCCTGAATTACCCTATTTAACTTTAGCTGTGGTTAATAAAAGGCAAAAGCTACTATTAATAAAAAATTATTTTCCTCTTATTGAACAAATTTTCATATACTAATAACAAGAATGTATGTAGTATTTTCAATATTAAATTTACAGAAGCGGTAAAATTTCATTTAAATGAAAATTTCTATTTTTAACTACTACTCAGTGTTTTCAATATTCATCAGAAATTGATGTTTTCCATAAAAATACCTAAAATTCATCCTAATCTGTATTTGAAATTCCAAATTCAAAAATGTTGTTTCTTTTATGAAGTTATAAACATATAAGTTTCATTAATTAATTTTAAATTTAATTCTTGTTGTCAAATCAAAAAGGGTATTTTTAATGAAATAATGACTATCAAAAGATTGACACTTGTTTATGTTCAATTTCAAAGTGAAATTACATCCAATGACCAACATTGGATTAAATAGTAAGAATATAATATAATTACACAATAAATCCTATTATAAATATAAAATATCAATATATATAAATTAGAATTAAATTATTTTTTGAATTAAAATACATTATATTTCACTATTCAATAAAAAATGAATTTTGTCAGAATAATACCAAATATTTATCCAAAGTAAATATTGATGTTCTTATTCTAAAGAAGAATTTTATTTTTTTCCAATAGAGCATATAAAAGTGACCAAAACTAAATTTAATGAGGGTTAACCATCAAAAAGTGGAAAATCGACCTTTTAAACAATATTAGAGTATTTATGGTTAAAATTAGATTCATTCACATTTTAGACCTCTAAATTTTATTAGATAAGTGTAAAAACATTTAAGAAACATGTTTAATCATAATATGGTTAGTTCTGTTCAATCCTTCCAATACAATGGATATGCGTTAACTACCATTGAAAATAATATTATATTATTTTTTTTCAGTAAGACCCAACATTGTGTGCAATGTATGAATTCAAAGAAACTCATTGTTGTGTATCGGGTTATCCATCGAACATTGTATCACCTTTAAAGTAAAATTTAATATTTAATTCAAAATTATTAATAAATATAAAAATGTATTATTTTTTATTTACATGGGATGTTACATTTAGTTATGGGTCCAAGCCATATGTCCATTCCTAATGTATCATGTATTAATTTGTTTCTAATAATAGATTAATATAAATCTTATAATGGCCATTGAAATAAGTTGAATATCCATAAAAATAAACATATTAATTAAATATCATATAATACCCATAGATAATTGAAACCGATAAACCTAAAAAATTATAATATTTTCCCAAATAATAATTAACATTGAACCTAACTGTTTCTTTTACATTATCCCAATAAAATATATCCAAAATGTCCTAAATCACATTAAAATATTATCACATAAAACAAAAAATGGGGGTTTTTATGAAATTGAATGTTAGATCAACCTTATACTCATACAACTATGATGGTATCAATAAATCTTCTGTTATTATTTCATCAATTCAAATATTATACCAGTATTATCCCAATCCATATATGATTCATGATTTTTATAACTAGTATATCATTTGAAAGAAATACCTCGGTAACATTATTCATAAATACCAATAAATAAATACAATAAAATTTTCACCTTAATTATCAGTATAAAATCAAATATTCCATGCTTTATTAGTTAACCATTAAAAGATGTTATTGAATAATAAAATTTCCATGTTATCCAAACATGATTATTTGTAATATATTGGAAATAGTTTTCTATGTACCCATGATTTCGACCCAGAAAACATTTTTAGCTTTTTTTAGACGATACTCAAGGCGTCTTTTCCTACATTTTTTACATAATGGAAATTGAGCACTATTATCTCCATGGTCTCCACTATATGATATATCATCAAACCCTATACTTATCTTCATTGTAGTTTGTAAGTGTTGTGTAATACGAATGATTTAAATCATATATCTTGATAACCAATTAGGTATAATCACAATATCCTTCCCTACAATCATCATCCAATTTTTTTCTAACAATAACTTCATTATCCATCACATGCAATTTCAACATTTTTCTCCTTTATTCCCATCATTTTTTGAAAAACAAATAGCATAGTATAAGTTAAAATATTCACAGTGGAAACCACATAATAATTTATTGGATAAATAAATCATGACATTTTATTTTCAATCTATGAAACCTTATGTTTAACCTACATGATTCATGATCATCATCTATTCGAATCCTTAATGATAGTTCCTAAAGATTTTGTGAATTTGAAAAACCTATTACTTGTTAATGTTAAACTAAAAGTGCAGTAATGGCTATTTTTGATAACTATGAGACATTAAAGTCAAATCCTAATAATTGTTTTTTGATGTTTTTTATCTTTATGTATAATTGTTCATGATCCATAAACACTTGTATGATTATTAGTATTGGGATGTATGTTCTTGGGAACCACTTTCATTATCCTTTAACAAAATTAAAGGAAAATTTATTATACATTAAATTATCCATCAGGTTCTCACAAATGTTTTATCATATAATGTTCCAATGTTTGACTAATAATTTATCTTATTCCCTATAAAATGTAAAATAATTTTCATATATAAATGTCACATATTTTAAAATAAATATTCACTATATTAAATAAAAATATACACTATAATTGAGTAGGTACACAATCATTATAATATTTCACTCATAATGAACTAGTTTATAACTGAACTAAATCACCTTAGATTGTGTTCTTCATAAATATCATGTTTCCTATATGTGACATACATATAACCTTTATTTATAACCTAAGGAAAGGAAACAAAATAATGGGTGAGGTCAGATTCTCAATATGAGCATAAGTGTATGTTATTCTGATTATAATATTTTAAAACCATACCTAACATATCAAGGATAATAATATTGAGACAAGGCATAATTAATGGTAGTTCATAAGATATGAATCATATATAATCATTGGGAGAAAAAAAATTTCATAAGATATAGATTTGGGGAATAGAGATAACAATATAAAATATTACGTTATATGTAAAAAAATATAATAATAAAATAATATTTGATAGAATATACAACATTTAGAATTGAGCATAAATAACTAACAACATATATTTCTCCAAATTTACTTGTTTCAATAACTTGTAGAACACATAACCCCATATCTAAATAATCCTTAAAAAATATATCATTTTAAAAAAAGATTACAAATTATAAATAATGGTTATTTCCATCTTCAAAACGAAAATTGCTATTTTATATTTATTATAAATAAAAATAAGAATAATTTAAATTAAATTGAATAGTTTTCTAAAAATTATATTGTTCTAAAATGACGAATTACTTTCTCTTTGCGTGCATAATTTAAAATTAAAATTATTCACTAGTATAAACTATATATGATAAAATAATATTAATTTTTAAAATTATAATATGAAAATTATCTTATGGGTTATTTTTTGGGATCTTTTATAAATTTATCATTTTTTGATGAAGAATATAAAATACTGAATTTCAATTGAAAACTATTTTTTAATTATATTTTTGATAAAGTTAAACTATAATTTGATTTTTTTAATTATTTAAATTATATATATATTTATCTAATTTTGGTCATTTGAATCGTTTTCATATTTAATTGTGAAATACAACTCTTAATCATTTTAACATTTTCTCTCAGAAAAATCATTTTCTCATCTCGTCTGTAGGATAAATTTTAAAATTAAAGTATTCATGTTCTGTGAAGGGAAATTATAAATATGAATTAAAAATATGGAATCATAAAAATTTATATTACATAATAAGATCAAGATAAATATTTAACAAAATTAATTGTGAAAACATTAAAAATTAATTACCATTATTACGGTAAAAATTGAATAACGGAGGGGTTTGACTAAAATGATAAGGGTTAAAATGACTTAAAAACATTATAAAATCTATTTCTCCATTATACTTTATCCCTATAAAATCAATGTGTCTATAGGGATCCATATTTAACCCATTTTTATATAGAAAAAATTTCTACATGATTTTCTTTTATAAAATTAAATGTGCACCACACACCTCACATTTAAAAGGATACACCTCTCCTCTTTTATTCACATATTAATTTTTTTTTACAAAAATAACAAAAAAATTAATTGAAAATATACCTCTAATAATCTTATATTACTTAATTTTGGTTGGAAAGAAACCATGAAATTCTTTTGGTGCAAACATAATTAGGAGACCCGAAGAAGTGGTTACATTTTTCAACAAGAGTTTTTATTTTATTTATTCCACCACCTACATAGATTATTATTAAAACATTATGATATTATAAACATAGTATCATACATATATGAATATTTTCATATTTTATATTTTAGAATTTCAACCATATCCACTTTTATCTAATGGGTTTTGAAATCATTATTCATGTGTTCTGTGGACTACCTCCTTATAAACCTATGTCATTTATTTTTACATTTCCACCACTCAAAGTTGGATATAATGATAGATATAATGTATATATATGATATTTATTATAAAATTACACATGTGGAGAAATTAAATCATATATAACTATTTTTAATAACTTTCATATGGGATACAATAACAAAATTTGTGTATATAGAGGACTACCGCCTCGCAAAGTGATAGGATTCATCTTTCCCTAACACTTTATATAGAAGGTGGAAAATATAATGTTAATAATTATGTAATATATATAGGTAATAATTATTATATTAATTAAATATTTAACATTACTAAAAGAAAATATATAACATTTTATTTCTTACCTATTTACTCAATGATAGATGATAATGACAACTATGTACATGGGGACAATCGCCTTCATGAAAAATTATATCTCTTTTTCTTTAGCAAACCACATGGAATATATATATATATATATATATATGAATTTTATAAAGAAATATATTGTATCTATTATATTATGATAATTCTATAATTGTAATATATTATGTAACTTTTTTTCATAATGTTCATTACGAATTGAAATGTCACACATGCATACGTATGACCAATTATCTCCCTAAACATAACAAAAATGCTTTTTTTAAAATATATCTTTAATAGTTTTATTTAAAATTATAATTGATATAATAATAATTCAACTATTTCATTACAATTATTCTTGAGATGATATAACTATATAACATGAACACTAATTTGAATATTCATGACAAATAATTAATGAGAAAGTAGAGCCACTAATACCCGAAACTATGTGAATAATGAATGATTATTAATGAAAAATTGATAATATATTATAAATGTAACATATATGATATTTTTAATATTATTATTTGTCTTCAATACTTTAATAACATGATTAAAATAACTTTATATTATTTTAAATAACAGTCCAAAAAATATAATTGTTATGTAAGAGACTGCGTCTGATATTCCCTTAATTGAGGCATATATTTTTTCTATACAGCGAATTTATTTTTATGGTGTATATAATACCCAATTAAAATTTAATATCATGAATAATTAATAACTCAGGCTATATTAAATGTTATTTTTAATTGTTTTATCTACGGGCATTTGATATGGAAGTTACTCAGTAGGATAAAATTTATAGCTCAATTTCATTACATTGGTTTATATTACTTCATAATCATATTTGATTTTCTAAGAGTATTTACATAATTAAGTATTATTTTGTTATGTTTCATTTCATCTTTTTTAAATTTATTTTATTTCGATAAAGAAAATCGATTCAATAACTAATTCTCAAAACTATTTTATTAATTTTTTAACAGTTTAATTTAAAATATAATTGAAATCAAGATTATTTATTCTTCAATTTAGGTTGATGAAAATTACTTAATAATTGTATAACAAACCCTTTTAATTTTATAAATGACTATTTATTAAAAATATTCTTATGTAATAGTTCAATTCTTCACTCTATTATACTCTAAATAACTGAGAAATATTTCATAATAAAACCCAACATAATGTCTTTCCCAATCAGAAATCTGATTTTTTGCAAAAATAAATTTTCAAAAAATTCATTCAATACCGTTTTTAACCTCATCCAAACAATTTATAAATTAAAATTTTAGCCATATTATTTATCTATAAAAAATGTATGAATGTTCTATACTATTTTCTAATAATGAACATTTCAAAACATTTTACATTGTAAAATAAATGATCTTTTTAGCTTTTAAAACATGTATATATTTACTAACCATTATTACCATCATTTCATTGATGCTTAATTTTAAAATTTATAATATTATTTTTTATAATATTATTTCCTAATATAATGTAAATTTTTAGTTTTTATAATTTATTTTAAATTAGTTAGACATTAAAAATGTTTTATATTTTAAAAAGTGATATTCAATTTGATAATGATATTTTCAACAATAATTTTATTATAGATATTTATATAGTATTTGTATTTGATAATGAAAAAACATTAATTATTACTATAATTTATACATATTTTATTGATACCATCCATACTCTTATTCTGGATATATTATGTATATTTTGACCGAGGAATGTATTTTTGTCCACTTTATTTATTCATTTTCATATTCATTTACATTCCTATTAATTATTAACTTTCCTATGGAAATTTACATTCACAAAAAATATCCATATATTGTAACTTGAATGTTGTTATTTCATAACCCATATATCATTTCAAAATACTATGTTTTGTATTGAAATATTTTTTTGTTGGGGAAATATTTCTAAATCTGTATTATTTACTCAATAAAGATATTTGATAATAAGGAAAATTTGTTCATGAATTATATCTATTATTTTTTTACTGATGAATGATTTGGATATGAAATACATGTTTAGGGCCCAATTATAGATATCCACTTGATGAATTTGTCATCTAATGAGATGAAATAATTGGTTATACATAGTGAAATGGGTTTCTACCTATAAATGGTAAACAATCATGATGATAGATCTCTTCGGTAGGGGTATCATGTACTTGAAAAAATATATAAAACAATTTAGAATTTCCATAATTCTAAATTCAGTTATTAATATCCATAATATATTTATCAATTATAATTTCTATCAATACATTTCATTATCATTTATTGATTAAATGGATTGTGTTTGAAATAATTTACCTTGTCATGCTAATTATTCAATATCTAGATAAGATAGTCATGTAATTGAATAAATGATATTTTTTTTAGTTTTTTAACATTCCCTGTTTACAATTATCTATGAGATTGTATTATTGATATTAACTTTCCATGCACTTACTAAACATTTTATTTATTAAATATAATTTTTGTTTAGTTATATACCTTTCAATATTGATTAAATTATTGATTCATAATATCTTATACTGTACTTAACCCTAATTAAGTTGTTTAGATCGACCATATTTTTTATCCATTCTCATGATTACATAAATATTACTATTTTTTATAAGAAATAATTATCTAGTTGGAATAATAATATACTTGAAAATGATGTTTTGGTAATTTGTGATTTAAAATATAATGTTTGGCCCTAGTATTTATCATGTTTACATAGTATACTAAACTATTATGACCTTCAAGATTGGATTCATTATATCTTATTACAATTCAATTAACCAAACAATAAATTTGGGATATTGGGTTTGGAGATGAAATAATTGGTATTAGTGAAAGTTGAGTAGAAACCCAATGAACAATATTTAGGGATAAAAATATTAGGTATCATAAAAGTGGTCCATATTTTCACCTTGTTTGACACACCATGGAGATATTCTCTAGATAATTTAAATTTATTTACAAAACATTATAATTTTTTTGAATATATGATAAAAATTATTGCCCATGTTTAAACAACTGTTTACTTAGATTGAAAATAAGGTGTCTCTCTATAATTGGAAAAGGTTTTATGTATGGTAAATAAGATAATTATAAAATGAATTTTAGTGAAAAATGAAGAGTATGATGGAAGAAAATGATTTTCATCATGGGGATCCATTTATAATTATTTATAATAAATGGGGTGAACTTGAGAAATATCTATGTTACTAATTTCTTATATTGGTTAACCCCTAGGATAATGATTGACCTTTTTGAAATAAAATGATAAAAGTATTTATTTATTTGGAATAAAAAAGTTAATCATATAAGTATTTTTCATAATGGGATTTTGGTTATAAGAATAATAAAATATAGAAATATCACTAGTACAAATATGACTTTTAGTGGCTGCCAAAATCCGTCGCTAAAGGTCTATAGCGGTCGTCTAGCGTCCACCAAACGACAACCACTTTTCGTTCATCGTTGTTGCTATCAGCGACCGCCATTTGGCGGCAGCTGAAGGCCAGCAGGTATGACCAACAGTAGCCACCATTTGGAGGCCACTATAGGGTTGATCAATAGTGGCTGCCATTTGGTAGCCGCTATAGCTGACCCAAACACAGGCTACAATGGCTGGTGTTGGTCATGCCTATAGCGGCCGCCAAATGGCTCCACTATAGCTTTTAATTTTTTAAAATATATATAAAAAATACTATGAATACCACATAAATCTCATCATCTTCTTCCATGCTTCGCAACCCTCAAAAAATATAACTACATATTAAAATTTAGTAATAAAACTTAATACCAAACAAATCCTATAAACAAATAATTTAATCAAATTAACATATTTCAATACAAACTTACTATAAAAGATTGAAAGTATACGATTTTGAAAATATATTCATAATTTCAATTATCATTTTAAAAATATAAAATATTTAATTCTATGGTTCTAATTACAGTGTTTCCCCTCTGATTTCAGGTCAATCTGATGGTGTACGCTTTGAATTTGATAGTTCGAGGCCCGTTTTGGCCGTTCATGGCACTAGAAGTGCGTTCTTGGACATTGCGGGCACACGACACATCCGATTGGCATTTCGTCTACTTGACCACTTCACAATTCACTCATCAGTTGTTGTCGTCCGATTTTAGGCCAATCCGACGTCGTTCGGCCGGTTTGGACCACCCCACGTGCCTTTCAGAAACGCATCCAACACATAAAAAGTGCATATTGAGCCATTTCATGCAAACTGCAAATCCAATTGATGTTCTGTCTCCTCGAACATGTCCAGAATAATAATTACTGTGTTACTCTCTGATTTAGGGTCAATCCAATGTCGTACGCTCTGAATTTCATAGTTTGAGGCCCGTTTTGGCCGTTTATAGCACAAGAAGTGCGTTATTGGTCATCGCATGCACACGACACCTCCGATTGGCATACCGTCTTCCCGAACACTTCACAATTCACTCACCAATTGTTTTCATAAAATTTCAGGCCAATCCGACGTCTTTCGGCAGGTTTGGACCACCCCACGCGCGTTTTAGATGCGCGCCCAACACTTAAAAAGGGTATATTGAGCCGTTGCATGAAAACCGCATGTTAGATTTACGTTTCGTCTCCTCTCACACGTCAAGAATAATAATTAAAGTGTTCCCCCATTGATTTCAGTTCAATCCGATGTCGTGCGCTCTGAATTTGATTGTTTGAGGCCCGTTTTGGCCGTTTATGGCACCAGAAATGCGTTCTCGGTCAGCGCGGGCACACGACACCTCTAATTGGCATGTGATCTGCCCGACCACTTCAAATTTCACTCACCCGTTGTTGTCGTTTGATTTTCAGCCAATTTGACATCATTCGGCCAGTTTCGACCACCACACGTGCCTTTCGAAAGTGCGTCCAACACTTAAAGAGCGCATATTGAGTCGTTGCGTGCATAACGCACGTCCTATTGATGTTCTGTCTCCTCGTACACTTTAAGAATAATAATTACAGTGTTCCCTCTGTGATTTTAGGTCTATCCAATGTCGTGCGCTCTGAATTTGACAGTTTGAGGCCTGTTTTTGCCGTTTATGGCACCAGAATTGCGTCTTCGGTCACTGCGGGCACACGGCATCTCCGATAGGCATGTCGTCTACCCGAACACTTCAAAATTCACTCACCCACTGTCATCGTCCGATTTCAGGCCAATCTGACATCATTCGGCCGGTTTGGACCATCCCACGTGCGTTTCAGAAGCGCGCCCAACACATAAAAAGTGCATATTGAGACGTTGCGTGCAAACTTCATGTCGGATTGACATGTCGTGTCCTCTTACACACGAATAATAATAACTACAGTGTTCCCCCTCTGATTTTAGGTCATTCCGATGTCGTACACTTTGAATTTGACAGTTTGAGGCCCGTTTTGGCCGTTTATGGCACCAGAAGTGCATTCTCGGTCACCACGTGAGCAAGGCACCTCTGATTGGCATGCTGTCTTCCCGAATACTTCACAATTCACTCACCCATTGTTGTTGTCTGATTTTAGGCCAATCTGATATCGTTCGGCGGGTTTGGACCACCACACGCGCCTTTCGGAAGCGCGCCCAACACTTAAAAAGTGCATATTGAGAGATTGCGTGCAAACCACACGTCCGATTGATATACAGTCTCCTCTTACACATCAAGAATAATAATTACAGTGTTTCCCTTATGATTTTAGGTCAATCTGATGTCATACACTCGGAATTTTACAGTTTGAGGCCCGTTTTGGCCATTTATGGAACCAGAAGTGCGTTCTTGGTCACCGCGGGCACACAACACCTTCGATTGGTGTGCCATCTCCCAACCAATTCACAATTCACTCACCCATTTTATTCGTCCGATTTTAGGCCAATCCAACGTTGTTCGGCAGGTTTGGACCACCCCACGCGCCTTTCGAAGTGCGCCCAACACTTAAAAAGTGCATATTGAGCCATTGTGTGAAAACCGCACGTCCGATTGACATGTCGTCTCCTCTTACATGTCATGAATAATAATTAAAGTGTTCCCCCAGTGATTTTTGGTCAATCTGAGGTGGTACGCTCTGAATTTGACAGTTTGAGGCCCGTTTTGGCAGTTTATGGCACCAGAAGTGCGTTCTCGATCACCACAGGCACACGGCACCTCCGATTGGAGTGCCGTCTGCCTGAACACTTCAAAATTCACTCATCTGTTGTGGTCATCTGATTTCAAGCCAATCCGACGTTGTTCGGCCAGTTTGGACCACCTCATGCGCCTTTCGGAATCACATCCAACACTTAAAAAGTGCATATTGAGCCTTTGCGTGCAAACCGCACATCCGATTGACATGAAGTCTCCTCGTACACATCATGAATAATAATTACAACGTTACCCAATGATTTTAGGTCAATCTTATGTCGTACGCTCTAAATTTGACAGTTTGAGACCCGTTTTGGCCGTTTATGGAACTATAAGTGATTTCTCGGTCACTGTGGGTACACAGACCCTTTGATTGGCGTGCCGTCTACCCGACCACATCAAAATTCACTCACCCATTGTTGTTGTCCGATTTCAGGTGAATATGACATCGTTCAAGCGGGTTTGGACCACACCACGCGCGTTTTAGAAGCATGCCCATGACTTAAAAAGCGCATATTGAGACATTACACACAAAACGCATGTCTGATTGATGTGTTGTCTCCTCTTACACATCAAGAATAATAATTAAAGTGTCCCCTCTCTGATTTCAGGTCAATATTATGTCATACACTCTGAATTTGACAGTTTGAGGCCCGTTTTGGCCGTTAATGGCACCTGAAGTGCGTTCTTGGTCACCGCAGGCATACAACACCTCCGATTGGCATTTCGTCTGCCCAACAACTTCACAATTCAATCACCCATTGTTTTTGTCTAATTTCAGGCCAATCTGACGTCGTTCGGCTTGTTTGGGCCACCCCACGCGCCTTTCGGAAGCACGCCCAACACTTAAAAAGAGCATATTGAGCCGTTGTTTGCCAACTGCACGTCCGATTGACATTCTCTCTCATATTACCCATCAAGAATAATAATTACAGTGTTATCCCTATGATTTCAGGTCAATATGATGTCGTACGCTCTGAATTTGACGATTTGTGGCCTGTTTTGGCCATTTATGGCACCAGAAGTGCGTTCTCAGTCAGCGCGGGCACACGGCACCTCTGATTGGCGTGACGTCTACCCGACCACTTCACAATTCCCTCACCCATTTTTGCCGTTTGATTTCAGGCCAATTGACATCGTTTGTCCAGTTGGGACCACCCCACGCGCGTTTCAGAAGCGCGCCCAACACTTAAAAAGTGCATATTGAGTCGTTGCGTGAAAACTGCGAGTCTGTTTGATGTGACATCTCCTCTAACATGTCGAGAATAATAATTAAAGTGTTCCCTATCTGATTTATGGTCAATATAATGTCGTACGCTCTACATTTGACAGTTGGAGGCCCGTTTTGGCCGTTAGTGGCACCATAAGTGCGTTTTTGTCAGTGCGGGCACACGACACCTCCGATTGGCATGCTGTCTACCTGACCACTTCACAATTCACTCACTCGTTGTTGTCATCCGATTTCAAGCCAATCCGATGTCATTCGGCCAGTTTGGACCACCCCACACGTGTTTCAGAAGCATGTTAAACACTTAATAGGCGTATATTGAGCCATTGCGCGCAAACCGCACGTCTGATTGACGTTTCGTCTCCTCATACACATCAAGAATAATAATTACATCGAATCCAAGGAACACTAGAAAGATACAGATATCTAAATGGTTCTTGGGATTCTCCCAAGAAACAACTGCCTGATCTTTCTCTCCATCCACTGAAACACCTTCGTCTAAGATTATTTGACCCATTAACTATACCTAATCAATAAAAAAGTAACATATATATAGTTTGGCTTATATTCAATGGTCAATAAGTTTAATCTGGATGATATCAAGATATGGTTATGATCAAGTCAGTTTTGGAGTGAAGAAAGATGTCATCCACAAATATTAGTTAATTCATCAACCCAAATGGAATTAACTCATGCATGGGGTTCATCCTCATCTGAATCATCAATATCACTATGATGTCCACAAGGACCCTGGTGTCTTCTGGAAGATGCACTAGATACTGATAAACATTAATTCATAATTCAATTACAAAATAAATTAATGATTAGAAATAGTTTGGGAAATATACATAGAACATTACAATCAATAAATTTAAAAAATTGAAAATATACATACCGACAACATCAGGTGAACCACTGTGACCACCCTGTGACATGCCTTTATTAAAAAATATTATAGTTAAATCAAGGAATTTTTATACATATAAAACTTATAAATATTTTTACAAACAATAACTAGGGATATAATTACAATTTTCACTAATCATGAAAGTCTATCATATTTCCTTCAACTGTCTCTCTGGCCCATTGTATATCTTCATCTCCTACAGCTACTGTTTTTTGGTCAAGTGTTTGATCAGGAAATTCGACAACGTCAGGTTCTTCTTGGTGAATCAGAAAAGATCATCTTCTATACATTTTCACCACAACATTTCAATCAGAATAAATGCCGACAAAGTAAACTTGTTCTTCCTGCGATGTCAGTATGAAGGGCTCACTGCTTACTCGGTCATCTTTATATAGCATATTGATAAAGTTTACTAATGTAAATTGGAATTTATCAACTTTCTTTCCACAAATAGGATCGACCCAATTAGACCATAAAAATATGTGTTTTAAACGACGACCATAAAAAACCTCAATAATATCTCTCAGCAATCCATAAAAATAACCCGAATAAAAAAAGTGCAACCAAAACCACTATTTTGTGTCGCTCGGTTCATGTCAACATCGCTAATATGAAATCAGAATCCATTAGCATCTAAAGACTTGTAGCGTCGAGCTGTAATAAATGGACCATCAGCTAGTTGGTTGAGTTCTTGGCTCATAGGATGGGTTAAATCATGTTACTTTTGAATCTGTAAATTTCAAATATAGTTTAATGGATAAAGTATTGTGAAAATACAACTAAGTTTCACTATAAAAATATTAAATCAATTATATGTACATGAGTCTTGAACCACTCATGAAATGTATTGAAATGATGTTTTTGGATTTGATAGTCAGTTGCATGGGGCCTTTCATGTTTCAACTCAACGATATGTATCCTAAATCACAACACAATATATGGTAAGCAATAAAATAAATATAGAAACAAAATACACATCAACAATGAAACATATTGTATCAATGGAAGAACTGATGGAGTGTTGAACAACACATATCGATGATCTTGAACCCACTCATCATTTTGCATATCAAACGTTATTCCTTCTCCAATTGGACCCTCATCATTCAGGGAGGGTTTAACTATATTTTTTTGAACCTCATCAATATATGAAGCACAAAAATTAGTACACTCATCCATTAAATATCCCTTGTCAATTGAGGCTTCCGGAAGAGCTTTTCTGCACACATATTTTTTCAATGTATTTATGTATCGCTCTATTGGATACATCCACCTGAATAGTACGGGACCTCCAGCAGTGACTTAACTAGTTTAATGAACGGTCAAGTGAACCTTGACATCAGAAAAATGCTGTGGAAATAGATATTTTAGGTGACACAGTGCAAGTACAATCTTATCCTGCATATTTTACAAATCACTCATGCGATGATTCCATGAACAGAGCTGTCTGAAAAAAAATAGAAACTTCAATTAAAGGCTCAACAACCTGGGTAGGTAAGCAAACACGAATTGCTATAGGAATTAACTGTTGAAGCATAATATGATTATCTTGACTTTTCAACCCCTGTAATTTCATGCTCGTTATATTCACACGATTGGAATTGTTAGATTGATAACCATCTGGCACATTAACAGTCATAAAAATCTATAGAAATGTTTGTTTCTATTTTTTACACATTTTGTACAGTTCAGCTGGCATGTATGCACGATTTCCTTCACCCTGTTGTAAATGTAAAGGTTTTCTCAATACCATTTCTTGCAAATCACGTCGAGCATTAGCATTGTACTTTGATTTCCCCTTGACACAAAAAATGTTGCACAATATATTATCACATACATTTTTTTCAATGTGCATCACATCCAAATTATGTCTTAAAATAGTATATATCCAATAAGGAAATCAAAAAAATACTCCGTTTCTTCCAAATATGATTGCACTATCTATTTATAGCAGGAATAGAAGGCAATTTAGGGGCCAATAAATCTTGAAAATCATACATTGTACAGATGTTTTCTTGATCAAGTTGTGAAAAAAATTTAACCCCAGACAGTATTTGTGGTGATAGTTCATAATCTCTATTACCATCAAACGATACAAGGTCTTTTCAGAACCTGTGCAATAGAGGAAGAAATATCCTGTGACAAAGATATGCCCACTTTCTATAGTTATTAAGCCATATATATTTCATACTCTTATTACAACAAGAGAAAGAAATTCTCTTTTTGTACTCCAACCTAATAAGTTA
The DNA here is from genome assembly GCA_963277665.1 of Viscum album. Taxonomy (NCBI): domain Eukaryota; kingdom Viridiplantae; phylum Streptophyta; class Magnoliopsida; order Santalales; family Viscaceae; genus Viscum; species Viscum album. Next base: position 417,743,369 of record OY728139.1, on the reverse strand, counting down.
GCATACGCTGGGAAATCATTAATTTTCCATAACAAAGCGGCCCGAATTCTAAACATTTCATTAGCTGCCGAGTCAAAAGTCATTACACCATCGACCCAAAGTTATTGTAGCTCATCAATAAAAGGTTGCATGTAAACATCAATTTTATCACCAGGTCCTCTCGGTCCATCAATTAGAATTGAGAGTAACAAAAAAGGTTGCTTCATACATACCCATGGGGGAATGTTGTATGGAACCAACACCATTGGACACGTACTATGTGTCCCACCAACCATGGACCTAAATGGGTTAAAACCATATGCTGCCAAACCCAATCCAATAATATGATCATCTCGGTAAAATTCTAGGTGTCTTTGATCAAACTCTTTCCATGCCAAAGAATCTACCAGGTGAGTTAATTTATCAACCTCTTTCTTTCTCTCTGAATTCCATGTCATCAATTTAGATATTTTTGTTGACGTGAAGAATCTCTTCAGTCTCGGTTTTAGTAAGAAATAACGCATCTATTTAGATGAAACTGTTTTCCCTTGATTCAAGAATCTCCCAGGAAGAATCTGACTACATTGATTAATCTCATTGGTCTTCCACCTAGATGCATATCTAACAGTACAAATATTTAATTGTGCATTCTCTTTCTTGAACAATATACAATTATTTCGAAACACATCAATTGTATCATATGTAAAACCAAGATCACCGGTCAACTTCAAAGATTGATAGAATTACTCTGGAATCATCACTCCAGTAGGGAGTACATTCTTCAACAATAACAGAAACATGTCGAATGAGGTGTCTGACCACTAGTTCAAAGCCTTCAGGTGTAACAATTCAACGATGAATGACAGTTTACTAAATTTAGTGCATCCATGATATAATTCAGTACGTGCCTCATCAAGAATTTCAAATAATTTCAATGCATCTCCATCTGCAGAAGAACGAGGATTACTTGATCCAACGTTGCCATTTACGACATTACTATCTTCAGGTTGAACTGGCGCATCATATCATTGAGCATTATGTTCATCGGATCAACTGTTCTCGAATCAACATTATTATGAATACTTTCCGAGTGATGACATGAAACAGAATATTCTCCATGACGTGTCCATGACTTATAGTTTTTCAAAAACCCATTCGAAAAAAATGTTCTCTAACACTATCTCATTTGAAGAGATATCTATTTGCACATTTTCTGCTAGAAAACTAATCATATCACTTGGAAATCTATTGGTGAAATCCATAAATTGCTTAACCCCCTCAATATATTCAGCCGAAAACCTATATTGCATATCAATCCAGCTCTTATCCATATCTGTATTTATAATAGAAATCAAAAGTTAAATATCTTATTTAAATTCTAAATAAACACATATCATTAAATTTAAAAACCAATGAATTCAAAGATAAATTTGAAGGATAAAAATCATTCCCTACAGAGGACTCGACTGCGGGTAACGGTGTGTGACTCAATTGTAGATTCATGACGGCGCAACTACATGACAACAGGGGTTCGACGGCCGGAATCGAAAGCGGTGGAACCATTGGATGAAACGTCGGAGGGTTCTACACATCAGGGCATGATGAACCATAAGTTTCCGACAGAGGCAGGACGTGAGGACTCGTCGGAGGGATGTAGCAAGGCCAAGAGGGGATGAAGGGGGCATGATTGTCCGAAAGTGTAGCGCAGGCTGTCGGGGTTGCTGGTGGCGCATCACGGGGTTGGGGCAGGAGTGTCTGAAGGTGCAACAGAGGCTGTCGGGGTCGCGGGTGGCACAACACGGGGTTTTGGGTGGCACAGCGCGGGGTTGTGGGTGGTGCAGGGGGTCGCCGGGGTTGCGGGTGGCACAGTGTGGGGTCGGGGTCGTTGGGGGTCGCTAGGGGTTGGGGTCGCTGGGGGTCAGGTCTTCGGGGGTAGCCAGGGGTCACCGAGACTCGTAGGGGCTCGCCGAGAGTCGGGGTCACTAGGGGTCAGGGTCGCCGGGGGCGGGGTCGCCTGGGGCGGGGTCGCAGGTGGCGGGGACGTCGGGGTAGGGGATGGTCGCCGGGGTCGGGGTCGCGGGTTCAGGGAGGGTTCGTCGGGGGCGGGGTTGCCGGGGTCGGGGTCATGGGGTCGGGGTGTGGGGTCGGGGAGGGTAATTGGAGGGGGGGTTGGGAAGTGGGGTAAAATTAGGTATTATGTGCAGTGGCCGCCATTTGGTGGTCGTTGTTGATAGAATTAGTGGCCGCCATTGGGCATCCTCTTTAGGTCTCCCGCCTCCGAATGTAAAAATTCTAGTACAGTATTGTGTTAAATTTTAGAATCATATAAGCATAAATTAACATAAGGGTTATTTATACCATCATAGTTTTATTAGTTTAATGTTAGCAATATGTTTAATGAATTAGACACCCCATTTTTGGTATTTTTGTGATCAGAATGTACCAATATTAAATATATTTTTGGAGAAATATGTAGAAACACAACCCCTTGTTTTAGTAAGTGTTTTATTGTAAATGTTACTTGAAGAAAAATTCCATATCATTTTATAAACATAGGTTTACTGGTATTTGTAACCTATAGGTTTGATATGATCATTAATGATGTTTTAATAATAGTCAAATAATGTTATTATACATTTAGAAAAAAATGGTTGAATTGAAAACCAGGGATAAATGATATTTAAGGATTAATTTTAATTCAATTATGTCCATCATATTTTCTTTTGGAATTTAATAAGTATTATATTAATATAGTTTAGAAATAGGAAAACTCATATATTGTAGAACACCCCATCACGTCAGATAAGGTCACGAGGCCTAATTCCATCACTTATGGAGGATATAGGTATAGCACCACAACCAGACTGCACAGTGTTCTAGTTAATATAACATTATGTTCAATTGAATGATATGAAAAATAAATATTAATGATGAACTATTGGTGTTACTTTTAATTTATAGATATTAATTTATTATATTTGAAAACCTATTATAGTAATATTGGAAATAAAAATAGATAGTGAATGATGGAAAGGCATGACACACTTTTATGAATCTTACAATATGTTAAAAGTCATTCTAAGTTCTCCAGTCATAAAAAATCATTTTTGGATATTAATTTTATGAGTTAGAAATGAATTTAAAAATGATCTAAAATATTCAATGGATTAAATTATTGTTATGGAATAGAAATTCATATATTATATATATAACCTTATATTATTAGATAGAAAAATAATTCATCAAATTTAGGAGAAAATATATTGAAATAAACATTTAACATATTAACATCACTTTCTATGATTTAAATTTTCCTTTTCACACATATATGATCTATAGTATTGAATTCTTTAACCTTCAATTGATCATTAACATTTTTTTGATCAATGAAATAAATAATTTTCTATAATTATTTAAATTTTTAATCTATTTCTATACAATTACCTTCTAAAAATGTTCTCCTACACGAAATTCTATTTATGTGTTATTCAATTTGATGTTTCTACTTACTATTCTCTCTTGCTAATTTAACCTTTTATTAACCCTTTTAAGATGTGGGTTGATCAAGAGTAGCATTTCAAAATGTCAAACACTTCATTATCGAGATCAAGTTTAAATTGTGAGTACACTATTTATTTAATGTTGAGAGAATGTAACATAAAAAAATTATAATATAATATAACATTATTCTGTATAATCTGTGACATTGAACACTAAACATAGATAACTAAGAAAAATATATTTACTTAAATTGAATTTCTTCCATATCCTTTGGAACATGCAACCCCAGGTCTAAATGAACCACAATATAGTCTAAAATTATGAAATATAAATTAGATTAATTGCTATTAATATTAACAACAAATATCAAAAAAGTGATTTTAACAATTAATTTGAAAAAAATAACTTAAAAGAAAAATAAATACTTTCTAAAAAACTGTATTTCTCTAAAAGACAGATTAGACACACCTTTTCTTCATAATATAAAATTAATTTTTACTAATAATTCAAAGTTTAAATGATAAAAAAACCTCATTTATAAAATATAATCATAGAGATATCATAAAGTGAGATTTTTTCATTTTTTCTAAAATTTTATATTTTTTATTCAGTAGTGAAAAGTTATTAATTTTATTTGAATATTCCCATCTCATTTTAAAACTTTTCAGAGAAAAAAATATCATTGAATGGTTTTAACATAATTTTAGTCAAATTATATATGATTTAATCTTACATATGTCATTTATATTATTTCCTTATATATTTTTTATATAAAAATATTCAAAATATTTATACATTTTCTCTTTAAAAACCTTTTCTCTCATCAGGACTATGGGATTGATTTTAAATTAAAATATTCCAATTCTGTGAATTAAATATATAAATATATATTAAATATTATGAATTAGATTAAATTATTTTATTTCATAAATTAAAATTATGTTTTATAAAAATTAATATTGAAAATGTAAAAATTTGTTTCCTCAATTAAGGTAAAAATGTATTTCTTAGTGATTAATCTAAATTGATAAGGATTAATATAACCTAAAAAATTTAAAAATTATATTTTATTTAACTATTTAGACACTATAGTTTATAATTATAGAGAATAATACATTTTGGAACATTTTATCATCTTAATAATAGTGGTAAAAAAATTTTATTTTGAAAAATATTACATGTGTTACAATCAACTCAATTATAAAAGGAAACCCCTCACCTATATTCATTCACAATTTGAAACCATTTCTTTTTAAGTGAGAATCACCTATAATTATTCCAATAATAACCTCTTATAATCATTGAATCAATGTTTTGGGTAAAAATCCAAGCTATTAATTCTTTTCTAAAATGTAAGGTGGATACCCGTAGAAGAGATGACATTCTTCAATGATTGTTTTTATAGTATTTTTTTATCCACCACATTGAATTATTATTAAACAATGATGATAAAATAATACTAGTATCCTACATATGATAAGATGTTTTTATATATTTGTAATGACCTACAACCACTTCCACTTTCATCAAATGGTTTAAGAAATCATCATTTTTGTGTACATCAGACTACCACCACACAAACCAATGTCATCAATTTTTTCATTAAAACCTATCAAATATGGGTATTATGATTGATATAATATATATGTGACATATTTAACATAATTATAATTACTTATTAGTTATATTTTTTATACATTTTTCACATTCCTTCAGGTTGAGTGTACAATAATTTCACTCTTTTGTATGTTGGACTACCGCCTTATGAAGTGATGTGATTTTTCTTTCAATACCGCTTTACATTGAAGGAGATAAGGATAATGTTAATGATTTTATTTTATATTAATATTAAAATTAGGATATTAATGAAATATTTATCATTATTAAATATAATATCTAGAATCTTATTTCATACATTTCCACTAAATGAATGATGATGATGTTGTTTAGGTATGTGTTGACTACAGCATTCAAGAAACGATGTGACTCTCTTTTCATCACAAAAAAACATGGATGATATATATAAATGATTATGTAATATGTTATAGATGATATTAGTATGATTATTTAATGATAATATTTTACTTTACATCCTTACATAATTACCATTGAAAAATGGAAACCTTATTGATACGTAAGCATGACATTCCATATCTATGATTATAACATACATAATTTCTCAAAATCATATTTCATAATTGATTTTAAAGGTATTAATGATTTAAAAAAATGATAAATATTTTATTATTATTACAATTAAAATGATATAACTATAAAACATACACAATAATTTGATCATTCCTATCAAATTATAAATTGGAAAACTTAGTAATTAACACCTGAAATAATGAAAATAATGCATGGTTATTAATGAAATATTGATAATATGTTATAAAAGAAAAAATATATTATATTATATATAGTATTATGGTTATTTAATAAGTTAAAATATTTTTATTCCAGTACATAGGATATTAAATCATGTTCAACCAAATGAATGTGTGAGGTAAGGGAGATCTCCACAAATTCCCTTCATTGAGTCATATCTTATTATTGTCAGCCTAATTTTATTTATATTGTGTAAATATATCCCCATTTATAGGTTATATCCTGACTAAATAATAATTCATTGTATATTAAGATTTAAAATTGAATAATTTCATTAAAGGGGATTTTACCTAAGAGCTACCAAGTGGTAAGGAATTTCATAACTCAATTTATTTTTAGTCAGTTATATTATTTTTCTACATCTTAGATTGCATAATATAATCAATATATGAAATTTTATTGTATTATCTTTTAAAAACACATTATTTATGTGGATTTCTATTTGATACATATAATCAGTCCATTCATTGATTCTCTATTCTATGACATAATAATTTTCGGGATTTATATAAATATATCATTCTAATCGAGATAGTTTGTTGATGAATTGTAGATGAAGTAAATTATATGATAATTTTATAATAAAACCATTTAAGTTTATCATAATATTGTTATTAATGATATTTTAATGTAATATAAACATTTTACCACTCTCTGAAAATCAGAATGTTTTAAAAAAAATTAGACTTCATTTATCTCTTCAGAAAAAACTATGTTTTGTAATGATGTTATAAAAAATGTTTCTGACCTATTCATAATATATTTATAATGAAATTGTTTTGAATTTTTATTTTTAATAGATTTTTTAAAAATTAATATTATTTATATTTTTAGAATAATGAACTTTTCCAACAAACTTTTTAATTAGAAGGGAATATTATTTTTAAATGTTTCAGTATTTATAAATTCACCCACTATCATTACAATCATTTTATTGAAGATTGATTTTTATTTTTAAAGGATATTTTTTAAATGGTTTTCTCCTAATACTCTATAAATTATTAGTTTTAAAATATGATTTATTGAGAAAAGTATTTTCAAATTCATTTATGTTTCAAAAACATATTTTCAAAATTAGAATTATTTTTCCCCTTGATGATTTTTTTAATGATATTAATTTTGTATTTATATTAAATAATAATAATAACAACTTTCTTATTAATCTACTAGGTGTATATTGTATTGATAACATATTTATTATTTCAATGGGTGGTTTGTGATCATTCTGACCAAGGATGGTATTTATATTCAACTCCATTAAACATTTTCGTAATCATTAAAAATCCCATTAATTATTCAATTCCTTATAGAAATTAATTTTCACTGAAATATCGATATTATTTATCATGGATATATCTATATCATAAATTTTATTTCATTTGTACATATGGTGTTCTATATTTAATGTTATTTTTTATCTTGGGATGTATTGATAAACCTATATTTCTTTATCAATAATTATATTTGATGATATAGAATATTTTTCATAATTAAATATATTATTTTATTTATGAAGATGCTTTGAAAATGAAAAACATTGGTGGGGAGAAGTTAATTATTTCCCCTCAATGTGTCAGTTGTCTTATAAGATGAAATAGTTGCATAAACATAGTTAAATAGATATCTACCCATCATTTTTATAAAATCTTGAGGATAAATAATTATGGTAGAGGTATTATATTTAGGAGAAAAAACATCCATTAATTAATAATTTCCTCTATTGATAATTCGGAAATTATTATCCATGATATTTTTATATTGATATTATTTATGGAATAATTTCATTTTTAGTTATTGATTAAATGGTCTGTGTTTTAAAATATTTACATTTTAATATTTATTATGTCCTATCATGTTCTTATAGTCATTTTATTTATTAAATAGAATCCATGATCATTTGTTTACCTTTATATATTTATAATTATCTCTGATATTTTACAATTGATATTATATCTATATTCACTTCATTCTCATTTTAATTATTACTTATAATTTGAGTTTAGTTACTTAATGTTCCATATTAAATCTACATATTTATTCATGATCTCAACTATTCTACTAAACCATTATAGATCATTTGAGCCTACCCTTATTTTTTTTCTTTCTTAAGAATCCATAATGTGTTCCATATCCTATAATCATGGATTTGATAGAAGGTATAATAATATTCTCAAAAATAAATTTTTTTGTAATCTGTTTTTTCAAATAAATATTAAGAATCAAGTATGTATCTAGTTCACCAAGACTATTTTACTATTTATTCTTTCAGGATACGATTACGTGAATCTTATTCCAATGTAATAAAGTACACACAGGATCTAGGATACTTGAGTTTGGGACTCTACATCAAGGACACCCAACAAGAAATTAAAAACAAATTATAGTTGGTCTAACCATCCATGTAATGATGATAGGATTATTATAAACTCACATGTACTATATTTGGGCTTCGAATAACATCTCATGTACGCTATTTTTTCGTGAATGGTTTTACCTATTGTGTACCCTAATTTTTTCGATTTTTTGGTAAACTCCCATGTACCCTTTGACATAAAAAAATATTATTCATTACCTAATAAATTAGAGGATTATAAAAGTTTTTTCACACCAATTACATAATGAAAATCACAAATTTTTTTCCATAAGAACAAATTTAACAAATCAAAAACAATGATAGACAAAATGAGTTTAATAAACAGTTCATTATAGCATATATCATGGGAAAGAATCATGTTTAATAAAAAATTTCATCATAATACCAAAATATATAGGTAATTAATAATGATTATATGATTAGATAATATCTCCAATAAATCATAATGAATATCCTCGGTTAAATTCATTAATTTATTGATATAACATGAAATAACATTAATACATTTTTATGGAAGGTATTGTTTCAATTTTGGAATCACATCATTAAAATCGAATTTTTTTTCAAATATTAAAGTTCAATTTTATTTGAAAAATAACATTAAAACTTTTAGATTATTTTTAAATTAATTGAGTTTCATGATGGAGGAAAATACTATTTATACTGTAAATTCTAAAACATGTACTCCATTAACATTTTAAGTAAAAAATCAATAAATTCCTTGTCTAGAAAATTCCTAGAAGATTATTGAAAAATCGAAATGTAAAAAAGTTAATATTCTGAAAAAATGAATCTAATAAATCAATGAATAATAGTAATAATAATTCTTAAAAACATTTTAAAAAAACATGGAGATGATAGATAAATAATTTTTAACTGATGAGAGAAATAAAGTCATTTTATTTTAATTATTATTTTAAAATAATTCTTAAATAGAGGAAAATCAAATGAAATCATGTAATTTACAAAAAACATAACTAAGGAGAATAATCTTGGATTTCTTGAGAGAATTTTCATTATAATTCATTACCATACCATAACCATAAGCAATCATAATAAACCATGAGACTGTAACATTAAATTCATACATCAAAGCTAACGATTGAAGGAAAAAGTAATGAAATAAGGAAAAAAATATTCATATTAATATACCACTAATTTTCATGTGAATGATCACAAAAAATCAGATGTAAAATATACACCACATATAATAAACAATTTGAAAATATGTCACGTGTCTCACAAATGTAAAACTGAGAAAAAAATACATAACCTCAAGTATTATTAACCATCATAAATATTTAAACCATAAGTATAAAAAACATTGGTTTATTTCAAATCTGATAAAAGACTATATTCATATATATCATAC